>CM060985.1:189634495-190234495 GCA_030765065.1 Deroplatys truncata
TATGAAAGATAAGAAAGTAAAACATGAAAGTTTCATAATACTATCCTTTATAGCTCCTGAGAAAATAGATCAATATTCAACTAGAAGTAAAATGACTCGCTTAAACGCAAACACAGTTTGCTATACCCTCTGGAGGTAACTATAAAACTGGAATTTTCAATACTGAAATGTCATGGCTGCCTGAAACAGATGGAGTATACACGCAGGACATAAACATAGGTTAGCATTATTAATTTAAGGATCGACAATAAAATATCTATCTTCTTCAGCGCTCTGTAATTAAAGTACACCGTAGCGTGTAATGTACCGCCATCATGCAAAGCTATAATATCCCCAACTCACGCAAACACAAAAACGGTGTGGTAAAACGCTGCTTAAATGTAAAGGCATAAAGAAAGGGGAACATTGGCAACTAAGTATATAAAATATGTTTTAGTAAACTACTTTTAAATTTAAATGCTGTCATACCTTGGAGCAGTAACTTCGAAATAAGTAATTTGTAACGTTATTAAGTTTTCTGTGAACAAAAGAAGACATTGAGTTAGTGTGTTTTGATCTACATTAACTAGCAAAGTGTATTCACAAAGCAGGAGTCAGTTTTAAATTATTCATGGTAACCATGTTATGAAGGTGAATGCGATTTTAATACTAGAGACATGGTCTTTGCTGCTTACCGCTTTGATGTACAAGGCAGCTCTCCATAGTTGTTTATAAACATTTGTTTCACGTTCGCATGCCTTACCGATAATATTTACACAGGCCAAAATTTAGAATTCGCTTTTAAGAAACCCATGTCTATCAAGATAAATTTGGTAGATGTAATAATATACACTCGGGCGCGAAGTAAAATACAATCCTATTTTCCATGCCTTTTCAGCACCTATGTCTTCATAAGCCATGTCTTCGATTTAAAACCCTTCTTGAATCCTTGTTATCGCTATATTATTACTTAGCAGATAGAAAAGGTACTACATTCTACCCAAAACTTGGATGTCAAGATTTGACAGAAAAATTGGTGTTTTGAAACCCCCTGAATCCAGGAAAAACAGTTTTAGAAAAAAGGTACGTGTCTGTGTATCTATGAACAGCACAACTCAAAAACAAAAAGTTGGATAAATACCAAACGTATATTTAGGTTCAATATCTTTCAAAAATAAGACATGAAGATTTAAAAGTAAATTCTCCTTTCCCTACTACCTCTTTTATGTGGATTATTTACTAAGGATTTTGATTTAAATCACAAATAAAAGTGTATCTTTAAATTTCTTGGATTGTGCTGTGACGTCCTCTTCATTCACGAGGAAGCTTGTATAATCTTACATAACTGCTTTAAACGATAGACGGAAACGCACTACACAAAAATGTGGATCTCTTTAAAAGACAGAATTTATTTCAAATAAAGTTTTCTGTTGCATAAGCCAATTCTGAGATATGCGTTATTAATTATTCCAATTGGCCATTCTCTTGAAGTCCTGTCAACATTCAGTTGTTTCTTGCGATTGCATGGAAACAGTATGGAATTTTAAGGCCAGCATATAGCGTCCTGTTGTTAAACATTTGACTATTGCTATGCCCTTTCTATCTATAATGAAATGTGTGATGTTCTCCAGAGGTTTATTTGGATTAAGATGTAGTAGGGAGAAAAATATGCTTCAGTAGAAATAGTTTGTTTACTCACTAATGAACGAAAAAAGGCAGAAAAAGTGATGTGAATGTATGCCTTCTAATTTTTAGAAAAATGTCCGTGTGTGGGGGGACAGCATAACTCAAAACCGGAAAGTGGGATAAATGCCGAACCTTTCAAAGATGTGAAACGTAGACTTTGAAGAAAATCTCCCCTCTCCCAACTGCTCCCTTACATGTTTTTGAAATTGTTTATTTCATCAAAAACGGATCTAACAGTTTTGGTTAGAACACAATATGTTATAGATTTTTACGTGAGAAATTTATCTTGGAATAACCTGTGAAGTTCACTTCGTAAAAGGGGAAACGGTTTGTATAATCTTGTATAACTGGTAACTTTAAGTGATAAACGAAAATGTACTTCACAAAAAATGTGAATATACTTATAACACACAATTTATTTCAAATAACACTTTGTGACAGAAACAACTTCGGAAATATCCGTTATCAGTAGTTCGAATTTTTCAATAATCTGCCATTCTTTAAAGTACTGTCGTCACTCAGTTATTTCTGGCGATGTCATGGAAACAGAATAGAATTTTAAGGCCAGCTTTAAGCGTCCAGTTCTTAAAAATTTGACTATCGCTGTTCCCTTTGTATCTATAACGAAATGTTTCCATACGCACATTCTGTACTCCTGCGCAAGAACTGTTGTTTCGTGTTTGCCTCTCAGACCTCTCACAGGCAGCCAAAAGAATCTGAAGGTTAAAGCTTTAGCCGATAGTTAAGGGTGTACAATGAGCAGGATGACTCCGCGGTAGTGTGTGAGGCTCGCATTCGGGATGACGCCCTCTCTGATCATGGTTTTTTTTGACAAAGGCGAATACTGGAGTGATGTATTCTACCGCGGATTTCCTCTCTCCCCCATTTCTTCTCACTTAATTTTTCTTTCGTGTTTCAGGTTGACTCCAGGGCTTTGGATCGGTCAGTGTAGGGTATACGGCGCAGAGTTTTGTGATTTTGAAGTTTTCGCTCAGCTAGAGAGAAGGCTGTCGAGCCTCTACTACTGGAGGTGTTTCCTCAATTCCAATAGAGGGAATAGAGACGACCCTTCCGTGGCCGGGTAATCAAGTCTGGAACTCTGCGCGTCTTTTGTCGACTTGCGTCAGCCTCGCTCTGCAACACCTATGTCTCCTGCGATTCCCTCAGCACATCCGATTCTCCCGGGGGTGTACGCAAAAAATATCAATCGGGGGTCGAGATGGTAGATGCCCCGTTAAATAATCCTATCCTATCATATCCTAGGGAATACATCGGGGGGGGGATACCTCGCCCATTGCGGCATACATAGCTCTATTGTTGCCATAGGAGGAAGAAATAAAGTTAAAGAACCATAGGAAGCTATAAACCATAGAGACACGAGATAGTCCATGACAATTCCTGGTTCGAAGACACGTCTCTATTGGAGCTTCCCAGAGAGTGTGAGAAACGACCCGTTCAATTAAGTAGCCCTCCTGTGTCTAAGGGGCCCCACTGTATCGGTTCACAGCTCGAAGACGCGCCTCTATAGGAGCTTCACAGTGAGTGCGATAAACGACCCGTTCAATTAAGCAGCCCTCTTGTGTCTAAGGGGTACACTGTATCCGTTCTCAGCTCGAAGACGCGTCTCTATAGGAGCTTCCCAGTGAGTGTGAGAAACGACCCGTTCAATTAAGCAGCCCTCTTGTGTGTAGGGGGAACACCATATCAGTTCCCAGATCGAAGACGCGTCTGTATAGGAGCTTCCCAGTGAGTGTGAGAAACGACCCGTTCAATTAAGGAGCCCTCTTATGTCTAAGGGGAACACTATATCAGTTCCCAGATCGAAGACGCGTCTGTATAGGAGCTTCCCAGTGAGTGTGAGAAACGACCCGTTCAATTAAGCAGCCCTCTTGTGTCTAAGGGGAACACTATATCAGTTCCCAGATCGAAAACGCGTCTGTATAGGAGCTTCCCAGTGAGTGTGAGAAACGACCCGTTCAATTAAGCAGCCCTCTTATGTCTAAGGGGAACACTATATCCGTTCCTGGCATGAAGACGCATCTCTATAGGAGCTTCCCAGTGAGTGTGATGAACGACCCGTTCAAATAAGCAGCCCTCTTGTGTCTAGGGGGAACACTATATCCGCTCCTGGCATGAACAGGCATCTGTATAGGAGCTTCCCAGTGAGTGTGAGAACGACCCGTACAAATAAGCAGCCCTGTTGTATCTAAGGGGAACTATATCCGTGGGGCAAGCCTCCGTGCAACTTATCCGGCACCGCCACACATCACGAAACCTAAATAAAAACACCTGAAATATGAGTGGAAAGCTGAATGAAAGGGAAATTATGGAAAGCGAATCATGATAGATGAAACATCATCCGAGTGGTCATCTAACGACCAAGAAAAACCACTAAAAACCCAAAATGAGAGTGGACGGTCGACAGGAATTGAACCCTGGACCACCCATCTCGCTCGGTGAACCACAAAGAAAGAATACATCGTTCGAGTAGAGATGGTTTGTCTCTATCACACTGAGAAGGGTAAGACATATAGAGAGATGCTTCAAAGTATTAATTAGAACTACAGAGAAGAGGAGGTGACTAATCCCATTGCTCAACCGGCCGACTAAGAGTGTTTACAGCTGGAGAAGGGGTGAACATTGTCAGGTGAAAACTCCAAAGACAGGTGCTCTAGAACTGTGTGCAGACGCGTCTCAGACGACAGGCAAAAAGTGAATCCTCAGACAATGAGAAAAGTAATTAGAAAGAACACGATTCAACGTTCAGGCTGCAAGGAGGAAGCCTTCTTGCTTGTGAAAGAAGTAGGAGAGAAGCTTACTAAAGAATTTACCAAAGGGATAAAGAATAGAGTGATTTTCATGGCGAAAAAAGATGACATTATTTCAATGAAAGAAACGCGGTTCGGTATATGGATCAAAAGCATAAAAGGAACATAGGAGTCTTCAAACCAGAGTGAAATTAGTTGGAGTTTATGACTCTCTGAGATTTCAAAACTTAATAACTTCTGATGTCTGCATTCCTGTACCTTTATACGCGGATGACATGACAATTTTGTCAGTGACGTTAGAAGGCTTACAGTAAGGTATTAACAGGTTGGAAGAGTATTATAAACAATGGGGTTTGGTGGTAAACATTAATAAAACAAAAACAATTGTTTTAAAAATACCTATGTGTATAGCAGGGACAAAAAATGGTATTACAAGGAGCTAGAACTACAAAACGTTAAACATTTCTCCTATTTAGGAGTAATGTTTAATAGGAGAGGAAAATGGAACAAAAATCTATCAGTAACTAACTATAAAGCACGAGGGCAGTTAATGATACAGGATGTACCTGTAGATACATTAGAAAAGCTGTATAAATGTTGTTATACGGATGTGAAATCTGGGAATGTGAAAGAGCAGAGCATGTAAATAAAACCCAGGTTCATTTTGAAAAAGAGTTCTTGGAGTTTCTAAAGGCATATCCAATTCGGGGGTATTGAGGGAGGTGGAATGTTATGAAGACCCAATACACTGCAAAATAAGAGCAGTGAAGTACTGGCTGAAGCTGATGCAAGGGGATAACTCCACACTACGATCCAAATGTTATAAATATCAGCGGGAAAACTTGACTCCTAAGTTTTGGGCAGTTGCTTTAGAAAGGGGCTTGAGGAGAATGGGGTCAGTATGGCAAAGAGCTGAAACAAATGACAAACACATATAGAAAGGAGTCAAAAGAAGACTAAGAGACATCAACCAACAGGAAATGGAATCGGATTGTAAAATTAAACCTCCTCTAAGTCTAGCAAATGAAATAGAACTGAATTGGGATAAAGAGGCATATATATACTTAATTTAGGACGAACAGAAAGATAAGGAATGGCATGGTTTAGACTGGGGAGCTGGAGGACACAGAAAATTACTGACGATTCTGGCAGGGGAATCTGCCCATTCTGTGATTTGGATGAGGACTGGGTACATTTTTGTTGGAATGTGCACAGCGGGAGAACCAGTGAACAATTAAACTCAAAGAAAAATTCTTAAGTCCTTCTAGTAGGAGATTGGCATGTTGGGATCTACTGGCTGACCAGAGAAACTGAAAAACAAATTCTTGGCTAAAGTGCGCGAAGCTAGGTCAAATTTGTTCAGTTAGACAAAGGTAATTTATCTCTATCTGCCTTCCTGTTCTTTTTGTTTTGTTTTCTTTTTCTGTTGTTTATTTTGTCACCATACTTGTATCTTAAATACGCATGTACGGTCAATGACCCATGCAAGAAATACTTGTGAAATAACTTCAATAATTTGAAACCAATAAAGATAACTTATCTATCTATCTATCTATCTATCTATCTATCTATCTATCTATCTATCTATCTATCTATCTATCTATCTATCTATCTATCTATCTATCTATCTATCTATCTATCTATCTATCTATCTATCTATCTATCTATCTATCTATCTATCTATCTATCTATCTATCTATCTATCTATCTATCTATCTATCTATCTATCTATCTATCTGTCTATCTATCTAGTAATTAGGGGAAAGTGTTCCACCCAAAAATTTGATACCGATATTTCAATGGAAATACAAGTTTTGAGGCTTCCTGAATCGAATGAAAGATAAGAATTCTGATGTGATATATTTGCATGACTTTCTCTACTCTCTATCTGTTACTAGTGTGTATTTAAACTATTATTTTGATTAAAATATAACATATATAAGATATTTTCATGACAATAAAATATAGATCTTAGATATTCTGGGAATGTCTTCAAAAGTCTTCTTCTTTCTGGATGGTTTTGCATAACTGGTAAACCGTAAGAGATAGACACAATTTTTCTACACTAAAAATGTATGTCCTGGACATACAAAGAGAATGGAATCATCCACATAGCAACCAGCTCTTAAAATATTTGACTATCGCTTAAAGCCTACCAATTTCCCTTGCACCTACAAGAAAATAAGCAATAAGATAGTTTCTAAAAATGTTTATCCTGATTAACATGAAGTAGATGGAGAATAGGCGTTTGTAAACATAGTTTGTACAAGAGTAGAGAAAGTCATGTAAATGTAACATATCAGTTTTTTTTTATTTACTGCACTTAACTGAAAACAGCAGAAATAGCTGCATCACATATTTCGTTATAGGTAATACGGGAACAGTGATAGTCAAATGTTTAAGAACTGGACGCTGTATGCTGGCCTTAAAATTCCGTTTGAATAAATCGAACGATTAATACCGAACTTCTGATGCCAAAAAGAAGTTATTTGAAATGGATTGTGTGTTTTTTTTATGAGAGCTACCTTTGTTGTGTGGTACGTTATCTTCCATCGCTTGACTTTTACCAGTTGTACAAGATTATACCGAATTCCTTTCAACTGAAGAGGGCTTCACAAGTAAACCCAGAAAATTGAAGTTTTATTTTCATATAAATCTCCTTAAGATGTTGTATTTTAATCAAAAGTGTTAGGGCTAGTTTTTACAAAACCAAAAATTTCGAAAAACCTTTCAAGTAAAGGATAGTAGGGGTGGAGGGATTTTCTTGAAAATTTTGTGTCGCATTTTGGGGAGATATTGAAGTTAAATACAAAGTCCTGTACTTATTTGACTTTTCATTTTTAAGTTATGCTGTTTACATTTATATAAACCCGCGTGCCCACGTGCACGGACGTTTTTTATTTTTTGGGGGGGGCTTCAGGGGGCCTGGAAACATGTGTTTCCGGTGAAATCTCGGTATCGATTTTTAAGTGGAATACAATACTTCCCCTATTTACGATATATAGTAAAGAAAATAAAAATGAAAGTCGTTTAAATATCTAACTCGCTTAGATTCAGTGTCCTCCGAGGATGCGACACGATGTTTCTTTAAGAAAACTCCCCGCCCCAACTACCCTTTGTATAGAACAATTTTCTATAGTTTCATTTTCCCCATAAATGCCCCTTACTGATTGTATTTAAAATACTATTTTTTAAGATATTCTCATGACAAATAAAATGTATATTTTGAAATTTGTGGCAATAGCCTTTGAAGTCATCTTCATTTAGAGTGGCTTTTGTATAATTTGTAAGTCATAAAAGACGGACAAAACCTTACTGCACAAAGAATGTAGATCTTGATAAAGCACACAATTATGTCAGATAACCTTTTTTGTGGAGTTAACGCTTTAAAAATATTCTTTGTTATTGAACTCCTTGAATTTCAATTTTCAAAGACATACGTTTATCAAGTAGAAAATCGCTATCGTTTTGTTTCTCATTTTCATGCAAAAAGAGTGGAATTTCAAAGTCATTGACACAGTGACCCACTCTTAAGAGTTTAACTATCGCTTGGGCCTACTATATTCCCTTCAACGCCTTGTATCTTAAAGGAAACATGGAATAAAAGCAGTTTTGCAAATGTATACTAATAGTAAAATGTAGATACAGTGCCTTGTTTTATGCTAAGGCCACAACTGCCTTATATACGTATCGCCCAGACATCAATGACCTCGGTAACATGCCACTACGCAGCAGCGGCGCAGTGGCATAAGGGTACGTTTATCAGTTGTGAGCTGTCTCAGTCGTTGCTTTGTCTTCGTGTTGTGAACTGTTTCGACAATACGTCGTTGTGTGTGACTTTCTTAGGAAGTTTATTGTCTTATTAGTCCACGGAAATGCCTGCCAGTAAATTCACGCTTGGACAGCGTATTTTTATGTACGATACATATGTGAAAACTGAATCATGTAGACCGGTGAGTAGACAATTTCAGCTGTACTTTCTTGGTTATCTAGTTCCGGGTAGAGACACTGAGAGGTTTGGTCAATAAATTTAGAACAATGGGATCGCTAAACCCTAAAAATTAACGCTTACAGGAACAATCCCCACACCATAGACGCACTTTAGCACACTGTAAAAGCAGAAATTATGAACATTACGCAAGATACGTGTGAACGGTAATTTCATTCGACGATGTCAAGAATGTCTTCACCCAGATGGACACCACTTTCAACAACACGTATAACAAGGTTAGTACTTATTACATATGTATTACTAACACTCGTGAGTAAGTAGCTCGGAAGTTATAGAACGTAGCCCCGCAGTGTAGTAGACCGTGTACAGAGCACGTATTCGTGCGATCCGCGGCCTTGACATAAAACAAGGCACTGTAGAAGAATAGCTTTTGTAAGTATAGTTTACTGGAGAATTGGTGTTGAAGGTCATGTGAATGTAACACATATGTTTAGAAAAAGGGCACGTGTGTTTGTATACAATAAATTAAAAACAAATAGTTGGTCAAATACGAAATTTGCTATTTAGTTTTAATGTCTCATAAGAATATAGCATGAAGATTTTCAAGAGAAGCCCCTTACCACGAACTACTCTTTACATAGAAAAATGTTCCGAAATACTTTGATTAAAATACCATATATGATCGTTGGCCTTCACGGGCTGTGTTATTAATAAAATACGACATCTTTTAAGGACTTGTAGGCTGTTGTCGAACAATAAAGTAATTAAAACCTGACGTTTCGTCCTCAACTGTGGAGGATATCCTCAGAAGAAAAGTGTGGCAAGAACTTCTGAGGACCGCGGGTTCATATGGCATTGGACGGTAATTTATGAGGACGAAACGTAAGTCTTAATAACTTTATAGTTCGACCACGCCCTATAAACCCGGACAAGCTGTCATATTTTACTAAAATACAATATGTTTAAGATGTTTTATTGACAAATGAAATCTATATTTTGAATTCTTTGAAAATAACCTACGAAGTGTTCTCCATTCTGAATACCTTTTCCATAATTATTGTGACTGTTATACATTTTAATTTACATTTATGTACTACGTTTGATTATGTATAGTTATGTTCGTTTATTATCATTTTTATAAATATTTCTCAACTAATATTATCGTTATAGGTTAGGTATACTGTAAATAACATTTGTGCGTGCCATTTTAATTATGAAATTGCGTTTGGTTTAAATCATGTGTATTTTAATACTGAATAGATTATCGCGGCCCTCAAATAGGTACATATAAATTAGCTAGTATGACAAACATATCAGATCTGTTTTTTATGTTTAATTGCAACAAATAATTTGTTGATTAGACTACTTTGTGTCATAATGGTAAGCAAGAAACTAGGGACAGAAAATTTTATGCACACTTGGCATAAGACATGGAACGACTATGGACCTGCCAATACAACTCGCCGTTGCGCTGTGAAACGTAAACCAAGCAAATAAGCAATAACAATGTGACTAATTATGAATATTCGCTTTATGTTATAAAAATATTTATTTTATTCACCAAGTATAAGGTTGTGAAATTTAGAAAATCCACAGTATGCTAGATATGTTGTTAAAATGTTTGCCATTTATTACACATAGTAATAGCCAAATTTCAAACTCCCAGATTTCATGACTATTTAAATATTAATTTTTATTATGTAAATTTATTATACTAATATCAATGTTACACACAATGCGTTTTCTAAATGTCCACATAAAATTCAACCTCTACGGTAAACGAGTTTGTAAGAAAGTCTATCATACTAGAGTTTATATAATAACCTCCAAACTTTTATATTCAGCAGTATTCTTGATTTTCAAAAGTTAGTATTTTATTTCTTAAAATTTGAGCATTATTTAAAAAAAGGATATGGTCATTTTCTTCAATTTATTTTTTAGAGACAGTAAAACTTCGGAACCTATTGGTAGAAAACTGCAACATGTGGAGCATTTTGAGTATGGAAAAAAAATGAAAAGTTTTTCCAAAAATTAGGTTTAAATTTGGACGTACCTATAGGTATTAATAAGCATTGCCCGTCCATTGATAGCTTCCGTTAATGGCTAATTTAAATGTGGCAAGTGAAAAAAGCAATGTTATTTCTGAAAGTATAGAATTCCTATTATTTAATTGTGAAAAACTTTTGTTTAATTTTTCACAATTTTTGGTCCAATTTTGCTCTCTTGATTAGCAAAACCTTATGTATAACTCAATTCTAAAAATTATAATGACCCTTCGTAAGATTTAATCCATAATCGGGAAGTTGCATCAAACTTCATAAAGTGGTCCAATTGGAACAAACAAGTAACGGGGACAACACTTTGCTGATGTATCTTTTCGAAGTGTATTTATTGACTACATTTGTAGGTCATGCAACTTTTTACTTTCTCTACTACATATAGTAAGTAGGAGAAGTATTGTATTCCATCCAAACATTCGATACGAGATTTCACCTGAAATACATGTTTTGAGGCCCCTCAATAAAAAAAGCATTTTTTGGAAAAATGTCCGTGTGTGTCTGTGTATCTGTGAACAGCATAACTCAGAAACGAACATACGGATAAACACCAAACTTGGTATTTAGGTTCAGTATCTTTCAGAGATGCGACACGAAGGTTTTCAAGAAAATCCCCCCCACCCACGATTACCCTTTACATGGAACATTTTTCGAAAATTTTAGTTTTCTCAAAAATGGCTCTAACGATTTTGATTAAAATAGCATACGTTAAGATATTTTCATGGCAAATGAAATGCATATCTCGAATTTTCTGGGAATGTCTCCACAAGTAGTCTTCATTGTGAACGACTTTTGCATAACTGGTAAACCATAAGAGATAGACAAAATTTTACTACACAAAAAATGTAGATCGCGTTAAAATACGCAATTTATGTTTTATATATATATTTTTTTTTTGTTGAGTGAACCATTTTTGAGATATTGCTTGTTATTCTCTTAAATTTTCCAACACCTATAGTTTTTATCAAATGGAAATTCGTTATTCATTTTTTTTGTCCTGGTAATGCAAAGAGAATGGAATGCTCCACATAGCATCCAGCTCTTGAAACATTTGACTGTCGCTTAAAGTCTACCATATCCCCCTTGCATCTACAAGAAAATTAGTAATAAGATTAACATGAAGCATATGGGGAATAAGCGTTTGTAAATATAGTTTGTACAAGAGTAGAGAAAGTCATGTGAGTGTAACACATCAGATTTTTATTAAGTGAAACAAGTCCTGCAAGATCTATCTGCAGGTAATCCTTGTGATGTGTATCTAAGCTCCTACACCTCGGGGTCAGCCAGAGACTCCAAAATTCAACTGGATTAGTTTAATGGCCTACCTAATAGCTTTTGATAGAACTGGTATAGTTACTTTCCATTACTCCCTAGTTGTCTCAATGGAACTCCCTCATTCCGGTTCTAAGTGCGACTACCCTCTGAGACTACTACCTCCCTACTAGCGGCCTCAGGATTTATCACCCCTAGGCTCAATACATTATTTACGCCAGAGCAACAATAATAATGCGTTTAAATAACATTACAATGACTAATAGCCACACAAAACCTCGCCAAATGGCATAGCGAGTGCGATAATACAAAATACGCTTAAATGTCACGTCATTGAGGGGTTTAATACCAAACCCAATTTAGTAGGAACATATAAACTCTTACTATAATAAAATCTGTAGATGTTGTTGTAGCACATAATTTATATGAAATATAATTTTGGTGGCCTTAACAATTTCCTTAATAATCCTGTTGTTGATTAGAATTTTCAAATATACTTTTTACTCGCTCTACTATGTATAGCAATTAGGGGATGTATTGCATTCCACTCAAAAATTCAATGTCAAGATTTCACCTAAAATATGTTTTGAGTCGCCCTGAATGCAAATAAAGCATTTTTGGAAACATTTCCGTGTGTATTTGTGAACAGCACAACTAAAAAAGTCGGTTAAATGCAAAACTTGGTATTTGAGTTTAGTATCTTCCAAGGATACGACGAGAAGATTTTCAAGGAAACAGAAATACCCCTACCCCCAAATACCCTTTACATGGAACATTTTTCGAAATTTTTCTATTGTCAAAAAATGACTATTTTGATTAAAATGCCATGCATGATAGATATATCCATGAAAAATATAATTATATCTTGAATTCTCTAGGAATAGCCTAAGATGTCCTCTTCGAAAGGAATTTTTTAGTCTTCTATAACTTGTAAACTTAAGTGATAGACGAAAATGTACTACACAAAAAATGTAGATCTCTTTAAAAGCCGTTTCTGAGATATCCGTTATTAAAAGTTCGAATTGTACAATACTTAATGTTTTTAAGTGCCATGGATGTTTAGTTGTTTCTCGCGATGTCATGGAAACAGCATGGAATTTAAGACCAGCATATAGCGTCCAGTTCTTAAACATTTTGACTATCGCTGTTCCCTTTGTGTCTATAACGAAATGTGTGATGTAGCTATTTCTGCAAAGGTTTAACTAGATTAAATGCAGTGGATAGAAAAATAAGCTTTAATAAGGATAGTTTGTATACACACTAATAAAGATAGAGGGTAGAGAAGGTCATGTGAATGTATCACAACAGATTTCTTTCAAGTGGTATTTTGCTATTCGTTTTTTCTCATGGTCATGCAAAGAGCATGGTGTTTCAAAGCATGCCATAAAGCCCTCTTTCTAAAACTGTGATTATCGTTTAAGGCTAGTGTATCCTCTTGTATCTATAATGTGTGCCAAATTGACTCTCCCCGGAGAAACCTACTCTAGGCGATAACGGGTTCCACTAAAGAAGGTTGACATCTACGGGAACAGAAGTGAAACGACTATGGTAGTGGTTGGGCAAGGAGACGACAACAACAAGAATAAAGCGCGCAGTTAATTTGACTTGTGTAGTATGTCAGGCGATGGTGATCGTCGACTGCGCAGGCGTCGGATTAGTTGCAGCTCTCCTCAACGTGCAGTCCACAAGGATGAACGGTCTTTCTTCGACGGCTAGAGAGGTCACGAGGGAAACTGGAGGATAGCGTTTAGACAGAAGGCATTTGGGACGGTATTTCTAAATTTCCTTCTGGCTTAACCTATTCAAAATACTCTTTACTAATTATTCAACGGGGAATGGTTGATCGTCCGAACGATAGATTTATTGGGGTTTAGATTTCAAGGATATCGGTAAATGTGAGAGCAGGAAGCAAGCACGTAATTATGTATGTTATTGCAGTGCAAATTTATTAAATGAAGTAACTCGGCTTATTAATTGTTTATGCAATATATTCTTAAGTACAAATCTGCTATTATTCCTACATTCAATACACATCCTCTTGGGTTATAAAACATGTTTCAAATGAAATGTGTACTTTTTTCATAGGAGTTCAAAGACACAATATATCCTTATACAAGCATCTCAGGTAAGTTAAAAAGGTATCTTTATTGGTTTCAAATTATTGAAGTGTTACATAAGTACTTAGTGCATGTGTAATTGACCGTACATTTATATTTAGGATACACAGTTAAATAGAGATAAATTCCCTTTGACTAACTGAACAAATCTGACCTGGCTTCTCGCTTTTTAGCTAAGAAGTTGCCCATATTTTGTCAGCTCCTGTAATCATCCAGTAGATCCCAACATGCCAAATCCTTCTAGCAGGACTTAAGAATTTTTCTTTGAGTTTACTTTTTCATTGGTTCGATATGTTTAAAAAAACCTCTAGTTTAATTCTTAAAATGAATATAGTAATTTTACTTCCGTCTTAAAGTTTACTCGTGTGGAGTATGTTCTTCTAATTATTATTCTTTAAGCTTTCTTAAACCGTGTGGGACTCAAGTACAAAGGTGACACTTAAATGGCTTTTCTGCTTTTACATTCTCTACTACGTACATAGTAGGTATAGAAGATATTGGGCACCATTCAAAACTTCGATATTGAGAATTCCCCGTAAATAGCATGTTTTGAGGACCTTGAATCCAAAAATAGCATTTATATAAAAATCTCCATGTGTATGTGTGTGTGTGTTGAGGCAGTATTTTTAAGACAAATGATTTCTGTCTAATTATATGATATATAAATTTAATAACAGCCCGCCTTAAAGCAATATATGTATAATATAATATACAAAATGTATGTAACAGTCATTGCATTAATGTTTATATTATAGTATACATGTGTAATAATGTTATGAGAATGTATTACATAATTTAATAATGTAGGAGCTGTGAGAATAATAGGTTAAAAGTTGCTATCAATGAGGTAACCATGAGGGAATAATGAGTAAGAAAGTTTAATTATGCTGCTAGTCATTATTGGAGTAACAATAATGTAAATTTTGAGACAGTTTATAAATAGCCAATCAACAACCAGAAAAAGCTTTAGTTAAATGAAGGTATTCTATTGGAGTAGGATTAGCCAATCAGAAACTGAAATATAGCAAAATTTACAAATCTAGAAGTCAGTTGCTTGTAGTCAGTGTTCCTAACCGGACGCGAAATGCATCCTCGAGAAATTTAATACCTATTTTGTGCGAGACAAAAATAGTTTACTTGTTAAAAAGTGCAAGTAATTAATAAAAGGAGTGAAGTAAAATTATAATCTGTGTAAGCCTACATTCTTCAGTCGCACCACTCCCTGCTAAGACATTCATGTCTCTAAAGATAAATATTGACGCAGCCGAGGCAAACATAAATGTATAATATTTAAAGAAACAGTCAAAAGTACAAAGTTAATATTTTTTTTAAACATTTTGGGGTGAAGGCTACCGGAAAGTTTTTACCACACGTGCGGCTGCAACTACTTCAAGTTCGGCTCCCCAACAGTGGAAATATAATACACATTCTTCAAACTAGCTTTCCATACATAGAAGCAACAAACCTTCAAATTGGCTCCCAAAATGTGGGGCTAATAAAAAAAACGTAAAAATAGCTTCTTCAGTGTGTATGTGAACAGCATAACTAAAAAGACGAAAATCAGGATAAATACCAGACCGCATTCGGGAGGTCCCGAGATCAATTCTCGGCCACCGCCGACACTGGCCCATGGGTTTTTCGTGGCATCCCCGTGACACCAGGCGAATGCGGGAGCGGTTCATTTTCTACCACGACTCCCCTTCCTCTCATTTCCTGTCCCATATCCTCCTTGTCGTGTGTTTCAGGGTTGCAGGACCAGGTGACGGTGTGCGGCGGGTTGCGGCTGGGCGGTGGATTGCGCTCTGTAAAGGATCTTTCCCTGGCGTCGCTGCGGTACCGCTCAATTAGGTCTCTCTTCAGCGTGGGGCTCCGCTCCGGATGACTCTAGTGGTTGGTGGCTTGTGGTTAGGGACCGTGTTATCCCGTCCATGCTTGCGCCCGTCGGCATCCGGATCTGGTCGCCCCTCGGGTCTCCCCCCTCAGGCCTCCTCCCAGGAGTCATGTTGGAAGCACTATGGATCAACTGGCCTGCGTGCGGTGCTCTGCCCCGTTTCCAGGGCCCCTCATAATACCTTTACCTTCGAAATAGGAGACACGAAGATTTTCTAGATATTCCCCCACTCCAACTACCCTTTACATGGAACATATTTGAATTTTTTTTTTATTTTATAAAAGATTGCGCTAAAGATATAATTAAGTTTTTCATACATAAAGATATTTAAATGACAAGTTATAGTATATCTTGAAGTTTCTGGAGAAGGTCTGTGAAGTTCTCTTCATCTGGAATGAATTTTGTATAGTCTTGTATAAGTGGTAAACGTTGAGCCATAGAGGAAAACGTACTACACAAAAAATTTAGAGCTCTTTAAAAACACAGTTTGTTTAAAAACATTTTTGGGCATCAATAAACTTCCAAGATATCTATTATTAATGGTTAGAGTTGTTCAATACTTGGCCATTCCTTAAAATTTTCACTTGTTTCTTGGGATATCGTGGAAAGGGTATGGAATTTTAAGGCCAGCGTATAGCGTCCTGTTCTAAAACATTTGATGTCCTGTTCCCTTTGTATTTGTAACAAAATGTGTAATACATCTAATTCCAGAAAAAGTTAATCTCGATTAAAATAAAGCAGATAGGAAAATAAACTTTCGTAAGAATAACTTGTGCACAAATTAATAAGCGATAGAGGGTCGAGAAAGTAATGTGAATGTATCACATAATCTTTTTTAAAATACGTGTAGTGAGTTTATTTCGTCTTAAGTGTTACTTCGGGTGGAAGGTGTGCTTTTAAATCTTGTTTTAGCTTGTTTAAACTCTGTATGAGGACTGATTAATCTGACTTTTTATGTTTTTTTTCCCTTTCTTTACCATGTACGAGAATTCACCGGAAATAGATTTTGAGGACCCTGAGTCAAAGAAAGGTTTCCTTAGAAAAAGCTGCATGTCTGTGTGTGTGAACTGCATAACTCAAAAACGAGTATAGGTTAGTATCTTCCAAGAATGTGACAGTAAGACTTTTAAGAAAATCTCCCACCCCCACTCACTTAAATGGAATGTTTTACGAAATTCTTTATTTTCTGAAATGTCAACAATTTTGATTGTAATACTGTATTATAATACTGTAACACCAATTGCTACTAGACACCGATTATTTGTTAAATAGGTGCTCAACGTAGCTCAAACGTTACTCTTGAGTCCCGTTTGGCACATACTCGGAACACAACACAACTGATCCGTCGAATCACAACTCCCAACTGAACTGCACTTGCGCTGTCCAATATGGCTACACTTTTCGCACCGTAACCTTTCAACAGAACTCAACATATCTCCCTTATACAGGACCGGCATACAAAACGGAGGTTCTAGAAAGGGAGGTTACTAGAACCGGCCCAAACGAGTTCTCTAGAGCGGGGACCGGCACAAAATGGTATATTGTGCCGCACGCCTATTGTTATGAAGAGGAGCGGCCGCTCATCCACCCGCTGTTGAGAAGATAATTCGGTCCGAGTGTAACTTTCCGCGCAAGATCAAATTTATTTTTGATATAAGCTGTTATTAATGGCATTCTACCCTGACGACATTCAGTTGATTTGTCGGGATTACCTGGAAACAGTATAGAATTTTAAGACCAGCATTCCAATTCGAAACAATTTGCGCTCTTGTCTTTGTTTCTATAACGAAATGTGTAATTTAGCTATTTCTGCAAAGGTTTATACGCATTAAAATGAAGTAGACAAATAAATATGCTTTCTAAAGAATAATTTGTATACCAAGAAATAAACAGTAGAGGTAGAGAAAGTCATGACAATGTAACACATCAAAATTATACTTATGGTGCTCACAGACACACCCAAGCCACATAGAGGCTTTATGTGGTTATGTGTGAAGGCATTATAGACAAATCGGATTTAATCATCATGGACGCATGTAATGTGTCGATATGCTCCATCTATGATTTAGAAAACTGAACGTTACAATTATTAGTGATATTGTGGTGCTACTAGCCGTAATATTAAGCTAGTTTTAAATTGCATTTGCAATATGTTTTAATGAGTAGATTTGTTGAAACACTTTGTTGGCGCATTTGGTTTACCTGGCTATTCCATTCTGCATTTGGACCCTATAAACACTTACGCCGTTTGCCGAGTTCTAAAATTAATGACATTATCGTGTCGTCATTCAAGCTTACTTTACATAGTGTGCTATTGTTTTGTTCAGTACTCATAGCCTGCAATTTTAGCGCATTAAGTTTTGTCCCACAGGAAAACAGAGTTTGAATGGCAGTGCCATTTATACAATGATGTAAAATATCAAACTGGAGCTGTAATCGTTAGCAAACGGGTGACTATTAAAGTTATGTCGTTACTAACGAATTTGGTCCGCGGTAACGCGTGTGACTTGCATTCGGGCGGTACCCACACTGACTAATGGTTTTTTTTGTGGTTTCCCCGGGTGAACAGGCAAAAGCTGGGTGGTTTATTTTCTACCGACTTTTCTAGCTCTCATTTCCTCTACCCATAATCATCTCTAAAGTTTCCATCCATCTGGAAGCATTAGAGATCCCGTCCATGCTTGTGACCGTCGTCATCTGGATCTGTTCGCCCTTCGAGTCTCTCCCAAGGTTCACGGTAGAAGCAAAAAAGATTCGTTGGTCCTACTTGCGGTGCTCAGCCTCATTCGCTTCTACGTACCTTATAACATTAATATAGTTAGCATATATCGGATTCAATGTTTTGCATTTATATGATTTTCTCTACAAACTATTATTGCACAAGCAGCCAGTATGCATATCCGATAGAGCACTCCTAACAGTAAACCATATTCTTACAGAATGTACCACACACATTACATTTAGCAATAAACACACAATATCAGAAATTATAACAGTTCTAAATAATCCAAAATCCTTTCATAATACCGCTATTTTAAAGATATTTCTTTATATATATATATATATATATATATATATATATACAAATCAATTTAAACTGTTACACTTTACTTAGTATTTCTTAATGATTTGTCATGTTATTGATAATTGCCTGTATAATATACTTTATATCTTTTAGAGATAGTCTTTGTTGTTCTATTATTGATCTTCTATAATGTATTTTGGTACTGTTTTATTCTGGTCGCAAAAAACCACAGATGTCAGCCGTTAAATAAATACCTACGTTTGTTAAATTTGTTGAGACACATTCACATGACTTTCTCTAACCTCTATATTTATTAGTCGGTGCACAAACTATTCATACTAAAGCTTAGATTCTCTATCTACTACATTTTAATCTAAATAAAACGTTACTCAATATGGTGTTGGCCCATCCTTAGCCATGATGACAGCGTTCACTCTCGCACGCATATTTTCAATCAGGTGCTGGAGGGTTTCTTGGGGAATGATAGCCCATTCTTAAGGGAGTGCGGAACTGAGGAGAGGTATCGATGTAGGTCGGTGAGGCCTGGCACGAAGTCGGCGTTCCAAAACATCCCAAAGGTGTTCTATAGGATTCAAGTCAGGACCCTGAGCAGGCCGGTCCATTACGGGGATGTTATTGTCGTGTAACCACTCCGCCACAGCCCGTGCAGTATGAACAGGTGCTCGACCGTTTTGAAAGACGCAATCGCCATCCCCGAATTGCTCTTCAACAGTGGGAAGCAAGAAGGTGCTTAAAATATTAATGTAGGTTTGCGCTGTGATCGTGCCACGCAAAACAAACAAGGGGTGCAAGCCCCCTCCAGGAAAACATGACCACACCATAGCACCACCACCTCTGAATTTCACTTTGGCACTACACATGCTGGCAGATGACGTTCACCGGGCATTCGCCATACCCACACCCTGCCATCGGATCGCCACATTGTATACCGTGATTCGCCGCTCCACACAACGTTTTGCCACTGTTCAATCCTGTTATGTTGACACTCCTTACACCAAGCGAGGTGTCGTTTGTCATTTTCCTGCGTGATGTGTGGTTTATGAGCAGCCGCTCGACATAGAATCCTCACGCCTTACTGTCATAGTACTTGGAGTGGATTCTGATGCAGTTTGGAATTCCTGTGTGATGGTCTGGATAGATGTCTGCCTATTACTCTTTACGACCCTCTTCAAAAGCCGGCGGTCTCTGTCAGTCAACAGACGAGGTTGGCCTGTACCTTTTGCGCTGTACATGTCCCTTCACCCATGCACTTCACTATCACATCAGAAACAGTGGACCTAGGGATGTTTAGGAGTGTGGAAATCTCGCGTACAGACTTCTGACACAAGTGACACCCAATCACCTGAACATTCGAAATCCGTGAGTTCTACGAAGCGTCCCATTCTCCTGTTTCACGATGTCTGTGACTACTGACGTCGCGGATACTACCAGGGAGTAGTGGCAGCACAATGCACCTAGGATGAAAAACGTATGTTTGTGGAGGTGTCCGGACACAAAGAGAACAGCGACAGTCATATGTCTAAGAAGTGGACGCTATATACTGGCCTTAAATTACATACTGCTTCCATGACATCGCGAGAAACAACTGAAAATCGTTGAGACAAAAAGATTGACAACTATTGAACAATTCGAATCTTTGATAACGGATCTCTCAAGAAGGGGTTATGCCAAAAGAAGGATATGTGAAATAAGCTGTATGTTTTAAGTAGATCTACATTTTTTGTGTAGTACGTTATACAAGATTATAGAAAACTCCTTCGGAATGAAGTGGACTTCACAGGCTATTCTCAGAAAATTCAACATTTACATTTTATTTTTCACACAAATATATTTAATATATGGCATTATAATCAAAATCATGACAGCTATATTTTAGAAAATAAAGCATTTCAAAGAATGGCCCATGCGAAGTGTAGTTTGTGGTGGGAGGATATTCTTGAAAATCTTAGTGTTAAATCTTTTAAAGATATTGAATTTGTATTTATCTGAATTTTAATTGTTGAGTGTTGCAGTTAATAGGCACACACACGGATCTTTCTATAAAAATTGTTATTTGGATTCAGAGGGAGTAAAAAAGTGTATTTCGATTGAAATCTCACTATCAAATTTTTGGGTAGAATGTAGTACCTTCTCTACCTAAATTGTAGAGACATTAAAAAACTATTCTTCTGTTTACTTTTTGTGAAACCAGATAAACATAATTACACGTTTCATTGTAGCATTAGAAGCTAAAGCGAAAGTCAGTTTTTTAACAGCGGGTCGCTATTTGATGGCTCTGAAATTCCATTCTTTTGGCATGACCACAAGAAGAAAACGAAAAACAACTTACTGCCTGAAAAAGTACAAATATTTAGAATTCAAAGAAAACGTAAAAATCTCGGAAATGGTTAAACTTAGATGAAACATATTGTGCGCTTTAATGAGATTATTTCTTTGTTTCCCTACTGTATGTATAGTAGATAGAGAAGGTATTGTATTCCACCCAAAAATTTGATACCAAGATTTCACCGAAAATACATCTTTTGAGGTCCCCTGTATTCAAATAGAGCATTTTTGGAAACATGTTTGGGTGTGTCTGTGTACAGCATAACTCAAAAACGAAAAGTCGGACAAATACCAAAGTTAGTATTTATATTCAGTACCTTATGAAGATGCGACACGAAGATTTTCAAAAAAATACCCCCTCTACCCTTTACATTGAACATGTATCGAAATTTTTGATTTTCTAAAAAAATGGCTCTAAGGATTTTGAGTAATTTATCATATATGAAAGATACTTACTTACATGACCAACAAATTTTATATCTTGAATTTTTACTTTTTCTACTACGTATAGTAAGTAGGGGAAGTGTATTCCACACGAAAATTCGATACCAAGATTTCACCGCAAATATATGTTTTGAGACACACTGAATCAAAAAAAGCATTTTTGGAAACACGTCCGTGTGTGTGTGTCTGTGTGTATGTGTATGTGTCTGTCTGTGAACAGCATAACTCAGAAACGAACGGTTGGATAAACACCAAACTTGGTATTTAGGTTCAGTATCTTCCAAAGATGCGACACGAAGGTTTTCAAGAAAATCTCCTCACCCTAGATTAATCTTCACATGGAACATTTTTCGAACATTTTAATTTTCTCAAAAATGGCTTTAACAATTTTGATTAAAATATCATATGTTTAAGATATTTTCATGACAAATGAAATCCATATCCCGAATTTTATGGGAATGTCTCCAAATGTATTCTTGATTGTGAACGACTTTTGCATAACTGGTAAACCATAAGAGATAGACCAAATTTTACTACACAAAAACCGTAGATCCGTTAAAACACACAATTTATGTCATATACATTTTTTTTTGTTGAGTGAACCATTTTCGAGATATTGCTTGTTATTCCATTAGATTTTCCAATACTTATACTTTTTCTCAAATTCGTTATTCATTTTTTCTGTCCTGGTAATGCAAAGGGAATGGGATACCCCACATAGCAACCAGCTCTTAAAATATTTGACTTTAGCTTAAAGCCTACCAATTATCCTTGCATCTACAAGAAAATTAGCAATAAAATTAACATATCGATATTTCGATTAACATGAAGCATATGGAGAATAAGCGTTTATAAAAATAGTTTTTACAAGAGTAGAGAAAGTCATGTGAGTGTAACACATCAGATTTTTTAGGAATAGGCTCTGAAGTCCGCTTCATTCGGAAGCAGTTTTGTATAATCCTGCATAACTAGTAAACGTTAAGCGATATGCAAAAACATACTACACAAAAAACGTAGATATTTTTAACGCACACATTTTACTTTAAGTAAGCTTTTAGTGGCATAAACCGTTTCTGAGATATCAGTTATTAAAGATTCGAATTTTTCAATACTTGGTGATTCTCTAAAGTCCTTTCAACATTCAACGTTCTGTTAAACATTTGACTATCGCTGTTCCCTCGTATCTATAACGAAATGTGTAATGTAGCTATTGCTGCAGAGTTTTATTTGGATTAAAATATGGTAGATAGACAAATAAGTTGTTGAGGGTAGAGAAAGTCATGTGAATCTATTATATCATTATAAGATTATGTCTATCTCTTACAGTTTGCCAGTTATACAAAAGCTATTCAGAATAAGGAGAACTTCGCGCTTTTAAAAGCCTTCAATATCCCATAACTTACTATCTATGTATTCCTCTTGTATCTATAGCTGAATGTGTAGTAAATAAATTTGTGTAAACGTACATCTCGATTGACATCTAATAGCTGGAAGAATAAGATTTTATAGAAATATTTTCTAGAAGATTGTGTAGAGAAAATCATGTGAATGCAAAGGATCGAATGTTTATTTCTAAGCGTTTAATGTCCCGTTTAACTGATTGTGTAAGTAACAGTGAAAACATTGGAAGTATGGCTGCCGAAATGCACTTGAGTTTCATTAAACCAAGATTCAGCTTATACCTATTATCTTGTAGGTATATGTAAAATCCCGGAAAAAAACCCTTATCCATTCTTTTCTACCGAGATCTGGAATTTACCCTACTGGTTAGCTGTCTACACTACTGCTGATTTAGGAATTCCATGTCTAACGTCGTTTCTGACGCTACCCATATGATATATGTCCTTCGGGGATACCTCTTTCCACCAAGCGACGACTGAACATATCTGAGGTGGAAGCAATCATGCGTCGAAATCCGTTGGTAGGGTAGTGATGAGATGGCGATGTAATGAGAGGACCTACAGATTTCACAATGGAGCCGGGATTCGCTTATAAATATGAAGTAAATTAATGTAGGCTAAGGTGATTCGTGTTTATATTATGCTTGCCATATACTGCAATATTCAGGACAGCATTTTAAGAAGCCCCATTAAATCAACTTATGCTACCAAAATGATTACGTTGTATCTTGAAGGTGAAGAAAAGGAGTAAGACATCGGAAACATCTTTCTTCGAAAACACATTAAAATTGTTTCCCCACTCTATAGGAAATAATGTCAAAATTGTTACACTTTACGTTTTCTGAGGCAACGTGCAGGTTGCTATGGAAACATACAGGCGCGTTTTATTGTGTCTCGGGATACTTAACAAGTTATCAAGAAACTAACTTACATTCAGGTTTCATTGGTAACAAAGTATCTAGAAATGCGCCTTCTGTCACAAAAGCTAACGTACACAAAAGGACAAATTGCCTTCGTTCCATCGAATACGCATCTAGAAAACCATTCTTCATAACTATCTCTATACGATTCACGTATGATAGCAGTTTGCTGCAAGAGATGACATTGGTGAACAGAAGCGATTCAGAAGAAGTAGGATAAGCATAATCATTTGCGCTACTTTAAGTATTTTGTGGATAATCGCAGAATATTTACAGCTTGGTATTGAGGAGAGTGTCTGCAAATTGAAATATTTCTAACAGTTTTTCTTTCTTTACCATTTACGTACTACTTAGAGAAGGTATTGCACTCGACCCAAAAATTCTATACTAAGATTTCGCCAAAAATGCATGTTTGACGCCTCCTGAGTCCAAAAAAGGTACGCGCATATGTGTGTCTGTGGACAGCATAACTTAAAAACGAAAAATAAGATAAATTACAAACTTGGTATTTTGGTTCAGTATCTTCCAAAGATGGGACACAAAGATTTTCAAGAAAATCCCTCATCTCAAACAAAACATTATCTGGAAAATTTTTCGAAATTCTTTATTTCCTAAAATCAACCACTAACAATGTTATTTAAAATACAGGGTTATTCAAAAAGAAAGAACAAAATTTACATATTTATTTCTAATGAACGACAATAGATAGCGACACACACGAAATATCATTGAATAGAAGAAAGTTCAAAGTTTTCAGCCTCACCTACTAGTTCCATTCAGTGCCTACAGCGGCGCTGGGTATGTTCGCGAGAAAATGCCAACGCCACAGGAAAAATCGTTTTGTGTGCTGCAGTATGCAAAGAGTGAATCCATTGTTTCATTGCAACGTGCATTTCGTTGTAAGTTGAACAAAGAGCCACCAAGTCATAAACATTTACAATGCGTAGAAGATGGTTGCGTATGTAAAGGGAAAAGCATAACAAATAATGCTCAGTTTGAATATATAAAATCAAATTTTGAACGCTTCTCTATTCAGTGATGTATTGCATGTGTCGCCACCTATTGTGGTTCATTAGAAATAAATATTTAAATATGCTCCTTCTTTTTTAATGACCCTGTACTATATGTTAAAGATATTTACATTACAAACAAAACGTATATCTGGAATTCTCTGGGAATAGCCTGAGAAGTCCACTTCATTGGGAAGAAATTTTATACAATCTTGTATAACTGGTAAACGAAGCGCTAGATGAAAAAGTACTGCACAAGAACATATTGATCTCTTTAAAACAGATATTCATATCAAATAACTTTTGTGGTATCAGCCATTTCAGAGATATACGTTATTAATGATTCGATTTGTTTAATACTTCGATATTCAGTTACTTCTCGTGATGCATACAACAAGTATGAAATTTTAAGGCCAGCATATAGCGTCCACTTCTTAAACATTTCACTATCCTATTCCCTTTACATCCACCACAATGAAATGTGTAATGTAGTCATTTTCGGAAAGTTTTATCTGGATTAAAATGAGAAAGATAGGAAAATAAACTTTCGTATGAATAATTTGTATACTCACTGTTAAGCGCTAGAGGGTAGAGAAAGAAATGTGAAAGTAACGCATACGATTTTTATTTGATAGATTACATATTTCAGAATATCATCCCAGATTATTTTTTTGTTTTCCAAAACTTAACTTCGTTTAAAAATTTAAAAACTTGGCTGTACTGTGCTGCGTTCCTTTTCAAAAGAAACACCAGCCTATTATTTTCTTTAGGGTGGGTGTATTTTGTATTATTATTTATTGTAATAAATATATTTAAATTATAGCTATTATGATTGTAATTGTACAATTTATACCAAAATTAAAGAGGATATCCCAATTCATAAGATTACATGGAGAACTAAAATTTTACATTATAAAACAAGTGTTAAAAGAAGGCTTTTATTTTGCGAGTAGGAATGAATCCTTTTTAGACTGCATTAAAATTTGTAAACTATCGATAATATTATATTGATTCCTGAAACTAAACGAAATCGGCGATATATGAGATGTTTTGCTAGCAGTCATTTTCAGTAATTTATTTTCAACATGTTTTGCCTTACACCAGGCACTGCAGCGATTAAATGCTTTATCATATTGCTTTCTGGATTATTTATATGAGTATTCTGGTGTTCTTCTTTCTGCTGCATCTGTAATTTTACATGGATCTTACATTTCGCTCTCTTCTGAATTCATAATTGCAGTCACTTAATCTTTACGGTTTACGTAAAAGAAAGCACAAGGCTGTCAATATAAGGTATAGGTTAATTCCGCAACGCATTGTGAAAAATCTTATGTGTTACACTCACATTACTTTCACTACTCTTGTACAAACTATTTTTACAAACTCTTATTCTCCATTTATTTCATATTAATTGAGATAAACTTTGGCAGAAACGATTTTTGCCATTCAAAGAGAATTACATTTTGTACATAGCGACCGGATTAAAATATTTGACTATCCCTTAAGGCGTACTATGTTCCCCTTTTGCAGTAGGCTTTAAGCATAGACATATCTATTTTTAGCTGGTTGAAAGGAACAGCACCATTTTCTTTGCCACAGATTAATACTCTTTGCATATCCAAGACAAAAACATGAGTAACGAATTCCCATTTGAGAAAATAAGTATTGAAAAATTTAAGGGAATAACAAAGAATATCTCGAAAATGGTTCACGAAATAAACAAATGTATGTGACATAAGTTGTGTATTTTAACGCGATCCACATTTTTTCTGCAGTAAAATTTTGTCTATCTCTTATGGTTTACCAGTTATGCAAAAGTCGTTTACAATGAAGAATACTTTTGGAGACATTCCCAGGAAATTCAAGATATACATTTTATTTGCCATGAAAATATCTTAAACATATGATATTTTAATCAAAATCGTTAGAGCCATTTGAGAAAATTAAAATTTTCGAAACATGTTCCATGTAAAGGGTAATCGGGGATGGGGAGATTTTGTTGAAAACATTCGTGTTGCATCTCTAGAAGATATTGAACCTAAATACCAAGCTTGGTGTTTATCCGACTGTTCGTTTCTGAGTAGTAGAGAATGTAAAAATTGATTTGTATTATGAAGAGATAATGCGACCAGCACGAGAAATCAATCACGCAGAAAGGCATAATGAAAAGTAGAGCCTAATAAACCAAGTCTAATTATTAAAACTGTGTAAATACAAAGGGTAATTGCCATATGATTGGATTTGAAACCAAAGTTGGTCACAATGGAGTGGTATAAAAATTTTATCGCACTTGTGCGATAATGTAAAGATTTTAGTTCGAGTGTACTGTGTTGAAATCATCCTGTCTAAAAATGAAAATGTATTTTTTGACGATTTAATCCATTTAGTATGCCTTTAAACAACAAATAAGGATGCCCATATACTTGCCTTACTCCTCTTGTGCTAGTTTTGCTGTATCTCTTAACACGCATTCCCTGCGCTCGATAGTGCCAAAGTCATGTTAATAGGCTATAGAATGTGTTCCTGGTAAAACGAAATGGTGCCGTTTACCGGGAAACCACCGAAAGTGATGTTTCATGCAAACAAGCCGCGTTGAGACTCGTGAAAGGAAACACACTGTGTTAATTTTGAGCATGATAGCTCAAGAACCACTCGCTTAGTAGAAATGAATGCCAGCTAACTCAACCAACTGGTGGTGGGAGTGAGAACTGAATGGAATTTAATTTAGCCACAGTATAAATGATGCAATTTTCGTGACGAACATGTTATTTAGCTAATTTCAGCAGCACAAACTTTATTGGCTTTGCTTGACAGCGTCACAGGAAGCACTTGCACCAAGTGTCAGTGTTCCTTCACAGCACCCCGAGAGGAATCTCTTCTAATTTAGTAGCAATTAGTTAATTGCATTAGATACGGTCCAGGATTTCCAAGTCTGGGCGAATCCTAAAGGGACATTAGCCCCTGTTATTTATAAGGGTCGTTAAGGTCATTACTGTCATGCACACAACAGCTGCCTGGCAATGAATTCTGATGACATTTGTAGAAAAAACTCGGCTTTAAAGCCTACTTTCCTAAAGAAAGCATTTACGTTTCAAATATAACATACTCCTATTTAATATTAGTAAGCGTGTAGAAATGAATCTCACCAGAAGTAAAAATCCCTGTAAACTCCTTCATAACATCAATAGAACACCAGGAGTTGAAAATAAAGATTTAGGAGTACATTTTGAAACAAATGTTAAATTTAACAGACACAATTGTAAACAAAATGCTAAAATGTCTCGGATTCATTATTATGAATTCGTATACATTTAAAGTAAAAACATTAATTCGACATTACAACTCCTTTGTTACGCAAAGTCTCGAATATGCATCTATTATTTGGAATCCTAAGACCACAAAGTATGTACACTTAGTAGAAAAAGTACAATTGAAATTTTTAAAATATCTACTATTTAAAGAATTTGATGTTCTCCTAGTACACAAATTATGAAACCATCCTAGATATGTTTAAATTTAAAGATTTAAATTTCAGATGAGATATTTGAGGCAGTATTTTTAACACTTAAATGATTTCACTCTAATTATATAATATATAAATTCAATAACAGCCTGCCTTAAAGCAATATTTATATATAACAAGATATAAAAAGTGTATTTTACAGACATTATATATATATATATTTATATTAATATGTACATGTTTAATAATGTGTTGTGAATGTATTACGCAATTTAATAATGTAGGAACTGTGAGAAATAGGTTAAATGTTGCTAACAATGAGGTAACAATGAGATAACCTTGAGGCAATAACGAATTAGGAAGTTTAAATGCTACTCGTAAATCTTGGAAGCAATAATGTAATTTTTGTGGCAGTTTATAAAATAGCCAATCAACAACCAGAAAAAGCTTTAGATAAAAGAAGGTATTCTATTGGACTAGGAATAGCCAATCAGAAACTAAAATGGAGTAAAATTTACAAATTCAGAAGACAGTTGCTTCTAGACAGCTTTCCTAACGGGACACGAGATGCGTCCTCGAGAAATTTAATGTTTTTTGTCTGAGACAAAGAATAGTTTACGTGTTAAAACGTGCAAGTAATTAATAAAAAAATCTCACAGCTCTCTCTATATAAGTGAAGTGTTATTTAAATCGTGTCAAGCATTAATAAAAGGAGCGAAGTAAAATTATAATCTGTGTTAGCCTACATTCTTCAGTCGCACCACTCCCTGCTAAGACATTCATGTCTCTAAAAATAAATACTGACGCAGCCGAGGCAAACATAAAGAAACAGGTAAAATTACAAAGTTAATACATTTAAACATTTTTGGGGCAAAGGCCACCGGAAAGTACATTTAGGGCGAAGGCTACCGGAAACTTTTTACCATACGTGCGGTTGCAACTACTTCAAGTTCGGTTCCCCAAAAGTCGAAATATAATGCATGTTCTTCAAACTGGCTTTCCATACGTACCAGCAACAAACCATCTTCTTCACATTGTGAGATTAATATTTCTGTATAAAGTATTACATTCTATTATTGATTACATTAATATTATCGCAAATATAGTAGTTTTTGTAACAAATAAAATAAGTAAACATAAGAACGTTCTTCACCCCAACAGCAAACACAGAAGTCCATAAAAATTCACGATTAAACAGAATTGTATACTTATATAACAAACTTCAATATTTAAATGCAGATATTTTCAACGTGTCTGAAACGCAGTTAAAAAATGCAACAGTCAATAATGATTCTTTCGTGGATCAATACAAATATTTATATTACAAATAATTCTATAATTACCATTCCACCTTGTATTTTCATTTCTAGCTGTTTTTATTCCTATTATTTTTTCTTGTTTTGTCCCTCTTCCTCGGAACTTTTATTGTTATTTATAATTTTTGTTTTTGTCTTCTGTAGAAGTTAGATTTATAAATGATTGTATGTTACTAAATTTTTGTAATGAACATTGTAATTGGTCTTATACCTGTTATGTTCAGTACAATAAATAAAACAGTAAAAATAAAACAATACTGCATAACCCATGTCAATAATTTGCAAAAAAGTTTCTAATATCTAAATACACCATAAAGTGTCATTCACCAATGCCAAAGGGGAGACTAAATGGTGAAAATTCCCAAAAATGAAATTTCTATGTTTTATGCAATCCTATAAACGGAGTAAATGAAATACTACATTTAAATACTACATAATAACATTTTATTTACAGAATCACTGCACTACAGGTTATATATTACATCCTCCTATAGTATGTGATCACAATTAAATACTACACATGAAGACGTAGACCTCATAACAGTGGAGGAATTTAAAACTATATTGAAGTCATTTAAATCTCGTAAAACACCAGGAAAGGATAACATTACAATAGAACTGATAACATGTAAATTTAAAAAGTTTAAAATACGTCTACAAATTTCATAAATGTTAATTGGTCCAGCCTACAGATAACAGAAGAACGGAAAATGACTGTAATAGAACCACTATTTAAAAAAGATAATAGAAATGGCTGTAAACATTGTTGATAGGTCAGTCCTTAAAATAAAATCTATAAAATCTTAGCAACATTTTTAACAAGAAGACTAAATGCAATAGCTGAAGCATTACCCAATGAACAACATGGATTCAGGTAAGGTAAGTTCTATGGCTATTGTGTTTTAATAATAAGACAAATATTACAACAAAGAAGAAAATTTAATTTAGAAACACATATACTGTTTGTTGATTATGTAAAAGTTTTTGATAAAGTCATATGGCAAAAGCTTTGGGATGTAATGACTGAAAACAAATACCCTCAACGCCTAATTTTAAGAATGAAGAAAATGTAGACTAGAGTGGTGTATTTACTGGTCTTAAACATTTTACATGTTCAGACTCGTATATCGTACGGGTCAAATAGACGTACGTGCTTATATAATATGTAGTTCATATTTTTCAGACCACATTCATTCATCACACTGAAATTGAAAGTAAACTATTTTTACAAGAAATGAAAAGAAAAAAAGACAGATTAATCACATAAACAAAACAGAAGAAAAAGAGAAAAAAACTTGCTCACAATCACATGCTATTGTTAACAAAACAGACAAATATCCGCCCCTAAGCTAGTAAACCTTCCCCTCCCATCCTTGACCCTCTTCCTTACACTCTGATCTGAACTGCATAACCTTTTGTAAAACATGTACTAATTGTTTGACTCTTTCCCCTCCCCCTCCCTTTCAGCTTTAAGGGACTCTTATTAGTATTAATAATGGTTTTAAGACAGCAAATATCAATCTAGGTGTAAGACAGAGCTGCCCAATGTCAGCTATACTTTTTATATACAGTGCCTTCGTTTTATACCAAGGCCACAACCGCCTTATATGCGTATCGGCCGAGACGCAAGTGACTTCAGCGCAGGATGTGTCAAGGGTACGTTTATCAGTTGTGAGTTGTCTCAGTCGTTACTTTGTCTTCGTGTTGTGAAGTATTTCAATAATACTTGTGTTGTGTGTGATTTCCTTAGGAGTGTTAATCCCTTATTAGTCCACGGAAATGCTTGCCAAAAACTCCACGCTTGAATAGCGTAATTTTTATGTAAGATACATACATGAAAACTGAATCATGTAGACAGGTGTGTAGATAATTTTAGCAGCAATTACCTGGTTATCCAGTTCCAGATAGAGACAATGTGAGATGTTTGGTCAATACATTTAGAACAACGGGGATTGGTAAACGCTAAAGAGTAAAGTTTATGGCAACAATCCCCACATAGACCAAATTAAGGACAATAAAAAAGCAGAAGTTATGAATGCTAGGCAAGAAGAACCTATGCGTATGAATGGTAATTTCATACCACGATGTCTTCGTGGAGGTGGACACCACTTTCAACACTTATAACAAGGTTAATACTAATTACATATATGTTACTAACACTCGTGAGTAAGTAACGCGGGAGTTACGGAACGGAAAACTCCGCAGAGTAGTAGACTGTGTGCGGAGCACGTATTCGCCTGATCCGCGGCCTTGGCATACAATGAAGGGGATGTATATTTATACATAGACGTAGTAGTTGCCGAGTGGCAAGCGAAGTTGAAACAATTTTAAATTAGGACGAACCGTCTTAAATACAGTCCTATTTGCAGATGATCAGGTCGTACTGGCAAATACTGAAGACAAGACTACAAATCAATTTTTAACAAATTTGTTAAAACAATGCCAGAGTATAATTTAATTATTTCAGTAGAGAAAATAAAAATGATGTCCTTTATTGGTTAATACCCAACCCGATCAAAAATACTCCCAAGAAACGAACTGCTTGAAAAACTGGAATGTTTTCAGTAGCTCGAATGTGAGATTTCATATGAATATAAAAGGGATTTAAAAGAAAAAGTATATACATTTCAATGCCTATGTGGTACTATAAAATGAACATTGACAAACAAAACGAGAAGAGATACGATATTAAAATTTTATAAAACTATGGTAGTGCCCAATATGTCCTCTGTAGCCGAGAACTTGGCCATGAATAGGAACAATGAAAGAATAATTTACACAGCCGAATGAAATTTTTGACGTAGTCTTAAAGGTCGTATTAACAGTGGAACAACAAGGGAACAATTAATCGTATTTAATTTAAAAGAGAAAATCATGGAATATAAAAGGAAATGGAGAGATCATATTTTTCAAATGCCAGAGGAAAGACTGACAAAGTAGGTCTTGCAATATAAACCAGTTAGGACTAGAGATACTGGAAGACCATGTAGAAGCTGGGAAGATCCATTCTGAGTCGAAACAGGCCTATGGCCTATCTTGAAGGTGGTGGTTGATGATGATGATGATAAATTGAAATTTCCTCTTTAATTGCATATACATTCATTCATTCATTATCTGTTTACCCTCCTCTTATGTAGGACTTACACCCCCCAGGACTTACAAGCGGGTGCCTGGGGTCAGAGGCCCGTCGAGGAGCAGACACTCATGGATCAGATAGAACAACCAGGATGGGTGATCAGCCCGATGCCTGGTATGGGATGAAGGAAGTAGATGAAACGAAATGTAGGTGAAATGGATGAAAGGAAAGGTGATGATGGAGCAGTTGGTGGAATGAATGGCGGGGGAAACCGGAGAACCCGGAGAAAACCCGCCCAGACGCCGCTTCGTCCACCACAAATCCCACATGCAGGTCCCTGGGATTGAACCCGGGCCGCCTTGGTGGGAGGCGAGCGGTCTAACCACTCGGCCACGGCGCCGCCCTAATTGCATATACATAATATTTTAAAAATAGAGGGCATAATTTCAGGTATGCATTCCTCTTATGCACACAAAAATTTCTTTAAAAGTGTCCGGAAACATTTGATTTTTGAGTTATAGCCTTCAAAAGTGATACTCACCGGGACGTTATTCTTACAGCTGGTAGTTTTCTTTACAGAATATGTTCAAACTGTACACCTCCTGCTTGAATACAGGCCTCACATTGACGTCTCATGGCCGTACGAACAGGACCCCAAATTCCAGGAATATTGCGTACCTCCTGACAACCTGCCACAACTCGATTCTGAACTGATTCCATGTCAGGCACGAAGACGAATATACCAACCTTTTAAATGGCTCGGCAAGTAGAAATCGATACGGTTCAAATAGGTGAGCATGGTGGCCAAGCAATTGGGCCAACTCCGCCTATCCATCGATTGCGAAATCTTCAATCTAAGCATCGGCGAGCGGTACGACTGAAGTGTGTAGGGGCGCCATCACGCAAGAAGTGAGCTTCTTGATGAATGCTTAGTGAAGCGTCTTCATACACATGAGGTATGGCGTTTTCCAGGAAGTTTGTGTACGCCTGCACGTAAGTTTCTTTACAAGTAAATGGGATCTATCTAACCGATATGCCCACATGTTGAGAGTGAACTCAGTTGGTGATGAGATGGAACATTTGCATTTGGGGAATGTGTACCTGTATTTACGACTATGCCCTCTATTTTTACTTTCTCTATTACGTACAGTAAGTAGGGGAAGTATTGTATTCCACGCAAAAATTCGATACCGAGATTTCACCGGAAATACATGCTTTGAGACCCCCTAAATCTAAAAGAAAGCATTTCTGCAAACATGTTCGTGTGTGTGTGTGTGTCTGTGAACAGCATAACTCAGAAACGAACAGTTAGATAAACACCAAGCTTGATATTTAGGTTCAGTATCTTCCAGAGATGCGACACGATGGTTTTCAAGAAAATCCCCCCACTCCAGCTTACCCTTTACATGGAACATTTTTCGAAAATTTTAATTTTCTCAAAAATGGCTTCAACGATTTTGATTAAAATATCATATGTTCAAGATATTTTCATGACAAATGAAATGTATATCTCGAATTTTCTGGGAATGTCTCCAAAAGTATTCTTCATTGTGAACGACTTTTGCATAACTGGTAAACCATAAGAGATACACAGAATTTTACTCAACAAAAAATGTAGACCGCATTAAAATACACAATTTATGTCATATACAGTTTTTTTGTTGAGTGAACCATTTTAAAGATATTGCTTATTATTCTCTTAAATTTTTGAATACTTTTCTCAAATGGGAATTCGTTAATCATTTTTTTGTCTTGTATATGCAAAGAGTATTAATCTGAGGCAAAGAGAATGGTGCTGCACATTGCAACCAGCTATTAAGATATATGTCTGTGCTTATATTGCCCTTGTAAATACAAAACAAGGGGAACATATTACGCCTTAAGCGATGGTAAAATAGTTTTAGAACTGGTCGCTATGTGTAAAATGTAATTCTCTTTGCATGTCAAAAGATCGTTTCTGCAAATGTTGATCTCGATTAATATGGATTGGATGGAGAATAAGAGCTTGTACAAGAGTAGAGAAAGTCATGTGAGTGTAACACATCAGATTTTTTTATGTATCCTGTACATTGTGACTAACCAGATTTTTCATTGTCACTCTTTACGTTTTAATTGTCACTCTTTTGTTTTTATGTACTTTAACTTCACTGGGTGTTCACTAATTTTCACTAAACCTTCACTAAGGTGAGCTAGTTCAATTCTTCATCCGTTCACTATCTTCCTGACGCGGCCTCTTCATTCTGGACGGTTCACTTCATTAGTGAGTCGAACACAAGACCTTCACAACCTGTCGCCCCGCAGTAGCACTCGATGGTCACAACAACCGTCACCAACTCGCACGGAGAGTCGCTGTTGGTGTCGCACAGGAAACTCGCCCGCCATCTTGCTCGCTCACTGCTGACCGACGTAACTCGCACTGACCTACTTCCGCGAGATCGCTCGCTTATATATTCAGCGTAATCTTTCCACAAGGTGTTCATCGAACGTTCTAGAACTATTTCGACACACTTTCTGGAGTAGGGAGGAGAAGTTGTTTCCCGAAGGTTTTGTTTATATTTCGATAGCTCGTCCGATTTACGCTGCTGAGTTGTTTGCTCGGATCGCTGGGAACTTTGGACTATATCGGCTGCATCACACAGCTCCCTCCTCAGAGCTGTTTGTCCGGATTCCACAACGGCCACAACGAACTATCTCCCACACCGACGGGGGCCCAGAATCTGTGGCACGGACGTCACACTGCGGACGCCACTTTCTATGTCAATAGAGTCGGTTACGTAGCTTCTTCAATGTCTTGTTCGCCGCCACGTGCCTCTCGGTAGTGCTGGTGTGGATTTCCCCTTGGACTTGCTTCACCGTTTTCTTCGGGTGCACCATCTGTTCCTCCATAGCTCTTCTGGCTATGAACCTCTACGTTCTCTTGGACGCCATTCCTAACCACCAGGGAACCTCTACACGTCCACTAGTTCTCATACCTCCTGCCTCTGTTTGAAGCATTCACCCACTCGTGCCGTACGCCAGGTTATCATTCAGGATCGGGCCTTTTTCTCAATCCTCCAGTTCCTCCCTCCTCAAGGTCTGCTCCTGCCAACCAATTGAAGGTTTCACCGTGGCGGCTTAGTGCTGCAGCAATCTTCGTCATTTTCTGGTCCAGAATTCGTCTAGTGCGGTATTTAACATCCTCTTATTTTCTTCCGTCTGCCCATCTAGCCGTTTTCTTTGCTGATCTAGATGCTCCTCCACCGCATTAATGTCATCTTCATATCAATTTCATTTCATTTAAATCCTTTCCAAAGTGTCTTTCAGGGCTTTCACCCTTTTTATCTCAGATTTGACTGTCTCATTACCAAAACCTAGTTGGGATTTCATTTTCTCTATTTCAGTCCTCATTTCTATTCCCATCTTGTCCATTCCAGATTTCACCGTCTTCAGTTTAGTTCCTGTCTCCTCGATTCCAGATTTCATCTTTTGCATTGCGACAAATAATTTGTTAAGTATTTTCTCCGTCTTGGGTTTTTTAATCCACTCCTTCACCAGCGTAAATTTCCACTCTTCATTGTTTTTGCTATAACACTTCACTAAAGCGAACTAGTTCATTTCTCCGCCCCTTCGCTTCCTTCGTGACGTAGCTTCTTCACGCCGAACGGTTCACTTCACTCGGGAGTCGAACACAAGAGCTCCACAACTCTCGCTCCGCATTGCACTCGCTGTATGTCACAACAGCCATCACTAATTCGCTCGGAGAATCGTTCTTGAAGCCGTACGATAAACTCGCCCACCAACTCGCTCGCTAACTGACTGACCGATGCAACCCACACTCAACTCGACTCGTACTGAACAACTCCCAAGAGAACCCTCCGTTATATAGTGAGTGGAATTTTCCACAAGGTTCCAGAGCATTCTAGAACTATTTCGACACACTTTATGAAGAAGGGGGAGAAAAAGCTTCCAAAAGGTTCTGTTTAGCTGCCGATAGCGCACCCGGTAGTTACAGCTGTTTACTCCGACCGCCCGGCATCGACCTCCTGAAAACATTGGGCCATAGGGACGCTGTGTCACAATATTTATATTGTAAATACGTTTTCAGTTTCTCTACCACGTACACAGCAGCTAAAGGGGTCTCATCAAAATAAACGTTTTGAGGCCTCCTGAATCAAAAAATAAATCTTTAGAAATAGTTTGTGTGTATGTGTGTCTATGTGTGAACAGCTTAACTAAAAACGACTACTCGTAGTATAAATACTAAACTTGGTATTTTAAGTTCAGTATCTTCCAAAAAATTGCGACACGAAGATTTTCAAGAAAATCCAACCGCCGCAAATTATTGTTTACAAGGAAGAACTTTCGAAATTTTTTATTTTCTCAAAAATGGCTCAAACGATTTGAATCAAAGTACCACATATTTAAAACATATTCATGACAAATGAAATATCTGCAATATCTTCCTCTTCATTCGGAAGGAATTTTGAATAATCTTGTATAACTTATAAACGTTAAACAATGAAGAAAGCGTATTTCACAAAACATGTAGATCTGTTTAAAAGACTCATTTTGTTTCAAACAAATAACGGGAGAGCCAAGAAACTAGGAACCGACTGCGCGGTGTTTCTCCACTGGGCGTGTGGAAACATGATAACACACTGCTGCTATAAACAAGGTCACGCTGTTGGCGTGGTTTTGCTCTGTAGTGTGAAGTGCAGTATTGAGTTATTACGGGTTATTTATTATTTTGCCCTGTGCTTAGTCACAAAGTATATTATGGCTCAGCATATGTTTTCTACTGCACAGCATTTATTTATTTATTATTCGTATGTGTTAACTCAGTCAGCTCGCCAAGTGAAAGTACGATTTGCAGAGAGATTTCCAGGTGAAAAAGTTCCAGGCCGTACAATACAATACTTTAGAATAAATTTCAGGCCACTGGAGCGGTTCAGGCTAAGAAATCTTAAAGACGGCGTACGGTTCTTACCGTAGAAACATTAGACGACATCGGTCATCGTTTGAAGAATTCCCACCAAAATAACTTAGGCGTCTTTCACAACAGGCAGGCATTTCTTATGGCTCTGCGCGAAGAGCTACCAAATTGCTGAAGTTAAAACCATATAAAATAACTGTGGCATATGCATTTCAACCAGGTGATCATGTAATTAGGTGCACATTTTGTGAGCGTAGTCTCCATATTTAATATTTTTCACGGACGAGGCTTGGTTCCACCTTCATGGATGTGTGTACACAAATTAATCGTTATTGCAGCTCTAACAAACATAAAATTGTTCATGAAGTACCCTTTCATGACGAAGAAATTTGTATATTGTGCGCCATAGCGGAGAAAGAGTTATAGGGCCAATTTTTTTCAGGTCAACAGTTGACGCCCGTTACATACGTGAATACAATTTCCCCCACACCTCCCTTTTTAAAGAATTAACAGACGGGTAGCGTGATTTTGCCTTTATTTCTAACAAGATCTTGCAATAGCTTATACAGCCAATATTTCGATGAGAACAATTGAAAGTGTGTTTTAGGACAGAATTATTAGTAGAGATTTGTGGCCGCTTCGGTACCCCTATCTAACCCCCTGCAATTCCTATCTCTGGGGTAACTTAAAACATAAAGTGTACAAGACCAACCCACACAACCTGGAAGAATTAAAACAAAATATCCACCAGGAAACTGCCAGCATTTCTCAACGTGAACTACGGCGAGTGATGAATAGTTTCCTAAAGAGGTGACAAAAATGTATGGACAATGACGGTGGCCAGTTTCAGCATTTCCTTTCATAAAGTTGGTAAGTAAAGCCTTCAAAAAGTAGTTTTAAAAATGTATGGTTTTATCCGCGCCTTTCTATGATAGCGGCAGACGGCAACGAGCGCCGAAGACGCGGACAGGAAAAACACCGCGAAGCCGGTTTGTAGTTTTTTTGGATCTCTCTATCAGTATTTTATACTATAAACAATTTCTGAGATATTCGTTATGAATGGTTTGAATTGTTCAATACTTTCAGTCTTTTGGTCAGTCGATATTCTGTTGTTTTTCGTGATTGCCTGGAAAGATGCAGTAGACGAATTAACCAATTTGAAGTAGGAGTTGTATTGTAGTTCGACTGTTGGGGAGTCGAACTTGAAGTAGTTGCAACCGCACGTATGGTACCTGGTAACCTTTGTCCGAAATTTAAAAATATTAACTTTGTAATGTTGATTGTTTCTTTAAATATTATATATTTATGTTTGCCTCGGCTACGTTAGTATTATTGTTAGAGACATGAACTTCTTTGCAAGGCGTGGTGCGTTTGAAGAATGTAGGCTTACACAGATTTTAATTTTTTATTCACTCCTTTTTTATTAAATCTTGACAGGATTTAATTAACACTTCACTGATATAGAGAGCTGTAAGACTGTTTTATTAAATACTTGCACTTTTTAAACACGTAAACTATTTTCTCACACAAAATGCATATTCAATTTGTCGAGGACACATCTGGCGTCCGGTTAGGAACACTCTGCCAGCAACCTGTCCAGTTATGAGCGCTGTCTACAAGCAACTGACTTGATTTCTACCGCCTAAATTTGTAAATTTCTGTATTTCAAGTCTCTGGTTGGCTAATCCTAGTCCAATAGAATACCTTAATTCAACTAAAGCTTTTTCTGGTTGTTGATTGGCTATTTTATAAACTGTCACAAAAATTACATTATTGCTTCCAAGAATTACAAGTTATTGTTAAACTTTCAAATTCATTATTGCCTCAAGGTTACCTCATTGTTAGCAACATTTAACCTATTATTCTCACAGCTCCTACATTATTAAATTACGTAATACATTCACATAGCATTATTACACACGTATTCAATAATATAAACGTATACAATGACTGTAATATACATTTTACAAATTATTACATATACATATTGCTTTAAGGCGTGCTGTTATTGGATTTACATATTATATAATTAGACTGAAATTATATGATTTACATATTATATGATTAGACTGAAATTATTTAAGTGTTAAAAATACTGCCTCAAAGAGTATGGAATTTTAAGGAAGTGATATGGTGTGCAGTTGGTAAATATTTTATTATCGTCATTACCTTTGTATCTACCACAAATGTGTAATGTAACCACTTCTGTAACATCTTTTCTCGATTAAAATAAAGTGGACAGAAACGTAAGCTGTCGTAAGAATAATTTGCATACGCACTAATAAACGATAGAGGGTAAAAACATCATGTGAATGTAACGTATCAGATTGTTTTAAATTGTGATTTTATTAAAGGAAAGGAAAAGGAGTAAAGACAAGTAAAATGAGGTACAGAAAGAAATAAACCGAAAAAAAATTATGGAGCAGCTCTTTTTGCTGAAGAATCGGAAGGTTTTACGCAACACCATCTTCAAAGCGAACCCTTTGGGCAGTAACGCGCTTCTGCCAGCTTTCGTATCACTCTATTTTTGTTCATTTCTGCAGAGCATGTTCTATACTTCCACCTCTTCCGCCGTTTGAGGATTTACTACTGTACTCCAATCGCAATGTAGTTTGCACTTGACTAGTTAAGTGCTATGCTACATGCAAGCAGGGCACGAAATGTGTCCTAAAAAGAACTATATACGGTTGGTTTATTTTTAATTTCTACCTCATACTTAATAGGTAGAGCTGTCCCAGAAGCACCCAAACTAACAAAGAGAACACAAACATTCTGTGAGAAAACATCTTTATTTCTCTACATAGTCTCCTTTCAGCTCGATACGCTTTTCCCAGCAATGTTCAATAGCTTCGATGCCCTGTTTATAGTGAGAACCGTCGAGTTCTGCAAAATAGCCATCAACTGCAAACTCCACCTCTTTATTCTTAGCAAATCTTTTACCACCAATACATTTCTTCAACTTTGGAAACAGAAAATAATCAGACGGGGCTAGGTCTCGTGAATAGGGTGTATGAGGAAGCAATTCTAACTTTCACTCATTGATTTTGGCCATGGCGATAATGGATGTGTGAACTGGTGCATTGTACTGATGAAACAGAAGCTTCTTTTTCGCTAAATGCGGCAGTTTTCTCTTACTTGCATCATTGAAACAGCTTCAATAAGTTTGCATAATACTCGCCGTTGATTGCTTTTCCTTTTTGAAGATATTCGATGAAAATTATGCCACGTGCATCGCAAAAACCTGACGCCATGTCCTTGTCTGCAGATGGAACTGTCTTCGCCTTCTTTGGAACCAATTCTCCCCTTTAAATCCACTGTTTTGCCTGTTCCTTCGTTTCAGGTGTGAAATGATGGACCTATGTTTCATCCAATGTTATGAATTGACGCAAAAACTCGGCTTTTTGTGGCGAAACGTTGCTAAACACTCGACTGAGACATCCACACGACGCTGCTTTTGTTGCATTGTGAGTAAACGCGGCACTCATCTTGCGCACAGCTTTCCCATGTCTGAATTTTCACCAGTATGCAATGTACAGCACTTTTTGAAATGCCTGCGATGTCTACTTTGTCGCGCTTTGTCGACGGTCATCCAGTACCATTTTGTGGATTCTTTTCACAATTCCTGGCGTGGGCACCCGATATGTTTGTCTTGGCAGCTCGTTTGCTTAAACTCTGAAACCCAAAATTTTACTGTTGTAAACGAAGGAGCAGACTCCCCCAGAGTAGAATCTAGCTCAGCTTTAATATTAGTTGGACTAAGACCTTTCAAATGAAAGTATTTTTATCACATAAAAATGGGCAGTTTTATCCATCTTTACAAATTCGCTGAGAGAGTTCACTATTATTAAGAATTACTAATCAACGTACCATCGTCAAACTTTAAACTTAAGCTTTGTAAGGGTGATACTTTCTACCATAGTCATTTGTTTGAAACAACTGCCCTCATAGTATTCCGCACAAAAATACAATATCCAGATTTCACCAGAAATGCATGTTTTGAGGCCTAAAATAAAATAAAATGTGGTATGTCTGTGTGTTAGTGAGGAGCATAATTCGGAAATTATATTTTTGCCAAATACCAAACTTGGTTTTTAGATTTGGTATCAAAGATGCAACACGGAGACATTCAAGAAAATCCCCCAACTCAAACTACTTTTACGTGAAACACTTTTCAATGCTTTTAGTTTTCTGAAGAAATGGCACTAGCGATTTTGATTAAGATGTCTGATATTTATGATGTTTACGTGATAACGTAAATATATGTCTTGACATTGCTGTGAATAGCAATGCATTGAAAGCCAAACTTCGCGAGTTTGAGCCCCAGCGACTGCGGTCAAATGTGTCTATGGCAAAGGAAGGGGAGGGCCCAAGTAAAGTAACCAGTGTTATGGCATGTTTGGATGCTGACGGGGTTACATATGTGTCTATGGTAACTGAAGGGGAGGGCCCAAGTAAAATATCCGTTGTTATGGAATGTTTGGATGCTGACGGGGTTATTATGAGCCTATGGTAAAGAAAGTGGAGGGCTCGAGTAAAATAACCGGTGTTACGGCATGTTTGGATACTATCGGGGTTACTTATGTGTCTATGGTAAACGAAGGGGAGGACCCGAATAAAATAACCGGTTTTACGGCATGTTTGGTTACTATCGGGGTTACGTATTTGTCTATGGTAAAAGAAGGGAAGGGCCCAAGTAAAATAACCGGTGTTATGGCATGTTTGGTTGCTGACGGGGTTACTTATGTGTCTATGGTAAAGGAAAGGGAGAGCCCAAATAAAATAGCAGGTGTTATGGCATGTTAGGATACTGTTGAGGTTACTTATGTGCCTGTGGTAAAGGACGTGAAGGTGCAAGTAAAATAACCGCTTGGAAGCCGACGGGGTTATTTATGGGCCTGTGATAAAGGGCAGGGAGGGCTCAAGTAAAATAATCGGTATTATGGCATGTTTGGATGCTGATGGGGTTACTTATGTGCCTGTGATAAAGGACGGGGAGGGCCCAAGTAAAATACCCGGTGCGATAGCACGCTTGAATGCTAACGGGATTACATTTGACTGTAGCTGCATGCATTTTATTGCTTATTATTAAAAAGGTACAGTTTTATGGTAAAATACTAAGCCAGCTATACATATAGTTTTTTGCCGAAAACAGTATAATATGATTATTATAAAAAAGCCCATATAAACATAAACCCTGAAAAAGACACCTTTGTAGCAAATACAGTACACCAGAAATAAAAAGGGTTAATTCAAACATCTCTTTGTGTTGTATCAAATTTTCCGAGTTATCATAGCCATTTGATTAAATTTTCCAGTACTGATATTTTATTAAAATGGTCCTCATTCAATTGTTTCCCGCAATGTTATTGAAAGAGTTTGGAATATTAACGTCATTACACTCTATTTTAATGTCCAGTTATCGGCTTAACCTCGTGTATCCCTCTTCTACTTGCACTAGAAGTCCCGGGTTAGATGCCCTGCGACTGCCCACTTTGATCCATGGGATTTTCATGTTTTCCCCGGGTCGTTGCGAATGGGTTTCCTGTAAGCATCATCTCCTTCTGTTTTAGGTTTATAGGACCAAGTGACCGTGTTCGGCGGGATGTACGCTTTTTAGAGGTTTCTTCCCTTGCATCATTGCTCAGTTAAAATCCATCTCCAAGTGAGGCCCACCAGAAGCCCCCCCCCGTGGTCTGGAGGATGGTGAGAGGTTCCAGGCGGCGTCGGATTATTCGATCTGCAAATGCTAGGAACCCGTCCATGCCTGCGCCCATTGTCATCCGCATCTGATCGCCTTTAGGGTCTCTCTCCTCATCGTCCCCACTAGCAGTCACGGTATAAGCAAAAACGAACGTTGCGGCACTGCTTCCGTTCCTCCGGAACTTTACTTTTACCTACAATGACATTTGTAACGAAAGTGTTTCTGCTAACGTTTATCTCGATTTATATAAAGTAGAAAGGAAAACAATAAAGAAATCTGATGTGTTATACTCATATGACTTTCTCTACTCTTGTACAAACTATTTTTACAAACGCTTATTCTCCATATGCTTCATGTTAATCGAGATGTTAATCTTATTGCTAATTTTCTTGTAGATGCAAGGGGAATATGGTAGGCTTTAAGCGATAGTCAAATGTTTTTAGAGCTGTGGAGCTATGTGGAGTACTCCATTCTCTTTGTATGTCCAGGACATAAAACAAGCAATATCTCGAAAATGGTTCGCTCAACAAAAAAATGTATATTGACATAAATCGTGTATTTGAACGCGATCTACATTTTTGTGTAGTAAAATTTTATCTATCTCTTATGGTTTACCAGTTATGCAAAAGTCGTTCACAATGAAGAATACTTTAGGAGACATTCCCAGAAAATTCTAGATATACATTTCATTTGTCATGAAAATATCTTAAACATATGATATTTTAATCAAAATCGTTAGAGCCATTTTTGAGAAAATTAAAATTTTCGAAAAATGTTCCATGTAAAGGGTACTCTGGGTTGGGGGATTTTCTTGAAAACCTTCCTGTCGCATCTCTGGAAGATACTGAACCCAAATACCAAGTTTGGTGTTTATCCGACTGTTCGTTTCTGAGTTATGCTGTTCACAGACACACACACGGACATGTTTCCAGAAATGCTTTTTTGTGGATTCAGGGGGTCTCAAAACATATATTTCCGGTGAAATCTCGGTATCGAATTTTTGGGTGGAATACAATACTTGCCCTACTTACTTCACGTAATAGAGAAAGTAATAAATTATAATGGATAGAGAGATGTGAATGTAACATATCAGATTCTTTCCCTACTAGTACATGACTGTTAGCAAGTAACTCGTAAAGTAATAGTTATGGAGTCCTAAAGCATCTCTTATATTTTTAAGGGTGCAGCTATTCCAGAAAAACTGACCTGCGTGGTGTTTAAATAATATAAAACCCTTACAAATACACTATTTTGTATTTATGTTGACAAGGCGCTCTTATATTCCTGTACTTGTTACTTCCTCTACCACTTACGTAGTAGCGGCCACGATATTGTTACGTGCTGGGTAGATGGCCTAAAGGTTCACATGAAAATTAAATTATTTTCTAATACTCGGGACGTACATTGAGGGGACGTATACTTGTTTAGCTGCAGAGGACCGAAACGTGGTTTGAAGGTTAAGAGAAAGGCGTTGGTTTTCACTGTACAAATTCCACAACATAAATCTACTCACACATTCCTAGATTTATTTCCCAACCGTTTTGTGTTCCTACATTATTAAAAATGGAAGGTGGGAGGAGAAGTCCGATCCAAGGCCCGGCTTACACGCGCGGTCCGTTCCTCACTGAATCCTAACTGAGAGTGACGCTATCCCCCCTCAACTCGTGGCTAGCAAAGCTAACATCCAAGGGTGACGTAAAGAAGAATGTGTCTGATAATGACAATTTAGAGCAATAATGTAACCCCTCAAATTACTAATAAGCCATAATATGAATGTATGTGGTGGGAAGACGAAGAGGGTTGCGAAACAGTGGGAGGGTGATCGGAAGGACAGTCAGGTAGAGCAAACATCCGCAGTTCCGAGTTCAATTTACTATCAAATCTGAGCGCTGCACATGTAGTATTACTTTGATTGTGCGAGTGTACATTTCCCTATCGCCTTGCCCCCACTTCATTCTGATCCCTAACCTTGATTTTCAACATAACACAGTGGCGCCCTCCAACAAGCCCATTTATGTCACGGCCGACTAGTAAATATTTCACTGTAAATACAGATTTTCAGGTTCCCTAAATCCAAGGTAGTTACTTAAACGGAAAGGTACCCTGACATAAAACTTCTTTAATATATAAATATTCCACAGTTGGGCAGTTTTTATTTTACAGGTGGTATAAAATGTTGGAAAGTCGGACTAAATGTATTTATTTATATTGAAAATGAGAACGAAACTCTCATATGTTAATTTCACATGACTTTTTCTATCCCGTATCACTTATTTGTAGGTATACTAATTATTCTTACAAAAGTTAATTTTCCTATCCACTTCATTTTAATAGAGATAAACCTTTGCATAAATAGCTACAGTACACATTTCGATATAGATACAAAGAGAACAGCGATAGTCACATGTTAAGAACTGGACGCTATATGCTGGCCTTAAAATTCCATACTGTTTCCATGCAATCGCGAGAAACAGCTGAAAATCGACGGAAGAATGACAAAGTATTGAACAAATCAATCCATTAATAATGGATATTTTGGAAATGGTTAATGGCACAAAAATATATTTGAAATAAATAGTTTTAAACAGATCAACATTTTTTTTGTGTAGTATGTTTTCGTCTATCGCTTAACGTTTACCAGTAACACAAGATAGTACAAAACTCTCTCCAAATGAAGAGGACCAGTTATTCTCAGGAAATTCAAGATATACATTTCTTTTGTCACATAAATATCTTCAACACATGGTATTTTAATCAAAATCTTTAGAGCCATTTTCTAGAAAATATAAAATTTCGAAAAATGTTACAAGTAAAGGCAGTATGGGGTAGGGATTATCTTGAAAATCTTTGTGTCGTATCTTTGGAAGGTACTGAACCAAAATACCAAATTTTGGCATTCTACCGGCTCTTTGCTTTTAGATTATGCTGTTCGCAGACTGTTTCTAAAAATGTTTTTCTTTCCTTTTGGTTTCTCTACTATGCATAGTAGATGGGGAAGCATTGTATTTCACACAAAAATTCAATACCTAAATTTCACCGGAAATACGTGCTTTGAGGCTCCCTGAATCCAAAAAAGCACTTATGAAAACGCCCTTATGTATGTGTGTGAACAGCATAACTCAAAAACGAAAGGTCAGATAAATACCAAATTTGGTATTTAGATTCAGTATCTTTCAGAGATGCGTCACGAAGATTTTCAAGAAAATTCGCTCACCCCAAAGTAGCCTTTACAAGGAATATTTTTGAAAATGTTATTTTCTCAAACGGTTATAAACATTTTGCTTCAAATATCATATATTTAAGGTATTCTCATAACAAATAAAATGTATGTATTGAATTTTCTGCGAATGCTCCCAAGAATCTTCTTCTTTCTGAATGAATTTTGCATAACTGGCAAAATTTTTCTACAGAAAAAATGTAGAGCTCGTTAAAATAGAGAATTTATGTCATATACCTTTTGGTGTGGAGTGAACTCTTTCCGAGATATTCCTGGTTTTTTGTTTGAATTTTTCAATGCTTATACTTTTTTCAAACGGGAATTCGTTATTCCTGTTTTTCGTCCTGGACATGCAAAAAAAAAAATGGAATGATCTACATAGCAATCAGCTCTTAAAAGATTTGACTATCGCTTAAAGCCTACCATATTCCCCTTGCACCTACAAGAAAACTAGCAATCAGATTAACATCTCGATTAACATGAAGCACATGGAGAATAAGCGTTTGTAATAATAGTTTACACAATGGTAGAGAAAGTCATGTGAGTGCAACACATCAAATATTTTTTCGGATTCAGAAGTCGCAAAACACATATTACCGGTGAAAGTATGCGCGTAGTAGAGAAAGTAAGAAAATAAATTTGTCCTAAATATTTTTAGGCTTTTTCAGCCCAAGGACCTTTGGAATGACTCTCGTATGTATTCACTACAGATTTATTTTTCCAGCTGTCTGCCTGTATCCAGTTACATGTACACACATACTTAGCAGCTGCAAAAAGACAGAAGAAAGCAGTGGGTATGGCCAGATGCATCAGATATTTCTCTCCGGGTTCCTAGTTTTGTGTTAGGCTAAACATGAGTTTTATTACTTAATTAATTTTCGTTTCCTGTTTCCTTACTCCAGGGAAGATATGGAATTAAAACGTTTCAATTCCCATGCACTAGGTTTTCGAACTAGTGATTTACAGTAATTGGTTTTGCTCCAGAAGCTGCCAGAACAGCTTTACTTATGAATTCTAGTAATGCTTCAAGTCTCCTTTGCTGCTCATTTGAAAGTGTGCTGCAATATTGCAGCAGTTTCCACAATACAACTCAGAAGTTCTTACATAACCGGCTGGCATTTCCCAGACTGCAGCGGGATAGGCACCCCTCTGCATGTGCTAGGTTCTAGACTAAAGGCGAGCTGTTAATAAATACAGAACGTCCAGTGAAACAAGTATGTCAGCATCCGCTTTAAAGAAATGCAATGCATCTGTGAAGTTACACCAAAACTTGCGAAACATTAAAAAATCTGATGTATTGCATTCTCATGACTCTGTTACTTTCTCCACCACGTATAGTAAGTAGGGGAAGTATTGTATTCCAACCAAAAATTCGATACCGAGATTTCACCGGAAATACATGTTTTCAGACCGCCTGAATCCAAAAAAAATCTGATGTGTTACACTCACATGACTTTCTCTACTCTGATACAAACTGTTTTTACAACCGCTTATTCTCCATCTACTTCACGTTAATCGAGATAAACATTTGCAGACTCTATCTTATTGCTAATTTTCTTGCAGATGTAAGAGGAATATATATTTACAAGGGCAATATAGAAATACAGTAGCCTTTAAGCACATACATATCTCTTATTAGCTGGTTGCTAGGTGCAGCACCATTCGCTTTGCCACAGATTAATATTCTTTGAATATCCAAGACAAAAAAAATGAATAACGAATTCCCATTTAGAAAGTATTGAAAAATTTAAGGGAATAACAAGTAATATCTCGAAAATGGTTCACTCAACAAAAAAAGGTATATGACATAAATTGTGTATTTTAACGCGATCTATATTTTTTGTGTAGTAAAATTTTGTCTATCTCTTATGGTTTACCAGTTATGCAAAAGTCGTTCACAATAAAGTATACTTTTGGAGACATTCCCAGGAAATTCAAGATATACATTTTATTTGTCATAAAAGTATCTTAAACATATGATATTTTAATCAAAATCGTTAGAGCCATTTTTGAGAAAATTAAAATTTTCCAAAAATCTTCCATGTAAAGGGTACTCTGGGGTGGGGGGATTTTCTTGAAAACCTTCGTGTCGCATCCTTGGAAGATACTGAACCTAAATACCAAGTTTGGTGTTTATCCGACTGTTCGTTTCTGAGGTATGCTGTTCACAGACAGACACACACACAGACAGACACACACACAGACACACAGACACACACACAGACACACAGACAGACACACACAGACACACAGACAGACACACAGACACACACACGGACATATTTCCAAAAATGCTTTTCTTGGATTCAGGGGGTCTCAAAACATGTATTTCCGGTGAAATCTTGGTATCGAATTTTTGGGTGGAATACAATACTTCCCCTACTTACTATACGTAGTAGAGAAAGTAAAAAAGTATTTTTGGAAACAAGTCCGTGTGTGTCTGTGAACAGCATAACTCAGAAACGAACAGTCGGATAAACACCTAACTTGGTATTTAGGTTCAGTATCTTCCAAAGATGCGACACGAAGATTTTCAAGAAAATCCCCCTACCACGGTTTACGCTTTACATGGAACATTTTTCGAAAATTTTAATTTTCTGAAAAATAGCTCTAACGATTAAGATTAAAATATCATATTTTTAAGATATTTTCATGACAAATGAAATGTATATCTCGAATTTTCTGGGAATGTCTCCAAAAGTATTCTTTTGTGAACGACTTTTGCATAACTGGTAAACCATAAGAGATAGACAAAATTTTACTGCACAAAAAATGTAGATCGCGTTAAAATACACAATTTATGTCATATACATTTTTTGTTGTTGTGTGAACCATTTTAGATATTGCTTGTTATTTCCTTAAATTTTTCAATACTTTTTCTCAAATGGGAATTCGTTATTCATTTTTTTATGTCCTGGACTAATAGAGAGAATGGAATGTGCCACATAGCAACCAGCTCTTAAAAGATTTGACTATCGCTTAAATACTACCATATTCCCCTTGCAACTACAAGAAAATTAGCAATAAGATTAACATCTCGATTAACATGAAGCATATTGAGAATAAGCGTTTGTAAAAATAGTTTGTACAAGATTAGAGTAAGTCATGTGAGTGTAACACATCATATTTTTTACTCTTGTACAAACTATTTTTACTAACTCTTAATCTTCATTGACTTCATATTAATTGAGATAAGCATTACAAACTATCTTATTGCTAATGTTCTTGTAGATGCAAGGGTCCCCAAACAATTGATGGACTATAGTTCTGGATAGTACTTGACTGCGTTTCCTGTAAACGAATCAATGCAATGTTTCATAGATTCTTGTGTCTAAATAAAGGCATGCAAAACAATGGGGGAAGGAGTCGCGATATTCGTGAAACATGCAGCGTTAACTGAGTTGTGAATGAAGCTGATTTAGCTGATGCATTAAATCACGTTTCTGCAATAGTCTGGCTTGATGACTCACTTTCAGCTATTACATTTATCTACTGGTGACCAAAATTTGTGAATCCAGCAGAAACAAATAAGAACTTAAGACGTCAGATAATACAGTGCATAAAAATATTTGTTCTTTCTTCCCATTTGTTAACTTTTGTTTACGTAAGTCAAACTCGGGTCACGAGCGTAACTTACAGGTATACCGTATGATTAATTTCCATAATGTATATAGAAAATCCTTTAAAAGAAGGTTTCAACACAAAATATCGTTACATAAAAACGGAAGAAAATTCTTCTTCTTCTTCTTATTATTATTATCATTATTAGGCTTGACTAACAATAGGAAATACATAAATGGCATTATCAAGGAAAAAAATTCTACCAATTGGAGAATGCCAAAGAGGAACATATTCCGGAATTAGCATATAATACAAAATTGGTTACATGTGTTTATACACACAAAACTACTAATAAGAACATAATTCAGTGAACAAGCTATCGCATTTATAGTTTGTTATAAATCGAGTATAGAGTATTGAGTATCCATGCCCAAAAATCACTATCGGTATCGAGTATTTAGTATCGAGAAATACTGATATCGTCCCATCATTGATTTTTCATATAAATATTTTTAATATATGGTACCTTAATCAAAATATTTAAAGCCATTTTAAAAATATCAATTTTTCGAAAAATGTTCCATGTAAAGGTTAGTCAGTAGGAATAATTGTCTTTAATCTTCGTGTTAGATTTTTGGAAAATATGAAATATATTACCATGTTTCGTATTTAATAGACTGTTCGTTTTTTTAATTAAACTGTTCAGACACACAAACACACACACACACACATCCGCGCGCGTGGCTTCAAAACACATACTTCCGGTGAAATCTGGATGTCCAATTTTTGAGTGGAAGGCTATACTATACGTAGTAGGGAAAGTAATAAAAATGACCTCTAACAACTATCGCGTATTAGTGGTATAAAATTTACTCTTACGAAAGCTTATTTTTCTGTTTCATTTTAATCTAGAAAAATATTTTAGAAATATCTATGTTACACATTCGATATAGATACAAAGGGAACAGCAATATTTAAATGTTTTATAGCTGTACGCTATATAATGACCCTAAAATTCCATACAATTTGCTGTAATCGAGAAGAAAACTGAACGTCGACAGGACTTTATAGAATGATTGAGTATTGAACACTGAGAATCATTAATAACGCATATCTGGAAAATAGCTTAAGCCACAAAACCGTTATTGGAAGTAAATTTCGTGTTTTAAAGGTATGTACATTTTATGTTCGGTACGTTTTCGACTAAGTCAACGTTAACCAATATATAAGTTTATATAAAACTTCTTCCGAATGAAGAGGACTTCACAGACTATTCCCAGAAAATTCAAAATATACGTTTTATTTGAATAAATAACGTTATTTTATGGTATTTTAATAAAATTCGTTAGCCATGTTTCAAAAATAAAAAAAATCGAAAGTTGTTGCATGTAAAAGTAGTTTGGCTTGCAGGGATTTTCTTAAAAAAATATGATGTGTTACACTCACATGACTTTCTCTACTCTTGTACAAACTATTTTTACAAACTCATATTCTCCATCTATTTCATATTAATGGAGGAGATAAACATTTGCAGAAACGATCTTTTCACATACAAAGAGAATTACGTTTTACACATAGCGACCAGTTCTAAAAATATTTGACTATCGCTTAAGGCCAACTATGTTCCCCTTTTTTACTTTCTCTACTACGTATAGTAAGTAGGGGAAGTATTGCATTCCACCCAAAAATTCGATACCGAGATTTCGCCGGAAATACATGTTTTGAGACCTCCTGAATCCAAAAAAGCATTTTTGGAAACATGTCCGTGTGTGTGCCTGTGTGTGTGTGTGTGTGTGTGTGTGTGTGTGTCTGTCTGTCTGTGTGTGTGTGTGTCTGTGTGTCTGTGAACAGCATAACTCAAAAACGAACAGTCGGATAAGCACCAAACTTGGTATTTAGGTTCAGTATCTTCCAGAGATGCGACACGAAGGTTTTCAAGAAAATCCCCCCACCCCTTTACATGGAAGATTTTTCGAAAATTTTAATTTTCTCAAAAATGGCTCTAACGATTTTGATGAAAATATCATATGTTTAAGATAATGTCATGAGAAATGAAATGTATATCTCGAATATTCTGGGAATGTCTCCAAAAGTATTCATCATTGTGAACGACTTTTGCATAACTGGTAAACCATAAGATAGACAAAATTTTACTACGCAAAGAATGTAGATCGCGTTAAAATACACAACTTATGTCATATACATTTCTTTTGTTGAGTGAACCGTTTTAGAGATATTGCTTGTTATTTCCTTAAATTTTCCAATACTTATACTTTTTCTCAAATGCGTTATTCATTTTTTTTATGTCCTGGACATGCAAAGAGAATTGAATGCGCCGCATAGCAACCAGCGTTAAAGTATTTGACCATCGCTTAAAAGCTACCATATTCCCCTTGCATCTACAAGAAAATTAGCAATAAGATTAACATCTCGATATCTCCATTAACATAAAGCATAAGGAGAATAGGCGTTTGTAAAAATATATTGTACAAGAGTAGAGAAAGTCATGTGAGTGTAACACATCAGATTTTTTTTATGTCCTGGACATGCAAAGAGAACGGAATGCGCCACATAGCAACCAGCGTTAAAATATTTGACTATCGCTTAAAAGCTACCATATTTCCCTTGGATCTACAAGAAAATTACCAATAAGATTGACATCTCGATATCTCGATTAACATGAAGCATATGGAGAATAGGCGTTTGTAAAATTAGATTGTACAACAGTAGAGAAAGTCATGTGAGTGTAACACATCAGATTTTTGTATTTACAAGGGCAATATAGAAATACAGTAGCCTTTAGGTATAGACACATCTCTTAATAGCTGGTTGCGAGGTGCAGCACCATTCTCTTAGCCACAAATTAATACTCTTTGCATATCCATGGCAAAAAAATTAATAACGAATTCCCATTTGAAAAATAGTATTGAAAAATTTAACGGAAGAACAAGCAATATATCGAAAATGGTTCACTCAAAAAAAATGGAAATGCCATAAATTGTGTATTTTAACGCGATCTACTTTTTTGTGTAGTAAAATTTTGTCTATGTCTTATGGTTTAGCAGTTATGCAAAAGTCGTTCAAAATGAAGAATACTTTTGGAGACATCAGAAAATTCAAGATATACATTTTATTTGTTAAGAAAATATCTTAAACGTATGATATTTTAAGCAAAATCGTTGAAGCCATTTTTGAGAAAATTAAAATTTTCGAAAAATGTTCCATGTAAAGGGTAATCTGGGATGGGGGGATTTTCTTGAAAACTTTTGTGACGCATCTCTGAAAGCTACTGAAGCTAAATTCCAAGTTTGGTGTTTATCCGACTGTTCGTTTCTGAGTTATGCTATTTACAGATACACACACATGGACATGTTTCCAAAAATGCTCTTGTATTCAGGGGGTCTCAAAGCATGTATTTCCGGTGAAATCTCGGTATCGAATTTTTGGGTGGAATACAATACTTCCCCTACTTACTGTACGTAGTAGAGAAAGTAAAAATGATGTTTTGTACGATGTAGTGTCTATACTGAGCCTATTTTCATTAACACGTATGCTCAAACCAATGTTCCTCTTCGTTAATGCAATGGTGCAAATGAGACCCACAATCGGAATTGAAACTTCGCAGCGTCTCTGATCTCACAGTGTGTAGGGAATTATTCTAATTAACCCTGCATTAGGCGTGTGGTCTACTCTCGCAGACCACGCATGTGAGTGATTAACACGACCCTACTGAGGGGTTGAACAAAAATTCTCGCATCCCAGCTGAGAATGACCCTCGAGTGTCTGGCTTTATCAGCCAGCGCGCTGACTCTTACATCACAGTGGCAGTCATGTTTGAAGGGCCTGTAAATACGTTACTGCAAAATGGACCGCAGCATTGGTTACCTCCACCATGCAAATTGGCATGTATAACAGTGCTTCTCTCTTTATTTACATCCTATTTTAGGTTTTAGAGTTGTTTGTATGTTCTGTCACGTACATACCTAAAGAAGGTATTGCATTCCACCCAAAAATTTAATACCGAGATTTTTGTCTGTGTGTGTCTGTGAACAACTCATAAATGGAAAGTCGGATAAATACCAAACTTAATATTTAAGATCATTGTCTTCCAAAAATGTGACATGAAGATTTTGAAGAAAAATCCCTCGCTCCAGCTACCCTTTACATGAAAAAGTTTTCTAAATGTTTGATTCTCAAAACGTGACTCCAATTATTTTGATTGAAATAAGAGGGCTGTCCCAGAAGAACCCGACCTAACAAAGAAACCACAAACATTTTGGGAAAAACATTTTATTCCTCTACATAGTCTCCTTTCAGCTCGATACACTTTTCCCAGGGATGTTCAATAGCTTCGATAACCTGTTTATAGTGAGAACCGTCGAGATCTGCAAAATAGCCATCAACTGCAAACTCCACGTCTTCATTGCTGGCAAATCTTTTACCACCAACTTTGGAAACAGAATATAATCAGAGGGGCTAAATCTGACGAATGAAGAAACAATTTGAACCTTAACTCATTGATTTTGGTCATGGCGATAATGGGTGTGTGAACTGGTGTATAGTCTTGATGAAACAGAACTTTCTTTTTCGCTAAATGCGGCCCTTTTTGCTTGATTTTATCATTGAAATGTTGTAATAAGTTTGCATAATACTCGCCATTGATTGCTTTTCCATTTTGAGGATAATCAATGGAAATTATTGCACGAGCATCCCAAAAAACGGACGCCATGACCTTGCCTGGGGATGGAACAGCCTTCGCCTTCTTTGCAGCGATTCTCCCCTTTCAATCCACTGTTTTGAGTGTTCCCATGTCTCAGGTGTGAAGTGATGGACCCATGTTTCATCGATGGTTATGAATCGACGCAAAAACTCGGCTTTATTGCAGCAAAACATCGCCAAACACTCGACTGAAACATCCACATAACGCTGCTTTTTTTCTATTGTTAGTAAATGCGGCACCCATCTTCCGCACAGCTTTCTCATGTCTACATTTTCAGTTAGTATGCGATGTACAGCACTTTTTGAAATGCCTATGATGTCTGCTAGCCCCTACACTTTCAGTCGAGAGTCATCCATTACCATTTTGTGCATTTTCCTCACAATTTCTAGCGTGGTCACATCATTTGGTCGACCACTGCCATGTTCATTTTGGCAGCTCGGTTAAACTCTGCCACCCAATACTTTACTGTTGTAGACGAAGGAGCAGACTCCCCCAGAGTAGAATCTAGCTCAGCTTTAATATTATTTGGACTAAGACCTTTCAAATGAAACTATTGTACCACATAACGATGACCAGCTTTATCCATGTTTACAAATTCGCTGACAACGTTGCATCGTCAAACTTCAAACTGCAAGCTTTTAAGGTTGGTACTTTATACCGTAGCCATTTGTTTCAACAAAGAACCACTATATATATATATATATATATATATATATATATATATATACGTTAGGTCGGGTACTTCTGGGACTGTCTTCGTAACATATAAGCTATTATATGAACATAAAAACCTACAACTTGAATTTTATGGGAACATCTGCTAAGTTTTCTTTATTCGGAAACAATTTAATGTAATATTGTATAACTGGTAAACCTTAAGTGATGGACGAAAAGGTAATATACGTAAAAACATATGATGTGTTGCACTCACATGACTTTCTCTACTCTTGTACAAACTATTTTTACGAACGCTTATTCGCCATCTACTTCATGTTAAACGAGATAAACGTTTGCAGAAACTATACTTTTACTAATTTTATTATAGGCGCAAGGGGAATATGGTAGGCTTAGAGCGATAGTTAAATCTTTTAAGAGCTGGTGGCTATGTGGAGCATTCCATTCTCTTTGTACCTTCAGGAGATATATATATATATATATATATATATATATATATATATATATATATATAAAAGAATAACGAATTCCCATTTGAAGAAAGTATGTAATCCAAAATTCAAACAAATAACAAGGACTATCTCGAAAATGGCTCACTCCACAAAAAAGTTACAAATTGTGTGTTTTAATGAGATCCACATTTTTGTGTAGTAAACGTTTGTGTATCTCTTACGGTTTACAAGTTATGCGAAGGTCATTCAGAATTAAGAGAACTTTTGGGGATATTCCTAGGAAATTCAAGGTGTGCATTTCATTTGCCATGAAAATACCTTAAACATATATATTTTAATCCAAATCGTTAGCCATTTTTGAGAAAATCAAAATTTTCGAAAAATGTTCCATGTAAAGTATACTCTAGAGTGAGGGCATTTTTTAAAAAACCTTCGTATCGCATCCTTGGAAGATATTTATTTCAAATACAAAGTTCGATATTTACCCGACTTTTCGTTTTTGAGTTATGCTGTTCACAGAGAGACAGAAACACAGACAGAACACTCACAAGGACATATTTCCAAAAATGCTTTATTTGGATTCAGCACATGTATTTCCGGTGAAATCTCAGTATCGAATTTTTAGGTGGAATACAACATTTCCCCTATTTATTATACATAGTAAAGAAAGTAAAAAAGTTGATCTCTTTAAAAAGCACAGTTTATTTCAAGTAAGCCTTTCTGTGGCATTAGCCATTTCCAAGGTATCCGTTATTTTTAGTTGGAATTGTTCAATATGCTGTCATTTTTATGATCCTGTCGGCAATTAGTAGTTTCTCTCGATCCCATGAAGAGTTTTAAGGTCAGTATATAGCGTCCAGTTCTTTAACACTTTGCTATCACTGTTCTCTTTGTACTATAATGAAATGTGCATTTAGCTATTCCTGTGAAGGAATGAAGCACTTGGGGGGGAAAGAAATATGATGTGATACATTCACATGAATTCCACCCTCTATTATTTATTAGTACATATCCAAACTGATCTTACTAAGGCTTATTTTTCTATCTACTACATTTATTCCAAATAAAGCTTTGCAGAAATAGCTATATTATACATTTCGTTATACATACAAAGCAAAGAGCTATTGCTAAATGTTTTAAGAACTTGAAGATATATGCTAGCCTTAAAACTCCATACTGTTTTCATGCAATCGCGAGAAACAACTGAATGTTGAATGGACCTTAAGGAGTCGCCCAGAAATGAACAATTTGAACCATTAATAACGGATATCTCAGAAATGGCCTATGCCACGGAAAGTGTATTTGAGATAAATTGTGTGTTTTAAAGAGATCTACATTTCTTGTGCAGTACATTTTCGTCTATTGTTTAACGTTTACCAGTTATACAAAATTATACAGACTTCCTTTCGAATGAAGATGACTTCAAAAGCTATTCCCGGAGAATTTAAGATATACATTTTATTTGTAATATATTTAATATATGGTATTTTAATCAACATCGTTACAGCCATTTTTATAAAACACAATCTTTGAAAAATGTTACATGTAAAGTATAGTTGGGGTGGGAAATTTTTTAAAAGATGTTCGTGTCGCATCTTTGGAAGATACTGAATTTAAATACAAAGTTTGGTACTTATCCAGCTTTTCGTCTTTGAGTTAATGTTTTGTTTATTCAGGGGCCTCTAAACATGTATTGCCAATGAAATATTGGTATTGAAGGTGGAATGTAATACCTTTTCCACCTATTACGTACCTGGTAGGGAAAATAAACATTCTCTTTTGGGGGTTTATAAGCCGTCAAAGCATGTCACTTCTGTTGGAGTATCGTATGGAACTTTTAGTTATAATACAATACCTGTCCTAGCACCATAATAAAGTGGTAGATACAGCAGCAATAACTAGATAACTCTCCTTAACCAAGGTTCAAACTCAGCTCCTTTAGGTTACATGCTAACCTCATACCACGGGGATAACCAGCATGATTTATGTTTATCCCTGCGGGTGGCATACATCTAGAGAGGACGGTTATACGGGCACCTGTTGTGTATGTATATGTGTGTGTTGCTTCGTAAGTGAATACAATGAATTACTCTACACGAAATAAAGAATTCAGCACCATTTTATTACAAATACTGTATATTAATCAACAAAGAAGTGTATTTAGTTTAAATCAAATAGCCATAAAATACAGGATGATACATATGGAACTGAACATTTCTGAAGACCTGTAATATCCCTCTGAAAGTAATAAAAACTTAAAATTAAGTTTTACTAACTCAATAGCTCTGGCAAATCGATATTCGGGAGGATAAACCTCTCCCGTTAGTCTGGGGTACCTCTTCTCGTTCTACACTTCGGGAAGAGGTACTTTTAGCCCATTTACGAATTGGACATTGCCTTTTTAGTCATAGTTACCTGCTAGTGGTGACCCCCCTCCACTGTGTCAGCAGTGTGATGCGCCCTTAACGGTGCGTCACATTTTAGCTGAGTGTCAAATTTTAGCTCCACTGCGCGTTCGTGTTTCTCTGTCTGTTGGTATAGCCAACGTTTAGCCAGACGCCGCGCATGCTGTAGAATGTCTTTTACGTTTTATAAGTGACATTGGTTTTAATCGGCGCATTTGATGCGCTGAGCGTCTTTTAGCTTAGAGATTTTATATTGTCAGTTTTAATGGGGCTCTTCTCCCCGACGGACATAAGGCGCTCATGTCCCTTGCAATCAACAGTTCTTGACACGTTGTTTTATTGTTTTAGTGACCATGATTTTAGTGTGTAGATTTTAGTCTTTGGTCTGTTGTGTTTTTTTAGTGTTTTTGAACAAGCGGGTTTGTGTGTGGTTTTTTAGTTTTTTTACTTTTGAATTTTATATTTTATACATTGTAAGGGCGCTAATAACCATAGCAGTTGAGCGCCCTTAAGCCCCATCACAACAACAACAATCCATATTGTAATTTTTATTTTTAGATTTAACGTACTTTAGGATAGAATAGGACACGGAGGGACGTCCGGGAGGAACGAATACGTTAAGGGAACCACAGGAGACATATGGGTTGCAGAGCGAGGCCGGCGCTAGTCAACAGAGATGTACAGAGTTCCCTAGCAGTTACAGACTTAACAACCCGGCCACGGAAAGGTGGCTCGGAGACGTCCCCCTACTGGGACCGTGGAAAGACTTGAGGCTCAACAGGCTTCCTTCTAGCAGGGCCCAGAAGAAGTTCCAAATCGCAAGCCGCTGGCCCATCTGCCCGTCACTGACTGAACTACAAACTTGGAGGCAACCTGATATCGAAGGGGATTTGGCTATTTCAATCAGGGAAAACCACCAAAAGCCATGCTAAGGGTAGACGGTCAACGGGAATAGAACCCTGTAACCTCCCGAATGTGATCTCACACGTTATTGGTAAGGTCCCTTAACTGGGTAGGACATATCCGACGATGAATGATGCTCAAATGAGGAGCCCGGGTTCTATAGAGGTTAAACTTACCCTGTATTCGCCTTCTCAAGATAAGGAAAACTTCTGGAATAGGCTTGTGACTATTACTGTCTATTAGTAATTAGATGCCAGTCTCTAGTTTTGCAGTCACGAACATGAATTTTTCAATTCGCCTGCGTATTTCTGCTGTGAAAACATAATATTAGAAGACAAATTCATTGATTGAAAAACAACGGGCGTTTGGAACACACAATGAGCGCAAAAGGGACAGCAATCCTCGATAACAAGAAAGCTGGAGACATCTGCTCTCTCCTCAGAGAGACTAGGAAAAAGTCCTTCAGTGAGACAAGAACGTGTTGATGATGTTTGTCTTGAAAATTAATTTTGGTTTTGGTTTTGAATAAACATATTTCAGAGACCACGCCCATAAAATGCAAAAAGTTAAAATTCGTCTATAAAAACGGTATGAATGACGATAGGAATATAAAAACATCTCGTGTGTGACACTCACATGACTTTCTCTACTCTTGTACAAAGTATTTTTACAAACGCTTATTCTCCATATGCTTCATGTTAATCGAGATATCGAGATGTTAATCTTATTGCTAATTTTCTTGTAGATGCAAGGGAAATACGGCAGACTTTAAGAGATAGTCAAATATTTTAAGAGCTGGTTGCTATGTGGAGTATTCCATTCTCTTTGCATTACCAGGACAAAAAAATGAATAAGAATTTGAGAAAAAGTATAAGTATTGGAAAATTTAAGGGAATAACAAGCAATATATCGAAAATGGTTCACTCAACAAAAAAAATCTATATGATATAAATTGTGTATTTTAACGCGATCTACATTTTTTGTGTAGTAAAATTTTGTCTATCTCTTATGGTTTACCAGTTATGCAAAAGTCGTTCACAATGAAGAATACTTTTGGAGATATTCCCAGAGAATTCAAGATATACATTTCACTTGTCATGAAAATATCTTAAACATTTGATATTTTAATCAAAATCGTTAGAGCCTTTTTGAGAAAATTATATTTTTCGAAAAATATTCCATGTAAAAGGTAATCTGGGGTGGGGGATTTTCTGGAAAACCTTAGTGTCGCATCTCTGGAAGATACTGAACCTAAATACCAAGTTTGGTGTTCGTTCGTTTCTGAGTTATGCTGTTCACAGACACACAGACAAACACATGGACATGTTTCCAAAAATGCTTTTTTTGGATTCAGGCGTCTCGAAACATGCATTTCCGGTGAAATCTCGGTATAGAATTTTTGGGTGGAAAACAATACTTCCCCTACGTACTATACGTAGTAGGGAAAGTAAAAGATCTGAAGTATTACTTTACATAACTTTCTCTATCCCTAACCTTTAGTAGTGGGTGCACAAACCATTGTTATGAAAGTTAATTTTGTTTTTTAGTTTTAATCGAAGTAAACCTGTGCATAAATAGTTACGTTACACATTCCTTTACAGCACAAAAAGAGCAGCGATAGTGAAATGTTTAAGAACTGGACGCTATATGCTGCCTTAAAATTCCACATTGTTTGTATGATTCGCGAGAAACAAACTAGATTACACAAAATTCCTTCCAAACAAAGAGAACTTCAAAGAATATTCCTAGAAAATTAAATCTATACATTTTATTTATCATGTAAATATCTTTAATAAATAGTATTTTAATCAAAATATTACAGCCATTTTTGAGAAAATGAAAGATTTTGAACTTGCTCCATGTAAAATGTATACTTGGCTAAGGGGATTTTCTTGAAAATCTTTGGTCGCGTCATTGGAAGATACTGAACCTAATTACTAATCTTGGTATTTTCGTTTTCGAGTTATGCTATTCGTAGACGCGCGCCCGTGCGCGCGCACTCACACACACACACACACACTCCCATTTCTCTAAAAATGCTGTTTTTTAGATTCGTGGTCGCCAAAACATGCATTTCTGCAGAAATCTAGGTATCGAATTTTTTGGGTGGAATGCAATACTTCTTTAGCAATACACATATAAAAAGAGAAAGTAATTATACTATTTTAAACGTAAAAGTCTATAGTATTTTTAGAACTATAAATTTTGGTTTTTATATATCACCCGTTTATACACAATGGATCCCCTTAATAACTGTAAAATCCTATCATAAAACTTCGAGGTGCTATTCCTTCCTGTTGCCTGAACAATTTTCTTTCTACACAGCTATCAAAACCGTAGCTTCATTTTTAATAAACAGTAACAAGAGACTCTGATAACAATTATTTCGAGAGCAAAAATAATATAGAAATGAAGTAAATTGGCCAAGAGGGGAGATTATTTTGTGGAACTGTACGTTCCAAGCTCTGGAAACCATTAAAAAGTTCGGTTGTTTTGTGAATCGTTAACTCTCTCAAAGTTTAAAAGTTTTCGCGCTAGCATCTGCACGCAACAGTTAGCTCTGTATTTTCGATTGTCAGTAAGGTAGTACGGTTTGAATTGCATGGTGCAATAGGGTATTCTTGAATATGCTATTGCATATACAGACAAAGATCTTTTTACGCGGCGTAACAGCATGACAGAAACCTTGATAGATTGGGAATAATAATTACTTCTGAATTGAATGATTTTAAGCATAACTAGACATTGGATTTGTAGACAAATGTATGCAGAGCGAATCACCTGAAACGTGCACCACAAATATTTCGGAAATGGAAAGTGCTTTAGATGTGCAGTTTTCACAGCATTGATTGGTAGTCAGGGGCTTGTAAATTTAGCCTATAAATAGATTTTAATAATATTGAGAAAGTGTATTTTTTGAGCAAACATACAATTTTTAAATGGAACAATGCCTAGTTACATCAGCAGAATAAAGGTAGGGCAAATTAGAACGTCAGTGGCATTCGTTGCAAAATTCCAGTGCAAGTGGTTTACGAAAAATCTTATTTTAAAACATTTACGCCCCGACACTTGTACTTGTGGTAGCATGAACTAAAGAAAAACAAAAAGGAATTACAATACTTCTGTGGATCCTTACAAGTAAAGAGAACATAGCCCTTCAAAGATTGTGTTCAAAATGACCACCGGAAGCTTCAATTAACTCTTCCAGTCTGCTATGGAAGGACTGCTGCACACGTTCTAGCATTTCAGCGGAAATTTCAGAGCAGGCAGCAGTAATACATCGTTTCATATCGTCTGATGTAGTTGGTACACCCTTGTAGACAGTGTCTTTCAGCCTTCCCCATAGAAAAGAAGTCTAAAGGGGACAGATCCAGTGAACGGGCCGGCCAAGGTACAGGTCCTCTTCGTCCAATCCAACAATTTGGAAGCAATGCGTTAAGACAAGCTGTAGTACTTCGTGCACTATGGGATGGACATCCCTCATATTGGTACCACAGATTCCTCCTAGTCTGCAAAGGAACGTCTTCTAGCATCTGTGGCAGATGGTCTGTCAGGAGGCTGCGATACTTGTGCGAGTTCATTGTTCCTTATATGAACAAAGGCCCTATGAGCTGATGGCCACACACGTTTAAACTCCATGGACACTAACGTTCCACCTTACAAAGCCAATGGGGATTGTCAACAGACCAATAGTGCATGTTTCTGCGATTGACCTGGCCATGATTAGTAAATGTTGCCTCATCACTAAACAAGATGAATGATGAATCTGGAGTATCATGTCTTAATGCTCATGTACAAAAATTAACATGATTCTCAAAATCGTTTCCGTGCAGCTCTTGATGGTGAGAGATGTGATAGAGATGGGACCTATGTCAATAGAGAATGCGCAGTACACTTGCCTGACTTATGCCACTTCCACGTGCGATTGTGCGAGAACTAATTTGTGGGTCTACTGCAACGGCAGCCAAAGCATTAATTTCTGCCTCTTCTCCACTCACTTGTTTGTTTCTGTTACGTTTTCTAGGTGTTACAGTACCTCTTTCACGTAATTGGTTGAAGAGGTTGATAAATAATTGCCGAGATGGTTGACGTCTATTGGGATACGTTTCCGCATACACCGTACAGAAACGAACTGCATTCTTCCTACACTCTCCATACACCATGAGCATGTCGATTTTTTCTGCATTAGTAAACCCCATCTTCCACTCAAGACTTTGCTTGAACTGTCACAAACTAACTGACCAGAAAGTCGCTATGCAATCAATGAAAAGAAAACACAATGCAAACAAACATAACATTATACTGAGCAACAATGAATGGGAAAAACAATTGTCGGGGTGAAAACATTTCAAAATACGATTTCTTGTAAACCACTTGCACTAGAATATTGCAAAAAGGCCATTGACATTCTAATTTACGCTACATTTATTCTGTTGATGTAACTAGGCATTGTTGCATTTGCAAAAATTGTATGTTTGCTCAAAAAAAACACTTTCTCGGTATTATTAAAATCTGTTAATAGGCTAAATGTACGAACCCCTGACTACCAATCAATACAATACTGTGAAATTCCTCATGTTATTTCTCACGAAAGAGGAAAAAAAGAAGCCAGATAATGCAGCTTTAAATCGATTTTTTACATTTCATTTTGTACTTATATTCATTGCAACAGAAACAATTATAATTTATTTAGAAGAAATGTTTCAAAAAGTTTTACTTAATTTTTTTTTATTTTTTTTTTTTTAGAATTTTTTTTATTTGAAGTACGTTGTTGCTTCACGTATGGAAAGTCAGTTTGAAGAAGATGGTATCTTTACGTTATTTGCAGCACTCTTTGCGCGTCAATTTTAAGTAGGTTGTATTGAAGGAGTTGTATTATAGTTCAACTGTTGGGGAGCCGAACTTGAAGTTGGTTGCAACCGCACGTATGGTACCCGGTAGCCCTCGCCCCAAATGTACCTCCCGGTGGCCTTTGCCCCAAATGTTTAAAAATATTAACTTTGTAATTTGACTGTTTCTTTTAAATATTATATTTATGTTTGCCTCGGCTGGGTCAGTATTAGAGATACGTTTCTCTTTGTAGGGTTGTAGTGCGACAAGAATGTAGGCTTATACAGATTATAATTTTACTTCACTCATTTTATTAATGCATGACACGATTTAAATAACACTTCACTGATACAGAGAGAGATCTGTGGGATGTTTTTATTAAATACTTGCACTTTTTAACATGTAAATTATTTTTTTGTCTTACACAAAATGCGTATAAAATTTCTCGAGGACGTGTCTCACGTCTGGTTAGGAACACGGTCTACTAGCAACTGACTTCTGAATTTGTAAGTGTTTCTCCTTTTCAGTTTCTGATATTCCAATAGAATACCTTCATTTTACTAAAGCTTTTTCTGGTTGTTGATTGGCTATTTTATAAACTGTCACTAAAATTACATTATTGCTTCCAAGAATCACAAGTAGTATTGTTAAACTTTCAAATTCATTATTGCCTCAAGGTTACCTCATTGCTACCTCATTGTTAGCAACTTTTAACCTATTTCTCACAGCTCCTACGTTATTAAATTACATAATACATTCACATAACGTTATTACATGTATACAATAGTATACAATAATATAAACATATATAATGACTGTAATATACAATTTTTATATATTGTACATGCACATATTGTTTTAACGTCGGCTGTTATTGAATTTATATATTATATAATTTGACTGAAATCATTTAAGTGTTAAAAATACTGCCTCATGTTGTTACAGATTAAATAAAGATTAAAAATCTTTATTAAAATATGAATTAAATTTTACCATCCTTAAATCAATAACAAACTGTAAATTCGGTTAATCCAGTAGAAAAAATTATATATATTAAATGTCTTAAAGAAACTACTTCCAAAATTATATCCTTTGAATAAAATCCAGCCAAAAAAGGTATTCCGAAGATATAATTAAAATTGTTGATATAAAACTTATGATATTTTGAACTTCTTATCAGTAGCAGTTTCCATTTCCAAAATATTTGCGGTGCAAGTTTTAGGTGATTCACCCTGTATAGTTTTTTTTTTTTGCTTCTGATATGGAATTGAATTTTTCATTATGTTTTATGTTCTATAGTGCATATAATTAACGTATTTCCGATGTTGCTGCATATTTCATCGTTTTTTCCATGTTTCGAGCTACAATACACGTATTTTTATTTTCTTTACCACGTACCCTTTCCATCCAAAAATTCCATACCGAGATTTCACCGGAGATACATGTTTTAAAGCACCCTGAATAAAAACGAAGAAGTTTTAGAAAAATGTCCGTGTGTATTTCTGTGTGTGTGAACAGCAAACTCAAAAACGAAAACACGAAATATATTTCATTTTAGTACCTTCCAAAATGCGACACAACGATTTTAAACATAATCTCATTACCCCAAACAACCCTTTACATGTAATCTTTTCCACATTTTTATTTTCTGAAAAGTAGCTCTAACGATTTTGATTCAAATGTCCTATATTAAAGATATTTACATGACAAACAAGCGTATCTTGAATTTTCTCGGAATATCCTATAAAGTTCTCTTCATTCGGAAGGAATTTTGTATAATTTTGTATAACTGGTAAACGTAAAGCCATACACGAAAGCATAATAACAAGAAATGTAGCCCTGTTTAAAGCACACAATTTAAATCAAGTAACTTTTTTATTTTGTCTATAATTTCCGAGATATTCGTTATTAACGGTTCGATTTTTTCAATACTTGGCCATTCTTTCTAAGTCTTGTCGATTTTCACGTGTTTCTCACGATGTCATCGAAGGAGTATTGAATTTTAAGGTCAGCGTATAGCTTCCGATTCTAAAACATTTCCTTTGACTGTATAACGACATATATAATGTAACTATTTTAGGAAAGACTTTAATCGATTAAAATGAAGTAGATAGGAAAATAAACTTTCGTAAGAATAGCTTGCATGCCACTAATAAGCGATAGATGGTAGAGAATGTCGTGTGAGTGTACACAGGTTTTTTTCAACAGTTCTTTACTTGTCTGTACAGAAAACAGTATGGGCAACCATATAGTGTTTTCATTCGACGGCTAACATACTTTTTCAATGTCCTCAGAAAAATATTAAGAAGGTATTTTGAATGAAATAAACTTTGGATGGTCTGTGCTTAGTTAGCTGATGATCTACAAACTGTAGTAATGCGAGTATGTTTGGCTGTAGCACGTATTTTCTAGTTTCCTATTTCTACTGAACCCTATATTTTATTTTGTATTATTTGTTTTCAGCACCTTAACTCTTTTTTTATTTTTTTATTTTTTTGCTTCTGTGCCTGTACAGGGTGGACCGTTTAAGTTAATACTGTACAATATCTCCAAAACTAACCGTTGTAGAAAGATTTCTTTTAATAAAATTTGCTTGATATTGTGGGAAAGAGGCAAATGCCATTAGTCGTGTTTTGTTTGGAGGACATTATGATGGTCATTTTAATGTCCATTTAATTCTTTTAAATGGGAACTTACATTTTGTATGTTTTCTCATTAAAATAGTTTATAAAAAGCTGCTTATTTTGTGATGAGCAATAAGGAAACGAAATAAGAAGTGTTGGTTCCCAATTATGAAACGTAACTTTTCCGTTCATTGCGCTCTTCGTATACAGCCATTCAGAATTTTCATTGTTATTTACTTAGTGTAAGAACAATTGCAATACTTTATACAAATGTTGTTTAGTTTGGGCCTTTCACGGACATGCTTGCAAAAATGCCTGGTTGGGATTCAGCACACCTCAAAACATGCATTTCCGGTGAAACCTCGATATTTAATTCTTGGGTGGAATGCAATACTTCCCCTACTTACTATACGTAGTAGCGAAAGTAAACATTACGGAGTTACAGGAAATTATTCAAACCGTTCTACAAAATTTAACATTTTTGCCCAAACAGCTTTACAATTATTAAATTTAAGGTTTTCTGCAACTTGCGCCTTCATTTCCTCCTAAATAATTTTAATTCTGCCTATAATTCGTGAACATTGCGCATATGTGTGGACAAATCCTTTGGTGTATTAATTCAAAACAATTATCCCACCATATAAAATAGTAGGCAACACCATAACGGTCCTAAAATGCACGGCCCATTACCCAAACAACTACAGTTCATATAAATTAATATTCCAAATGGCTAGCTGGTGTTAACTCCCCTGAGAGAGAGTCGCACTTCAGGTAGCGCGTTCCCGCCCACACGTGCTCCAGATTACCTCTGGCCAGGGGCCTAGTTACTTGAAAGTATGACGCAGACAGAACAGGACATTTGCCATGTAACGGCAACATGGCTAAGAAGAGCTGCAGCGATATCAATTCCTGTCTCAAACAGAAGGATTTAAACACACTGGGGAAGATGCCCACGATGTTGCTACACAGCCCAAAGACGCATGAGTATCTGACTTTGGAATTCGTTCATAATACTGGACATGGCTTATTTAATACATACCTCAGCTTTCTCATTTACCTATATGAATACTCAGTTGGTAATTAATACAGAATAAAGTATATATTCCTTTACATTTTTACTTTCTCTACTACGTATAGTAAGTAGTATTGTATTCCACCCAAAAATTCGATACTGAGATTTCACCTGAAATGCTTGTTTTGAGACACCTTGAATCCAAAAAAAGGATTTTTGGAAACATGTCCGTGTGTGTGTGTGTCTTTGAACAGCATAACTCAGAAACGAACACTCGGATAAACACAAAACTTGATATTTAGGTTCAGTATCTTCCAGGGTTTCGACACAAAGGTTTTCAAGAAAATCCCCCCACCCCAGATTACCCTTTACATTGAACATTTTTCGAACATTTTAATTTTATCAAAAATGGCTATAACAATTTTGATTAAAGTATCATATGTTTATGATATTTTTATGGCAAATTAAATGTATATATCGAATTTTCTGGGAATGTCTCCAAAAGTATTCTTCATTGTGAACGACTTTTGCATAACTGGTAAACCATAAGAGATAGACAAAGTTTTACTACACAAATAATGTAGATCGCGTTACAATATACAATTTATGTCATATATATTTTTGTTTGTTGAGTGAACCATTTTCGAGATATTGTTTGTTGTTCCCTTAAATTTTCCAATACTTATACGTTTTCTCAAATTCGTTATTTGTTTTTTTTTGTCCTGGTAATGCAAAGAGAATGGAATACTCTACATAGCAACCAACTCTTAAAATATTTGACTATCGCTTAAAGCCTACCTATTCCCCTTGCATGTACAAGAAAATTAGCAATAAGATTAACATCTCGATATCTGGATTAACATGAAGCATATGGAGAATAAGCGTTTGTAAGAATAGTTTGTACAAGAGTAGAGAATGTAATGTGAGTGTAACACATCAGATTTTTATTTTCTCTACCACGCACGTAGTATGCAGAGAAGCTATTGCATTCCACTCATAAAAACTCGATACCAAAATTACAGCAGAAATACATATTTTGAATCCACTTAAATTTACATATTTTTGGAAACATGCCCTATGTGTGTCTGTGAATAGCATAACTCAAAAATGAAATATCTGATAAATACCAAACTTCGTATTTAAGTTTTGTATATCCCAAAGATGTTACACGAAAATTTTCAATAAAATCCCCACCCCAAACTACTCTATTCGTGGTAAAGATTTTGAAATTTTTGATTTTCTAAAAAATGGCTGTAACAAATTCGATTAAAATACATTATGTTATGAATATTTACATGACAAATAAAATGTATTTATTGAATTTTATGGGAATATCCTTTGAATTCCTCTTCATTAGGAAGGAATTTTGTATAATTGTTAAACGATAAACGATAGACGAAAACGTAGTACGGAGAAATGTATATGTCTTTAAAACAGCAATTTATTTCAAATGCATTTTTTTTGTGGCTTAAGCCATTTCCGAGATATCCGTCATTAATGGTTTAAATTGTTGCATACTTAAAAATAATGACAACGTTCTATCGACAATCAATAGCGACATTTTAGCGACTCGCGGCTAAACAAAGCTATTTCAAACCGCAAAATGCAGAAGTTAGCAGTGAGGCACTATTTTTAACACTTAAATGATTTCAGTCAAATTATATAATATGTAAATTCATAACAGCCTGCCTTGAAGCAATATGTGTATGTAAAATTTGTAAAATGTATTAAACATAAATTGCATATGCTTATATTATTGTAAACATGTTCAATAATGTTATGTGAATGCATTACGGTATATAATAATGTGGGAACTGTGAGAATAATAGGTTAAAAGTTGCTAACAATGAGGTAGCCTTGAGGTAACAATGAGTAAGAATGTTTAATAATGCTACTAGTCATTATTGGAGCAACAATGATATAATTTTAGTGACAGTTTATAAAATAGCCAATTATCAACCAGAACAAGCTTTAGTTAAATGAAGGTATTCTACTGGAGTAGGATTAGCGAATCAGAAACTGAAAAGGAGAACATGTTACAAATTTAGAGTTCAGTTGGTTGCAGACAGCGTTACTAACTAGACGCAAAAAGTGTCCTCAAGAAATTTAATACGTATTCGTGTGAGACGAAAATAGTTTACGTGTTAAAAAGTGCAAGCAATTAATTAAAGAATCTCACAGCTCTCTCTCTATATCAGTGAAGTGTTATTTAAATCGTGTCAAGCATTAATAAAAGAAGTGAAGTAAAATTATAATCTGTGTAAGCCTACGTTCTTGTCACATCTCAACTCTGCCAAGACATCCATATCTCTAACAATAATACTAACGCAGCCGAGGCAAACATAAATATATAATATTTAAAGAAACAGTCAAATTACAAAGTTAAGATTTGTGTTTTAAACTTGGGGCAAAGGCCACCGAAAGTACATTTCGGGCGAAGCTACCGGAAACTTTTTACTATACGTACGGTTGCAGCTATTACAAGTTCGGCTCCCCAACAGTCGAAATATAATACAACTCCTTCTACACAAAATACTTCAAATTGACGCCCAAAGCGACTTGCAAATAAAAATAACGTAACAAACCAAGTACTTCAAATTGGACTTCCATACGTGGAGCTAACAAACTATCTACTTCAGCAGGTATAACAATTCAATTAATATAATTTCGAGTGCTACAATTCGTAATCAGCTTCATTCTTTATCTTCAAATGGTCGACACTAACTTTTACAGCTCAAGTATTAGATCACATTAAATTTCTCAGTCAATTTAAGCTAGTGTTGTCCTTTCACACCTGCCCACGCATACTCTGAGAGAAAGATCTCATAGCTATACCACTAGAGCAGCTGGCACACGAGACAACAGAACGAGCTAAGAGTTGACAACATCAGAAACAGGTAAAGTATACAGCTTCAAAATTGCCGCACTATCGTGGCATCATATACACTGCTTCAAAGCTAATCTTGCAAGTTAACATAACCATATTCCAGTATCAGAAGAGAATATAAGCTATGCAATGCGAATTGCTACAGCCCGAGCAAAATATGACTGTCTTGCTGTGTGCCACTTAAACCATGAGGTTAAAGAATATGTATATTTTTACTTTTAATTTTAACAATGTTTATCAAAGTTGTTGCCAAAGGTTGCCACAATCAGACGGGCAAATGAAAAAAAACTAATCCACCAAACATTTGTGCTAAAGTGGTGTGCAAATGACGCTACAGCAGTGTCTCAAATTGGATTATAGGACTAATGTAGGGAGAATTTTGACTTACCTGCAGCTAGACAGAAACCCATTTAGTACAGTTGTTATCGAGGGGAATGACTCAGGCGGTTGTGTTTCTGGCTCGCATACAGGAGGTCCCGGGATCGATCACCGGTGACGGCCCTCTCTGGCGTATGGGTATTTCGTGGTTTACGCAGGTCGCCAGGCGAATGCTGTGACTCTCCTTCCTCTCATTCGCTGTACATTCATCTGTTTTAGGATTGTAGTGCCAGCGACGTGTTCTCAAGTTGTGGGTAGGTGGTGGCTTGCGCCCTTTAATGGTTTCTTCGCTGGCAACGCTAAAAGTTAAATAAAATTGAGTTTTATTTATGGACGCTCTTTAACTGCTGTGGTCCTCAGCGTTCCATCCTATATTGGGCGTGAAAGACCGGTAATTTTTCTCAGAGACCTCTTTATCAGGCTTGAGCTTCCTTTACGTGCCGTAAATCTAGGACACTGGGCCACAGGCTTTACTTCCCTTCCAAAAGAAGCCGAAAAACTCCAATGCCCTCCGCCCGGTTTAAATCCGTAACTTAAACTGGGAACTGGAGGCTAGCATGGTAACCAATCCCTTGCGTCGCTGCGGTACCACTCATTTATATCCCTCCTCAGCGTAGGGCTCCACCCCAGGGGACCCTAGAGGTTGGTGGCTTGTGGGCAGGGACTCTACGGCATCAAATGCATTCTAGCTGGAAACGTTATGGACCCGGTCAATGCTTGCGTCCGACGGCATACAGTTGTGGTCGCGCTGCTCTGTCCTGGTTCCGGCTGCTCCTCAGTGATACGTAGTTTTACCTATACCCTTACAGCACATTGCTGGCACCTTACAGTGAGTAATTCGTTCAATGTTAATGAACAAATTAAGAATTTCCCAAATAGCATGATGTGGAAACAAGTACACATCCCCTCAAATAAGTATTGTCTGCACTTTTAAAACTGCTACTAGTCAAATTAATGCAGCGAAAAGTCCTATTTTCTTTGGACATAAAGATCAAATTAGTAATACAATTTACGTGTATTTGCGGTTTTTAATATGGTTCATTTTATCAGTTTTATAAATGTTTGAAAAATATGCCAAAATTGCAACATTTTCATACTTGGTGTTTTCGAAATATCCTTCATACATTGGGTACAACATTTTTTATCCATACATACACAAACTTTCATTGACATTTGACTTACGTTGACGAAGAAATAAACTCGTGATGTAAAATGTAAGCCGAAAATTAAGAATTAAGCCAAAAACTTTGAAAATTCTCAATTTTGACATTTTAGTCCTCCGTAACTAATCCTGCTTTTACTGCAAAATTAAGTAATACACAAAAAGGTTGCTATACAGAATGTGTGTAAAATAATTTTGAAAACACCGCGCAGAAAGAGTTGCAATTTTGAAATACTTTACAACAATTTATAAAACTGATAAATAATTAATTGAGTTTTATTTGTGGACGCTCTTTAACTGCTGTGGTCCATAGTGTCCCACTCTATATTGGAATTTTGCTCAGAGAGCTCAGGCTTCAGGTTGTTTTACGTGCCGTAAATGTACGATGACTTACTTATTTAGGATTTTATGTCTGAATAAATCCATCGCCCTTCGCCTGGTTAAACTCATATATCTGAAAAACTGCCAAAAAACATAAACTGTAATACCATTTGATCTTTATGTCTACAAAGTTAGATTTCTTCCTCCAATAGTTTGTAAGCTAGAATTTGTTAAAGTTCAGACGGATACTTTCTTGAAGGGGTGAATGTAGGGTGGACAATTTATGTTATTATTATTCTAAACTCATCCATCTCAAAGACATTAATTTATACGTTTCAAGTTACGTATTGCAATGCAGAAAATTCCACAAAAATTTTTAACTGATGCTGACAAAATCTTAAAATGCACTTTAAAAAACATTCTACAGTAACCAACGGACGTTCCAGACCATATGGTATACACTGAAAGATACTTTAAAGGCCTTAATCTATTCTGCGCCTCATGGGATGTTCGACTACAACATATAAACATCTGCAAAGTTCTAAAATGCTTCAACGATCCACTTGATAATACTGTAAAAGGTTTTGATCAAGAAACTCAAAACTGTTTACGACTCCTCAACATCACTAAAACGACATCAGAGATCCTGCAAGACTTCTGCCAGATGCAAGGATTGTAAGATGACATATGAGAGAAAAAGAACTCCAACTTTGGAGCGAATTACCGCACAAAGGAAGAGGAGTTAGAATGTTTAGTGATTATACACCTGCTAATAAATGGATCCAAGATCATCGCTGACTTTCTTGCTCTGAATGGAGAGATGCCATCAAAATACCTTCTGTCGCCGTTGTGGCAGAGAGAACAAAACCCTTGCACACGTTCTGGGTGCTTGCCCATACCGAGAAGTGCTGCGAAACAGCAGGCACACAAAATAAGAAGCGTGATTGCAGCAGGTATGAAGGAAAAAGATTTTCAGGCCCAGGAGGAGGTATATGGATTATCCAACAGTGGTAGCAGCAGGCGCATTGACATCATCTGACAGAATCAATGATCCTACTGTGCGCTTTGAATCCCACTGTCAACAGCCCGAAGAAGTAGACGCAGAAAAGAAGGCCATTTATGAACCCACTATCTCCTATTACAAGGATAAATACAATTTAAATAAAATCTCAGTCACAGGATTGATGATAGGAGCTAGATGGACAATACCCAAAAAACTACACACGTTTTGGGTAGATTATGGCCTAGATAAACACCTACTTTATCAAATAGCAATGATGTCTATTAGAGGATCAATTTTCATCCTCAGAAATCATTTGTATTCAATATAATATCGATATACACTTTAAAAATCATTGAAAGTATTATATATTTACATATGTATTTATTAAATGTATAATAGAATTATTTTATACTACTTTTCTGTCCACATTTAAATTCAGCTGTATTTCTATTTTAAGTTGATTTTCATAATTTTGATATTTTAACTATAAATCGTCATTATTATTGTTAGTTTAAATTTGTTAATTCTATAGGTATACTTTGTCTATATGGCAGCCCTTAATTCAGGGAAGTGTTATAAGAAAAAATAAAGCGTTTTATAAAGAAACGTCTTGAATAAAAGTTTCCTGATACTATATGGGAAAATAAATGACATTAGTCGTGTTTTATTTGAAGGACGTTGTGACGTTTAATTTAGGGTTAAATGTGTTTAAATGGGAACCTACCTTTTTATGTTGTTTTCTCATTCCTAATAAAAAAACTAAACAACATTTGTATAAAGCACTTTGCAATTGTTCTTTCACCAACGTAGATAACAATGATAATTCTGACTGCTTGTGTACGAAGAGCGCAATAAATGGTTGAACCATCCATGGATGGTCATTTGAGGGTGAAGTTACATTTCGTAATTGGGAACCAAAATTTTTTATTTTGTTTCCTTATTCCTCATTACAAAATAAACACCTTTATAAACATTTTGTAATGAGAAAACAACATACAAAATGTATAGGTTTCCATTTAAAAATTAACCCTAAAATGACCTTCATAACGTCCCTCAAATAAAACACGAATAATGACATTTAGTTTCCCCCATAACATAAAGCAACTTTTATTCAAGACATTTCTTTCCACAACGCTTAGTTCTGGAAATATTGTATAGTCTCGAATTAAATGGTCCATGGTGTATATCTTGAACTTTTATACTTTACCGCAACCCACAAAATATTACAGTACAGCCGTGCAGTAACCTTTCTATGTCACTCACATTTCCATAGAATATTACCCACTATGCAGAATATTAAAGTTTACTCATTATGTATACAATTACTCTCTCCTACTGTTCTTCAATAAAGCTCACTGTTGCGTCAAATTACAATCACGGGCTTGTCATAATGCAGGACTCACATACTGTGTGGCATATGTTTTAAATTTGTTTCCTGATTATTAAAATCGTATGTATGCCGTTGGCTGATTTCATGCAGCCGGAGCGTAGGGGTGTTTTATACCAGGATCAATGATGTTCAGGAAAGGAAATTAGTAATGGCTAATAATCAAAACTCTAAAATACTGTGCTATTGGTGATATTTATTTATAATTTTAATGATAGTACGTAGAAAATGTATTGGGTTTTCAAATAATGTCGTTCGTTTTGCTCGCAAGATCCATCTATAGCGCCTGAAAACCCTGAACCCTCTGTAAACTCAAGTTATCCTAGTTGCGTAACCACCCCTACAACCACCATACTCACTATTGGATATGTCAGTGTGTTTTTGTGACTGACGTTGGATAGAACGGCGTGCAATTGTGTTTACAAACTATGGAAAGCAAAAAGGAACATTTCTGACAACTTATGTTGTTTTACTATCGTAAAGGTAAAACCGCTTCACAATACCGGCAGAAAATTTGTACTGTCTACGAAGCGAGCGTGTCAAAAGTGGTTTAGTCGATTTCGAGCAGGGAATTTCTCCCTAAAAGACAAACCTCGGTCTGGACGGACAATCGTTACGGACGTGGAAAGAATTCATGCAACGATAGTCAACAATCCAGGAATTACACCTCGGCTGTTGGCATTGGAGCTCAATTTAGCTCGTGCTACTGTAGCCAGGAACTTGCCAATATATTGTCGACAATAATGGTGTATACTGCAGGAAATAAATAGTTTGTTTACAAAACCTAACTGACGTAATTGTTTATCTTTGGAACGACCTTCTGTTTAAAGTTTGTAACCGGAAAGTTCGGCAACTACACTGTCGTAGCTATGCTGCGGGCGAAGTGTGTTCCCAGGCGCTCTTAGTGATTGTAACTTAACGAAAAGAGAACAAACGTATGAGACAACCCTATAGATTTATTCAAAGCCTATGGAATTATATTCTGCTTATGCATGATACAATAGGCTGTGGTAATATTTTTGTTTCTCTTATGGAACACAATTTCACTATAAGTCTAACATTCTATGCTTAAACAACCTTCTTCCTATATTACGCAGTAATTATCAACAATGGTGGCACAAGTCCTGATAGGATAGGCCTAGGTACGTGGAGGGGTGGCTTAGCACTTCGGCATACGTAGATCTTTTGTGTCTATACCCCTGACGAGGCGCCCTCGGAAGGGAGGGATGAGAGGAGACAGAGGGCGGCCGGACAAGGAAGCATGAGAAGCAGCAACTCCCCGCGTGCTGACTGGTGAAGCCGGCGCAGCTCACCCTTAGGCTTAATCATTCCCTGGACGGTCAAGGATCCAGAAACCGCTCGTAGTCCGGAGGACGAAGATTTCCTCAGAGTATCCTTTTCCCTTGCAATGCACACACTGAGTCCTCCCACCGAAACTTGCAGCCCTTAAAGAGTGAAGTGAAGTGAGAATGGAGATGCAATATAGGGAATGTATCGATCCTTCCCAGTATTCGCTGGCGACCCAGGGAAGCCCCCGAAAAAACCCATCAGTACCTCCAAAGGCGGGGTACTGATATTTTTCCGATAATTTTATTCGGGTGAAAGAGTGCTTCCTTTTGTGATATTCATTTACAGACTGAAGGTCCAGAAATAATTCTATTATGAAAAGATCTCGAGTTTGAAACCAAATTTAAATTGTGGTGGAAAACTTGTGGCGAAGTGCTACTCGGGTTAATAATAGCACGAAAATTGTATTTATTATGAAGTTACATGATTTGGCGGTCGCAGTTCTATAGAAGAGCAGCAATATTTTTGTCTCTAACTGGGCCGTCAATTTTATAATTCCTCTCTGTACAGAATTCCAAAAATTTGTTCCAGACCATTCTCTTCTTCTTCGTATTTTCATGGTTTAACTTGTCTATAGGTGCTCTTATACAAGTAGCAATAGGTACATTCAGCGGGCCAAGCGTTGTAGGAGCGCTTAATACCTTTGCTGGACACAGCGCTGCAGGATTTGTTGAATCCAACGCTGCAAGCGGAAGCGGGAATTTCGTAATTTGTTTTTCGGCTTACTTATGCTTTGATTCCTCGCGGTGAAAGCAGTGCGTTTATTATAAAATATGAATCAAGAAGACATTTTCGATTTGTGTTTGCAGATAGTGGAATATGTCAACGAAATTTTTTATGAAACAATTCCACTTGAGAATGCCAATTTTATGGTTTTCGCTTATAAGTAGTAGTAGTAGTAGTAGTAGTAGTAGTAGTAGTAGTAGTAGTAGTAGTAGTAGTAGTTATTATGTATTACATTAATTGCAGAACTTAATCGCATGGTGCATAAGACTGTACATGCTCTCTAGAGAAATACCAGATCTGTAAACGTGAATGTTGCAAAATTGACCAAAAACACCTATTTTATAATCACCACACTATATACATACATATAAAATGAAAAATATTCGGAATCACAACACAAACACAAACACCCTCACACACACAAGTGCTCAAGCTCCGCATACATTTAAAGAAAATTTACATAAACACCTTATCTCTTAGTACACGTACTTCCAGTAAGTATGTGCCCAAGCTTGGCCAGTTTCGGCTGTTTAGAATCAAGTTCCTGCATGCTGTCCTCCGTCTGTTGGAAGCCAAAAACACTTCTGGTAATAATTTTTTCGTAATACCCTCCGTCTGCACGCCTGCTGCCAAAATATGCGTCAAGTCTTCCTGTTCCTGCATAATGGACAAATACTCCTACCAGCGCCGTCAACAATCTTGCGAGCTTTCCACCCTCCCAACCTAAGGCATGCTATTGCCATCATATTTTTTATATCCAATTCCAAAATATATGTTTCCTTACCCCACCTAGTTTTTATTTCATTTTGTAGCTCCAATGATGATCTTTGTCTACATTCTGATTCTATTTCCCGCCTGTTTATATCACATAGTCGACTTTTTCATGGCACTGAGTGTATTTTCGTTACCCTTTTGCCAGATATCGTTTAAGTCAATTTTTGATAATTCTCGTTGTAACCCCGCCGCCCACCATTTTGAATGCTCTATGTTGTTCATTTGTTGACGATAGCATATTGCTCTCAGAGTTGTTTGATCACCTTTAAATATTCGCAGCCAGTACCTAACTACATTTAGTTTAGCAAATACAGTATCTTCCCAGCATCAAAGAACTCCGTAGTTTGAAGTACCCCTCTCCAACCCTAGAACATGCTTTCAGAAATTACATTGTACTTTATTTACATTATCCATCCTCTCCCATCCCCACACTTCACTGCCGTATAGTAATGAGGTCCTAACCATTGCTTCATACATGACCTGTAATGTTTTTACTGGCATATCTTGTACCCGAGTCAATATCCTTAATACTTCAGAAAGTTGTTCAATCCCTTTGTGTTTTATAAACTCCACGTTCTTGTTTCATTTTTCACCCATACCAAACCGTACTCCTAGGTAATCGAAAGGTTTAACATTTTGAATCTCTTCCTCCCCGTATGTCCACTTTTCATGTTGGCCGTACACATATCCATTTTTAAAGGCGACTGTTTTAGTATTAAGAATATTTACCTTCATACCCCATTGCTTACAATATCATTTAAGTGCGTTTAAACCATACTGCAGAGCTTTTATCGTTTTAGAAAGAATTAGGATGTCATCCGCGTACAAAAGAATTGGTATTTTTTGGTCTGGGATTGTCGGTGCATCTATGTCTTCCTCCGTCATCACGCTAACAACATCATCAATAAACAAGTTAAAAAGTAACGGAGATAGTATGCAACCCTGTTTAACCCCCCTCTGCGCTATGTTACATTGTGATGATCGGTCTTGATAACAAACTTAACTTCTTTATACATTGCCCTGAGTGCTTTAATCATTTTCCCTGAAAGTCCTTTTCGTGTTAATTTCTCCCAGGAGCACTGCGTTCCACAGTATCAAATGCCATTTTAAGATCTAAAAATACAGTATATAGCTTACCCCTTTTACTTCTCAAATTTTTATTAATTATTGTTTTCAGAACAAAGACATTGTCAATAGTCGAAAAACCTTCCTTAAATCCTGCCTGAAGTTTAGAAATCCTATGGTGTGTCTTAGCCCCACATTTAATTCTTTCATATAAGATTGTACTGCAAATTTTTCCAAATATAGAGAGCAGCGAGATGCTCCTGTAATTTCCTGGAATTCTGTAACTCCCTTTGCCCTTGTAAAGAGGTTGGATAATGGCGGTTTTCCAAACTTCCTCATATTCTCCGCCTTCAAAATTTTTACTGAAGCTTTTTGTATAAAAATCTGCCATTTAATTAACTTCTAAGGAACTCTTGAAAAACTCAGCTGACAAACCCTCTATACCAGTTACCTTCCCGTTTTTTAAACATTTTATTGCACGAACAACCTCTGCTGTGCTAATTTCATAGTCAAGCATTTGCACAATTGCAGCCCCAGTCATCCCTTCATCGGCCAAAGTATTTAATTGGATCCTAAACTCCCCTCCTTCGTAGACTGTTTTAAAGTGCTTTATCCATTCCCCAGCAGGGATAGATTAGATTAGATTAGATTAGATTGTATTCTGTGAGTTCACTAGCAGCCATAAAGACTTGTGAACATAGAACATGTCAAGGAAATGTACAAAAATTATATATAAACATAAATATTACATAGAATATGGAACATTTGAAATAAAATACAAATACTATATGCATGTTAAGGAAATGTACAATAAAGTTACATATATACATAAATATTACATAGTATACAGAACATTTAAAATAGAATAAGGACATATTATATACAAAATGAAACAAATCAAGTGTAATTTATTACAGAATGCATGAATGGACCTTCGCCTTCAAGTCTAATAGCTTTTCACATGTCGCCAATTTCCCCATTTTCGACTACTTGACGCACCTCTTTTACCTTAGGTCCTGCCAGGCTGTTTTTCCCTGCTTTAAGACTTCCCTGTATGACTTTCTTAGATTTGTAAAAGAAATTCTATGTTCCTCACCCCTTCTTTTCTGTATTTGGAAGTGCAGATTCCGCTGCTTTCTTCGCTGTTTTACACTAATCGTTGTACCAACTATTTGATGCTAAGCGGTTTGATGTATTACGCCTCCCTGTTAGCATGTGTGTACTTCCTTTCTGTATAATATTAGTTATATTCTGTGCACTTTCAGTTACTTTGTGTTGATCTACGTAAAAATATATAATTTCGTTTTCTAAAGTGTTAATAAAAAACCTCCTTTCCTGCTTCCCTCCATTTATATTTAAACAATGGCGTCAATGTTTCGCTCGCTTTCATCCCTTGCATAATAAACTACCTGAGATACTTTTAGAGTCATTATCAGTGGAAAATGATGAGAGTGAATGCTGTTTTCAACCTTAAAAGTTTGGACTAACGGCAATACGTCCTGTGAACACAGAATGTAGTCAAGACACTGCTCCAATTAGCATGCACAAACTGACATGTCCGAAGCGTATTTTCCGTTCATTATTTATAACTCGTAGGCGTCACAAAATAATAATTTCTTTCCTCTAGCATTCCGGACTGGATAGGACAGTTCATGTAAGAAACCTGAATTATTTTGAGAAAGTGGTACTGATAATGGTTCATTCTTATGTTTTTACTTTCTATACCACGTACATAGGTAGAGAAGCTATTGCATTACACCAGTAAAACCCTATATCAAAATCTTACCGTAAACACAATTTTTGAGGCCTCGAATAAAAAAGACTAGAAAAAGGTTCATGTGTGTAGATACGAATATTTTCAAGAAAATCCCTAAAGCCAAACGCCCCTTACGAGGAAATCTTTGATTTTCTAAAAAACAAACTCTTAAAATTGTTTTTATTAAATTAAAATATATTAAGGATACTTGCATAGTGTATATATTGGTTCTTTGGGGATTAGTCTGTGAATTCATTTTCATCTGGATGCAATTTTGTATAATTTTGTACAACTGGATAGCCAAAAAATGCTACACAAACAATACCGAAATCCTTAAATCCCACAATTTATTTAAAATAGTTTTTTGTAGCATAAACCGTTTCCGAGTTATCTGTCATTATTGTTTCAAATTATTCAATACCCTGTTATTATTTTAAAGTCCTGCCAGCATTCAGTTGTCCGTTGTTAAACATTTGACTATCGCTGTTCCCTTTGTATCTATAATGAAATGTGTAATGTAGCCATTTCTGTAATGGTTCATCTCGATTAAAATGAAGTATATAGAGAAATAGGCGTTTATTAGAATAGTTCGTGTACTCACCAATAATCTAGAGAGCATTGAAAAAGTCATGTGAACGTAACACATCAATTTTGTTCACTTACAGTTAATGGAAGCCAAAGCAACGCATCTATTTAGAAACATATTAAAGAATTCGGAAAATAAAAGTGCAAACGGGTAATATGTTTGTATTCCGTGGGGTATTATTGATGGCCATGAGTTTAAATATTAAAATATATCGTTATACTTCTAGTTGTACAGGAACAGAAACGCTTAAAACTGGTTCCTACTAAGGTTACGTGATCTCGAAAACAACTGCTTACACTGCTATTGGTGGATAAATACAATAGAGAAAGAGGCTTAACAATCTACTAAACGGTCTTAAGATTAAAACAAAGTCCTGTATTCCTGCATCCTTTTATGCAGCTCCTCGCTGGCTAACGTATCTTAAGGATACAGCCTCTATTAAATATCGTCTGCAAACACTCCGCCATTTATATTTCTTCTGCTACCAGTGCAGTGAAGTATTTCTTCGCATTATTATCTGCTCCAGCGATGCGCTGCAACAGTCCTCTGAATGAGCGATTGACCTGCTGAATGGACTCAATAGTTTAACTACCAAAGCGCGCCATTTTTTAATCGTAATTACTTAGTCACCGCCTACGTGATCTCATACAATACTTCTTATAAATTAAAAACAAGCGCATTACGATGAAATGCTCTCAGTGGATTAATCGAAGGTGCGGTTCTGATTGATCACCTGATCAACGGAGTAGTACTAGTGCTGATAGTTTTACGACAATTAATTGAGCTTAACGAATGCTTCTTTTTATGATAATTATTTCGATACCGAAGAGACGTAAAAGTTTGAAACCGAAATTAACTTTCACAATAAGACCATCAAATATCATCATGATTTCGAAGCTGTGTTCTTTAACATACCTCTTACATATCTGGGATAAGGAGCTTAGTTTTTGAATTATCACGATATAAACAAGAGCTTATTAAATTTTTCTACACTATAAAATTGCTGTATTCACAACAGTGAGTGGCACTTGTTTCCCGCGTATCAGCCCAGTTCCTCTTTAACACACCTCATTGGATACGAGGGGCAATATTTATGTTTCGAGCCTTGGCAACCCTGAATATTGTAGGTGCCATCTAACGTATCCAATGGAAAGTTTGACATTTTTGACCATAATCTACTTCAAAAATTTTGTCAATTGTTTTGTTTAAACTAACTTGAAAATTGTCTGTCAACAAAAACATGGAATTAACCCGTGAAAATGTTCGTGCAATGATTTATTACGACATTCGACGTCGATTATCAAGACAACAGTGCATCGATCAACTAACTTCCACAATTGGCGACGAAGCTCCATCCTTTGCCACTGTGAAACGCTGGTATAACGAATTTAATCGTGGCCACCGTTCGCTCAATGGTGAAGTTCGTGAAGGTCGTTCAAAATCGGTTGTTGTGCCAGAAAACATTGATGCTGTGCAAAAACTAGTAATGAAAGATCGCCATGCAACATATTGTTAGATTGAGGTAACCCTAGGCATTCGTTGCCGCAGATATATAACGTATTGCATGATTATTTAGCCGTGAAAAAGGTTTGCTCTCGTTGGGTCCCACATAATTTGGCGCAATCTCAAAAAGATGCTCGGGTTGATTGGTGTACAAAAATGCTCAAGAAATAAAATGGCGGTGACTTAAAAGACGTATATAAGATTGTAACAGTTGACGAATCATGGATCTATGCGTATGAGCCGGAACGTAAACAGCAGTCGACTGTATGTGTGTTTCAAGATGAAGTAAATCCAACAAAAGTTGTTCGCACTCGAAGCACTTCGAAGCAAATAGTCGCCTGCTTTTTCATCAAAATTGGTCATATGGCAACAGTGCCTTTAGAGGGACGTTAAACGGTCAATGTGGAATGGTACACAACCATGTGTTTGCTGGAAGTCTTCGGTGAAGTAAGGATAACCAACAAGAACCGTAGGATCATTTTCATCAAGACAATGCGAGCGCACACACATCTCGTCTAACAACAGAGTATTTGAAGACTCAAAAAATCGAATTGATGGATCATCCGCCATACAGTCTTGATTTGGCACTTCTTTTTGTTCCCGAACATCAAGAATAAATTACGTGGACAACGATTTTCTTTGGCAGAAGAAGCCGTTGATGCCTTCAAAAACCATGTTTTGGAGGTGTCTCAAGAGGACTGGAATAAATGCTTCGACAAATGGTTCAAACGGATGCAAAAGTGTTTTGATTATAAAGCAGAATATTTTGAAAAATAACAAAGCAGTTTTCAATCAGAAATCACTACGTTTTAATTATTAGGCTCAAAATATAAATAGTGCCCCCTGTAACTCAGTAGCTAAAGGCAAAAGACAAGCAGATTTATTCCTCCTGAATATTCGTGCAGTCCGTAGACGGGGGATTTTACTAAATTCCTGTACTATATTTTGTGAACAACAAAAATGTATGATCACGATATATATGTATGTATGTCCAAGAGTTTATCACCAGTTCCTCTGGCAAGGACTGACGAAAGATAAGTGGAAAGATGCATGTCAACAGTTTCGATGTCACCTTAGTAAAATGAGACTTGTATCGTACTTTCCGGTATTTACATTTGGAAAATGTTTTGCTTGCATCTCGTAAACTTGTAATCTCATCATGTAAGCTTATAGCTAACTCAAACAATAGAATGTTTTTTGTAACATAGAATATCCAATCCATCCAAATTCTGTTATCGGTAGTCACTTCTATCTCGCGTGCAAAGTATGCACAAAATGTCCTAGTGAAAAACAGTTCTACACCACCGTTGTACATCAACCTATTTACTAAGTTGGAAATGCATGCAGTCCAAATAACAGACCAATGGGCTCTGGACTCAATATTAAGTCCACACCCTCAGACCCCCGGTGTCATGATCGTAGGGATTTTCCATTATTGCAGCACCTATTTTATATTCTGCCCCCGCCTCCGTGCGTGGTCGAGACTGGTTTAGGAGACCATCTTCCCCTCGTCTCCTGCCATGCAGGGACGGAAGTGTATACGCCACTTATGCGCGTCAGCTCAATAGAGAAAACCGTATCAGTGAAGACAACCGATGAACAGTATATCTACGAGGGGCGTTCAATAAGTAATCTTTCCTATTTATAAAAAAAAACATGACACACAATTGATCATGTTGAATTAATTTTATTTATATTGTACAATCCTTCCGTTACTTTTCTACATAGTGATGTTTTTCCAAGCATTTTTGCGGACGTGGCACAAGTTTTTCCAAGCCAGTGTTGTACCAGGTCGGGTCCTGTGCTTGAAACCAGCTGTTCACTGATTTGATTTCATCATCGGAGTTAAAAGTGCTGACCTTAGAGTTGGAGGAACATGTGAAAATCACTTGGAGCAAGTTCCAGTGAATATGGAGGATACGAGAAAACTTCCAAGTTGAATCTTGACCCAGGCGGAGCTGAGAAGATTCAACTGGGAAGTTTTCTCGCATCCTCCATATTCACCAGATCTTTTCCTAAGTGATTTTCACATGTGCCCCTGACTCAAAGGTCATCATGGAGGTAAGCACCTTAACACCGTGACGAAGATGAATCAGAAGTGAACAGCTGGTTGCGAGCACAGGACCCGACCTGGTACAACACCGGTATGGAAAAACATGTCACGTCCACAAAAATGCTATATAGAAAAGTAGCAGAGGGATTGTACAATACAAATTAAATTAATTCAACATGATCAATTGTGTGTAATGTTTTCTTTTTATATAAAATAGGGAAACTTACTTATTGGACGCCCCTTGTAGTTATTGTTTACCATCTCTCACTCACCATTAGTGCCGTGAACATCTGGGCGGAAAACCAAGAAGGCATAGCCAATCTCCCATGCGTATCAGGAACCACTGCCCTGCCGATTCTAACCCAATCCGCACAACTCCCTATCGGGAGGGGCTCGAATGTTCGAACCTGAGTTCTTCTTGTAACGTCAGAAGTACCATGAGTGTTCAGGGACCGCAGCGCCTGCACCACGGCAGCTGAAGGGGTCGGAACCCCACATACGGAGCATGTAGTCCAAAGTTCAATTCCGCATCTCCCCTTTGAGACAAGGGGCTCGTTGAACCAATAAAAACGTCTTTCGTTTAAACTAATTGACGCTAAGGGCTGAATAAATCTGAAGACCTACTTTATGTGTTTCTATAATTAAAGTTTATTGATTTAGCAAGAAGTGTATAGAAAAAGAAGTTTTTGTAAGAATAGCTTGTAGGAGAGCAAGTTGAAGTCATGTGAGTACAACCCACACGTTTTTTACTTTCGCTGCTACGTATAGTATGTAGGGGAAGTATTGTATTCCACCCAAAAATTAGATACCAAGTTTTCACCCGAAACATATGTTCTGAGGCCCCCTGTATAAAAAAAACATTTTTGGAAACATGGCCGTGTGTGTGTCTGTGAACAGCGTAACTCAGAAACGAACAGTCGGATAAACACCAAACTTGGTATTTAGGTTCAGTATCTGCCAGAGATGCGACACGAAGGTTTTCAAGAAACTCACCCCACACCAGATTACCTTTTACATGTAACATTTTTCGAAAATTTTAATTTTATCACAAACAGCTCTAATGACTTTGATTAAAATATCATATGTTTAAAATATTTTCATGACAAATGAAATGTATATCTCGAATTTTCTGGGAATGTCTCCAAAAGTATTCTTCATTGTGAGCGACTTTTGCATAACTGGTAAACCATAAGAGATAAAAAACATTTTACTACACAAAAAATGTAGATCGCGTTAAAATACACAATCTATGTCATATACATTTTTTGTTGTTGAGTGAACCATTTTCGAGATATTGCTTGTTATTTCCTTAAATTTTGCAATACTTTTTCTCAAATGAGAATTCGTTATTCATTTTTATGTCCTGGATATGCAAAGAGAATGGAATGCTCCACATAGCAACCAGCTCTTAAAATATTTGACTATAGCTTAAAGCCTACCAATTCCCCTTGCACCTACAAGAAAATTAGCAATAAGATTAACATCTCGATTAACATGAAGCATATGGAGAATAAGCGTTTGTAAAAATGGTTTGTACAGGAGTAGAGAAAGTCATGTGAGTGTAACACATCAGATTTTTTCTGTAAATACCTTAGAAGGTTTTGGTGCCTTCGTTAAAGTAACGTTTCACATAGCGACCATATAAATGTGATAAGCTGTCTGTGCTCTGACACTACGAGACATCACGAATATGACTGCGAAGAGAAGAGACGGTGTTGTAAACCTGGTGAACCAAGCAAGTATTTTTTCTTTCCATTGTTCAGATTTCCCTCATGAGATTTCCTTGCCACAGCTTCGTATATATGTAAATTCCACTTTGCTATTAACCAGGAAATGCTTGCCTTAATAATTTCAGGTATTTGCCAAAGGCGTAAATGTTTTACGCCCTGAGTAGTAACCGTACAGTTTGATAGGACATCCCAGTAGGATAAGAGCTAAAGTTTCAGCGCAGCTTTGTTTGTAGAATAACAGTTGGAGTCGAACGAATTGCCTATAATTAGTGGCATTGATTATGGTTTTCTTTAATTGCTGCACTAGCAACCACATTTACTCTTAAACCAAAACGTATACGCATATTTTGTCCACAAAACTAAATTTGTAATTATTTTACATGATGCTTCAGCAAGCAGGATCAAAGAAGCATGATGAAACCACTTAGTGTGAAAAAATAAAGTGTAAATCAGGACACAACTTAGAAGTGTTGAAGAGTAACCAATTTAAATATAGGGAATTGAGTTACATCATTTTAAAAACGCAATAATTTCATAAATTCTTAATTGTCCGAAAACGTTTAAAACAATATAGGGTAATTCAAAAAGAAGGAACGGATTTTAAATATTAATTTTTAATGAGCGACATTAGATAGCGACCCATACGACACATAATTGAATAGAGGAAATTTCAAAGTTTTAATCCCCACCTATTAGTTGCATTCAGTACCGACAGCGGCGCTGGGTTTGAATATGAGAAAATGGCAACGCCATAGGAAAAGTCGTTATGTGTGCTGCAGTATACAAAGAGTGAATGCATTGCTTCATTTCAGGGTGCATTTCCTTGTAAGTTCAACAAAGAGTCACCTCGTTATAAAACATTTACAATGGGTACAATAAATTCGTAGAAGATGGTTGCCTGTGCAAGCGGAAAAGCACTGGTCGTCCTGGCATAACAAATGGTGCTCATTTTGAACACATAAAATAAAGTTTTGAACTTTCCTGTATTCAGTGCTATATCGCATGTGTCGCCATCTGTTGTCGTTCATTAGAAATAAATATTTTTTCAGCACTGTCGCATTGGATAAAATAATTTGCTTTATTTTTCACTGGTACTCACAACTGCATTATTTAACATTTTTATAACGCACTACCAGTACCGTTTAAGTGTTTTACATGGAGTTTTACAATTCATGTTCACTAAGTGTAACATACAAGACACACTAATCTCTGCATTTTCTTACATTGGGTATCGCAAATGAATTTCTTGCAACTATCACACTTTGTTCTAGCTTTTTCTATATTTTTTACTTTCTCTACTACGTATAGTAAGTAGGGGAAGTATTGTATTCCACCCAAAGATTCAATAGCGAGATTTCACCGGAAATATATGTTTTGAGACCCCCTGAATCCAAAAAAAGCATTTTTGGAAACATATCCGGGGTGGTGTCTGTATGTGTGTGTGTGTGTGTGTGTGTGTGTGTGTGTGTGTGTGTGTGTGTGTGTGTGTGTGTCTGTGAACAGCATAACTCAGAAACGAACAGTCGGATAAACACCAAACTTGGTATTTATGCTCAGTATCTTCCAGAGATGCGACACGAAGGTTTTCAAGAAAATCCCCCACCGCAGATTACCCTTTACGTGTAACATTTTTCGAATATTTCAATTTTCTCAAAAATGGCTCTAACTATTTTGATTAAAATGTCATATGTTTAAGATATTTTCATGACAAATGAAATGTATATCTCGAATTTTCTGGGAATGTCTCCAAAAGTATTCTTCATTGTGAACGACTTTTGCATAACTGGTAAACCATAAGAGATAGACGGAATTTTACTACACAAAAATGTAGATCGTGTTAAAATACACAATTTATGTCGTAGAAATTTTTTTTTGTTGGGTGAAACATTTTAGCGATATTGCTTGTTATTCCCTTAAATTTTCCAATACTTGTACTTTCTCTCAAATTCGTTATTAATTTTTTTTTGTCCTGGTATTGCAAAGAGAATGGACTACTCCACATAGCAACCAGCTCTTAAAATGTTTGACTATCGCTTAAAGCCTGCCAATTCCCCTTGCATCTACAAGAAAATTAGATAAGATTAACATCTCGATATCTCGATTAACATGAAGCATATGGAGAATAAGCGTTTGTAAAAATATTTTGTGCAAGAGTAGAGAAAGTCCTGTGAGTGTAACATATCAGATTTTTCTTGGATATAACCTACATCGTACATATAAAAGTTTCTCCTTTCCGTTTCGATATGACTACCCATTACAATGCACACTAGGGGAGTAATGAACTGTTTCCACAAAATTTCAAACCAGCAATGCGGTCAAGATAAAACTTTCAAGACGCAGAAAAATTTGAGACATGAATCGCTATGAGGGATCCAATTGGACCCTAAGTTGTATTTTATTTTTTACAGGTGTATTTATTGAACATTTAATGGAACTGTTTTACGGTAATAAATTTGATTAAATTTGTAACAATTACAAAAGCTGCAAAATTTCAAATTAGATATTTCACTCATAAAATCTAAAAAGTTGGACACTGGTGTCCAGCTGGATACCGCATAGCATCTGAACGTTAAAGTGGTTTTGTTTACTCCATCCATTTCATTGAAATGAACCTAAAATTTAGAGCAAACGCGTACGATTTATACTACATGGTGATAATTTGCAGCACTTTACATATTTATACAATTTATATATTATGAAATTTTAATCCGGGCATATGAAGTCTTCCCATTTATATATGCAAGTGAGGCGGAGCACGCAGGTAGGCTTAGAGAGGCCCACACGGAGGTGGGAACTAAGGGCCATATTCATGGATTTCACATTGGTCCGGACCAAAGGCCGACCAAGTTTTTGATATTCATAGACAATGAAAAGTCTCCGACCAAGAGAGGCCGTGGATCAGCAAATAGAAAATGTTACACGACGAACAAAGGTGGTTCCTCGCAAGCGCAATTTCCATAGAGTAGTAAACTAACCACTGTTACTCCCTAGTTTTTAACTTTCTATGGTTGTTTCACAGCTGTTTTTTCATCGTTTCAGTGCTCACTTCTCTCCCTCAGTAAAAATTGGAAATAACCAAGAAGCATGCATTAAAACGGTCGGAGGAAAATGCCTGTTTTCCTTCACAGAAAAAATGATGGATATTATTGAAAACAAATCGGTTTCGACAAATGCAAACGCAAAAAAGAAGAGATATGGAGGGAGATAATACATATGTAGTCAGTTTTGCGCATGATTTTAACCTATTGACACTCCCTCCCTTCTTGGAAACGTTTTTATCTACCATATACACAGTTTCATGGCATCGTTAATCATTTTAATAAGAATTTAACTTGCTGGAATATTAACTTTTAACTTTAAAATTACAGAATTAAATCATATGTAAATATGAAGCAACATTTGACGTTATTAAAATGTCACTCTGAATTTTAACCAATAATTAAATAGGTACTGTCTGAGAGTAATTATACAAAAATAATTACCTGAGGAAATTGATATATCATAAACCTTCCGGGAGTTATAATCCTCCTCTCCTCGCCGGGAAAACGTAAGTAAAGCCTAAATTACTTCGAACTTAACCCAAGTGACTTAACTCAACGTGACATAACGTGAAGGTCTTATACATTGTATTAAATGGAGCTATTTAGGGTTGTCTTAACGTGGCTTACTTTAACGACGTAACTTAAAAATTTGTCAATCTCAAACTTTTCCTTCCCGTTACGTCAAGTTTGTGGCAGTAATTTGTATCATAATAATGTAAATGCCAGAGTGATTGTAGTGTAAATAAGCATTATTGTATGACATTGATTTGAGGTGTTTGTTAATTATAAGCATTGTTAGGAAATAAGTTTACACGGCCTCACTGAAACTGACAATAGGAGCGGATAACAATGTGCGAGGGGGTGAGTTGAATATTAATTAGAAGAGACTAACAAATGACGTCAGATTTGCGCGCTTTTCTTAGAAATAGCGGGAATATTTTCCCTAGAGCATATGTTTTCGTAATTTTTGATTGGATATAAAAATAGACGCTAATGTTGGCGCGTTTTATTAATCAATAGCAGCTCGGTTATAATCTTTAGGCATATCGGGGTGTGAGAGTATAAAAAGCTAAAGTCAGAGGCAGATTTCTTCAGTCCAACAGAAACATTTGTGCATTACACGTTGCCCAGTTCAACAGGACCACACACGCGTTATACGTCGCGCAGTTCATCAGGATCATTCTCGCGTTAAACGTCGCGTAGTTCTACAAAATCTCTCGCGTCGTTAAGTTAGTTAAAATATGTGAAATACGCAAATTAATAAGTGCGGCAAATAAGTGATTATAGTTACATTCTAAAATATAACAGTTTCAGTTTGGCGTGAATCACGAGTCAATATGTGAATGTAATTAATTGTGACGGTAATAAAAGTGTAAAAACAAATTCTTTAATCAGTGTTATTTTTGAGTAACAAATCCTTTCCGTTTACACACCTTGTTTAAGAGATTTGCTCGACTGAATAATAATAATAGCTAGCCGGAGGACAATGAACCCAAAATGCAAAATAGTGAAACAATAATAGGCGCTCAGAAATAGATAACACGACGAGTTACCGCGACAAATTGGCTCCCATACGTTTTGCATATAAACATGAAGCATCTTCCAACGTACAACCAACTACAAATAACCACTTCAAATTGTAACCCAAACGTGGGGCTAACAAAAATTTGACTTCAAGTTTAATGTGTCATGACAATTAAAACCAATCGCCGTAAAGCAGTAGCATGAAGTAATAAAATAACAATCAGTCTAGATTCATTCCCGTTACGTTAAGTGCATCCTTTACTTTAGCAGAATTTCTTAACTTCACGTTACGGCCCGTCATGTTACGTAAAGTGTATCGTAGTCCCGATTAAACGAAGCTAAATCTAGCAATGGTAAATGATACATTAGTTATAGTGCGGCTTACTGACGCCTTACTAAGGTCAGTAGTGTTTTCTTGATACCCTCATCTTGCATAATGTGGAAGTGATATTAACATCATATCAATTGAGATACTCAAGCCTCGGTTATCGTCTCTGTCATATAGGTTAGGATGAATCTGTTTTATCAGCTTTCTAACCTTTGCTTTACTAAACCTGTATTTGTTTTGAAGTTTAGGACGCCGTTTTGCTAGATAGGTTTACTTCACCGTCTCATTTCACGAATTATACACAAGCAGCCACGCCAATCACTCCAAAGTTATTCATTTTGTAAAGATGACCTGCCTTTAATCTACCCCTTCAAGGCAGACAAAATTTGGTCCCGACCAAGGCGTTTGATCCCCGGACCAACGCAAGTTCCGGTCTATGAACAAGAAAATCGATGGTCCACCGGAAGTAGCAAGTTCTTCCGCACCAAAATCGACTATGAATTCCGCCCCAACTGAACAGTCTCGTAACGACGCCAGGGAAGAATCTTCTACAAACCGCGCATCCACTATCCAGCCGCAACACGCCGAACACCGTCGCCTGGTATAACCCTAAAACAGATGCTAATTAAGGACAAGATGGTTACTGGGAATGAGGGACAGGAAAGTTGCCTGCACATGGGTTAGAGTGGACAGTCGCCGAAGATCGAACCCATGACATCCCGAATGAAAGTCACACGCGTTAACGCGGAGACATCTCGTACTGTTTTTCCACGTATAACTTAATGTGGCCTATCCGCGAATGGAAAGTGAATAAATAGTTATTTAAGTCTATAACGTTTTAAAAAAAATAATTTATTTCGAAGTGCACTGTCGTTTGTGAAAATTGCAACAACAAGAAGGAAATACATGAATTTAATACCACAGGTTAAGTACATGACAAGAAACAAATGATAAACGTTTCAAATCTATACATGACCTTTGAGTCCTACCGTGGCAACGAAACAAAAAGGTTCTGAATAAGTTCCTGAGGGATTTCCTTCCACGCAGTTTGTATTCAAGCCCATAAATCCGTGACACGTTACTAGAGAACCGTGACGCACCAGGTTTCAACCAATCATATCCCAGACATGTTCGATGGGCGACATGTCAGGCGAACGTGCAGGCCAGGGAAGCAATGGTACCCGTCGCTCTTCAAAGAAGGCTTGTACATTCTTCGCAATATGTGGCCGGATATTGTCCTGTTAAAATGTGGCCTGCGGCCATGCCTCAAGCAGGGGAGTACATCAGGCTCTATAACCACCGTTAGGTACGAGTTGGTATTCAAAGTGCCCTCAATTTGTAGGAGGCGAGATCGGTTGTTGTAACCAATGGCGCCCAAAATCATCACACCTGGTGTTTTTCCGCTATGCCGCTCAACAATGTAGCCCTCCAGGTTGCGCTCACCCCAGTACCGTCGAACACGTATGCGGCCATCACTGTAGGGCACGTTGAAGCGGAAGTCGTTCGAAAAGACTACATTTTGCCACTCACTGCTCCAGTGAAGGTGTTCGAGTGCCCATTGCAGTCACAGGAGCTTGTGGTTTCTGGACTACGGAACCCGACGTAATGGCATGCATGCAACCAGTCCAACCTGCAGGAGAAGGCGACGAACCGTTTATGCAGACAAGTTCACACCTGTTGCAGTGCTCCAGCTTCGAGCCAACACTGTGGATGTAGCTGTACGGTCCGTTATGGCCACGCGGACAAAATGACGGTCATCCCATGGTCCAGTACCCGCTGCGTACGACCTTCTCTATCCACTGCTTCCACACACGCATCACTCTCGTAGCAGCATGCCCTGTACGAGCCGAAATGTCACGGTATGACAAACCCGCTTCCCGGAGACCGATCATTCTGCCCCGTTCGAACTCACTCACATGCCGATATGGCTCCCTTTAACGTCGACGAGACATACTGGTACTCATTTTAATGACAGCTCAGCACTGACTACACTGGGCGCAACACTGACCTTGTCGGACCGTCACGAGAGGACTCTGCTCGGCCTACGTGTACCTCATCTCATTATTCGAGAAATTCTTCCTTGGTGTTGCAATTTTCACAAACGGCAGTTTATTTTAAGAAAAAAATACTTTTCTTGGTGCTTCCTGTTAATCCAGATTGACGTTTGCAGAGGTTATTCTACTATACATTTTCGTTACAGGTACAAGGGGAACGAAATAGGCTTAAGCGATAGTCAAATATTTTAAAGTTTCCATTCTCTTTGTATGTCCACGAAAGAAAAAACGAAAGAACCAAAGAAAAGTAAAAACAGCTGTATAGATAGACAAATAGACGAAAACATTACGTATTTGACACATTCAATCAATCAAAGCATTTCTCGGAAACGGTTAATGTCACAATCAATCTGACATACATCATGTGTTTCAACGTCTTCTATATTTTAATTGCAGTAAGCCCTTTTATCTATCTCTTACGGTTTACAGCTATACAAAATTGATTCGCAGCATAAAGGGCTTAACAGACTATTAACAGAAAATTTAAGATATACCTACATTTTCTTTGCCAGGAAATATTTTGAATATATTTAATTTTTTGTTTAAACACATTTAATGTTGTGTTTTAATCAAAACCGTTAGTGACACTTTTTAGAAAATAAAAAATACGTAAAATTTTTACATTTAAAGGGTAGTTTGGGGAGTGGATTTTCTTGAAAATCTTGTTCCTGTATCTTTATAAGGTACTCAAATATTAAATTTGGTTTTGGTTTTACTTTCTTTAATACGTATAGTAAGTAGGGGAAGTATTGCATTCCACCCAAGTATTCGATACCGGGATTTCACCGGAAATACATATTTTGTGCCCCCCTGAATCCCAATAAATTATTTTTTAAAAGGGTCGGTGTGTGTCTGAACAGCTTAACTCAGAAATGAAAAATCGAATAAGTACCACACTTCATATTTGGGTTCAGTACCTTCGAAGGATGCGACACGAAGATTTTCATAAAATTCTCCCACCACCAACTAAGCTTTGCCTGGAACAGTTTTAGAAAATGTTTATATTTTAAAAATGGCTGTAATGATTTTGATTATAATATCATGCATTAAAGATATCTACCTCCTTAATTTTCTGGGAATAGCTTGTGAAGTCCTCTCCATTCGGAAGGAATTTTGTATAATCTTGTATAATTGGTAGATGTTAAGCGATAGACAAAGAATTACCTATCAAAATATGGATCTCTTTAAAACACACAATTTACTTAAAATAAATTATTCTTGATATGAGCCGTTTCTGAGATATCCATTATTAAAGGTTTGGATTTGTTCAATACTTGTCATTCTTTTAAAGTCTCATCGAATTTCAGTTTTTTCTCACGATGTCATGGAAACAGTATACAATTTAAGACCAGCATATAGCGTCCAGTTCTTAAACATTTGTCTGTCAATGTTCTATTTGTGTCTATAAGGAAATGTTGGTATTTTTGCAAGGTTTATTGGCATTAAAATGTAGTAGATAAAAAAATACGTTTTACTAAGAATAGTTTGTATATACACTAATAAAGATGGAGGGTAGAGAAAGTAATTTGAATGTATCACTTAAGAATTTGTTTTCTATTTATTTCACTTCGCTTGAAGTATGTGGTCATATTACGACGGATACGTTAGTAGGTACCTCTTGAATCGGCGTATGGTTGACAGCAAAATTTACAAATTCAGAAATCAGTTGGTTGTAGACAGTGCTCCTAACCGGACGCGAGATGCGTCCTGGAGAAATTTAATACGTATTTGTGTGAGATAAAAATAGTTTACGTATTAAAAAGTACAAGTAATTAATAAAAAATCTCACAGCTCTCTATATCAGTGAAGTGTTATTTAAATCATGTCAAGGATTAATAAAAGGAGTGAAGTAATGTAATCGTGTAGGGCTACATTCTTCAGTCGCACCACTCCCTGCTAAGACATTCATGTCTCTAAAAAATTATAAATACTGACGCAGCCGAGCCTAACATAAATATAAAATATTAAAAGAAGCACTCAAAATTATAAAGTTAATTATAAAGTTATAAAGAAAGTACATTTGGGGTGAAGGCTACCGGAAACTTTTTACCATACGTGCGGTTGCAACTACTTCAAGTTCGGCTCCGAACATAAGAACTACAATATAACTCCTACTTCAAATCTGCTTTCCATACGTGAAGCAACAAAAATATTTCAAGTCGGCCATCTAGACTTCATGCTTCTACTATGCCATCTTGCTTAGGCACATGTCTACAGAGGCCTTAATGCTAGGCAACTGTATATCTGCTTCTACTGTTTTCATGTTTACTATTATTTTAGACTTAAGGTGGAACTTTGGATCGTGAATTAATTATCAAATCCTTTATTTACCTCGACGATTGTAGGAAACCAAGGCCAGCATATCGCGTCCATTTCTTAAACATTTGACTATTGCTGTTCTCATTGTATTTATAACAAATTGTGTTGTGTAGCTATTTCTGCAAAGGTTTATCTCGATTAAAATAAGCAGATAGGAGAATGAACTTTAGTAAGAATGGTTTGTGTACACACTAATAAACAATAAAGGGTAGAGAAAGTCATGTAAATGTAACACATAGGATTTTTATTTAATGAAATAAGTTGTCCAAAACTTGATTTTAGGTCCATTTGTTTCATTGTTTATCTTAGTATTATCTATGAAAATTCATGACTATAAGAAATTAAATAGAATACATTTGTTCTGTAAACTTTACCTTTTTATATGTAGATTTTGAGACCACGGTTTGGAAAACTTATCTTTCACCAAGAAAAATTACTAATGAAAAGTTGTTATTGGAGAAATATATATATTGGAGAAATATATATAGTGACAAATAGCTATAGGTTTCACATATGATTGTGATCTGGTTTTAAATATATGTAAATAATTTTCTAGCTCAGGACTTACATTTTATATGTGTTACCACCCCTCCGAGGAAGTAATGAAGTGAAGGAATTACAGGAGCCTACAGGCCCAGGCAGATAGATCACAGATACGCGCAGAAGTCCTTCGGAGATTCGTCCCACCGCTGGGGCTGCCTAGAGAGTGCGATGAACGACCTACCTACCAAGCAGCCCTCTAATAACACTGTTTTCTTTGAGCAAATGTCCGCGCCATCTGTCCGCCACTAAGACTATAAACACACCTGAAATATGAGAAGGAAACGGAATAAGAAAGCATTCCCTACCAAACAGAGTGAATCATGAAAACTCCAAGGTCAGAATGGGCGGTCGTGACCTCTGAAAGCGAGCTTCACACGTTGCCGCCTTCTTGATACGGTAAAAATGTACTTGAGTGTAATAATTTTTACAACTATTTTTATATCTGGGTATTGGACTGATGCTCACTCAGCATCGTGGAGAAAGTGAGGAACTGCGATAGGCTGCGGTCCTGATCCCGTGAACCAACTTTCCACCTGGGGGTGCGTGATGCTGGCCACATCACCTCCCCGATATATATAATGGGATACTCCAGACTTCACTAAAAATATAGCAAAACATGAAGCCCAAAAGTTTAATTTTATGTTACTTTATTTACAATAATATTTGCTTAACCTTCCAGTGAAGTTTTCTTCTTGAAATATAATCAGAAGTAACAACAGTGATTTTGATTTTACATCAGTTTATCATTGTAATGATTCAGTTGGCAGCGCAGAAGAACTATGTTTCATAAAGACCAAATTGAAGTGCGTCCAAATCTGTGGACATATTACCCTCACCGTTCCATTAGAAATATGACTCTCCAATTTGGCACCTACATTGACGTAAGCGCAGTTTAGCGGTAAAAAATGAAGCGATTTGGAAATTCAAACAGCCCAGCCTCAATTAAATTAGAACATAAATCACTTTCCGTTGTTGTAACGCAAAAAGGAACACACGCACTCATTATTAAAAGACATTACCCACTAACGGTATTGCTACTTCATGAATTTTTTTCTCTGTAGTTGGAAATGGGACGGTCATTCATCGAATGGTTTCGATTGCTCGGCTGCACGTGTAGTTAATGTACTAGAACTCAAGTTATGGAATATAAACGAAGTGGTTACAGTACGTAAATAATATTGGGACGCGAATGAGAAAAATCTGATGTGATACACTCACATGACAGTCTCTACACTCTATCGTTTATTAGTGGATATACAAACTATTCTTAAAGCTTATTATTCTATCTAGGCTGCATTTTAAACCAAATAAAGCATTGCAGAAATAGCTACATTATACATTTCGTTATACAGAGCGGTCCCTCAGCGCTCTGGCCGGGAATTGCAGGGCAGTCTTGTGCGACACGTCTGAATGAACTCAAGGCCACGGGCTCTTCCACTTATCGGCATGTGGCAGCGAGCTTCAGTCAGCTGTTATTGCTTCTTGTGTATAGATACGAGACGCGTGTGTATTTGTGTGCGATTGAATTATCGGATTATTACAACCCAGAAATGGTACTAAAATTTCTGCTTGAACAAAGACTTTTTATGTATGACACGTATGTGAAAATCGACTCGTGTAGACAGGTGTGTAGGCAATTTCACGATAAATTTCCTGGTGTTCCAGTTCCGAGTAGAGAAACAGTGAACAGTGAGAATCTAGTGAATAAAGTGAAGAGTACGGGATCATTTAATGTTGTAAGTTGTAAAAAGAAACGAAGGGTTCTAACGGAAGAAAAACTTGATGAACTTGGCATAGCATTTGAACGGTGTCCGAATAAATCTTTACGGCGTGTAGCAACAGAAGTCAGTGTTTCAAAAACCTCAGTACGTAGGTATACTGTTGAAATTAAAACCCTACAGAGTGACTATTGTACATCAATTAGAGTCTATAAGAATAATCCTCTCAGCATAGACGATCTTAAAAACAATATTAGAACAGAAATTAGGGAAATTACGCAACAAGAACCTATGCGTGTGAATGGTAATTTCATCAGAAGGTGCCAAGAATGTTTATCTGCCAAAGGACACCACTTTCAACATCGACTGTGAAAAAGGTTAGTACTGATAAAATAAAAAGTAATTATGCTTGTGCAATAGGTGATCAATATATCGTAATAATAATCATAAAATCAGTAATAATATGGTATCAGTATAATGAGCATAATAAACAGATACACTGCATATAGCGCGCGGAACGCGCATCTTGACTACCGGCCAGATGGCTGAGGGACCACTTTGTAGATAAAAGGGAACAGCGATAGTCAAATGTTTAAGAACTGGACTGTGGCATTTCCATGACATCGTGAGAAACAAGTGAATGATGACAGGACTAAGAGAATGACCAAAGATTGTACAATTCGAACCCTTAATAACGGATGTCTCAGAAATAGCTTATGTCACAAAAAAGCTTATTTGAAATAAATGGTGTGTCTAAAAGAGACGTACATTTTTGTGAGGTACATTTTCGTCTCTCGCTTAAGATTATACAACATTTCTTATAAATAAAGTGGAATTCACAGGTACGTCCCAGAAAATTCTAAATGAACACTTTATTTGTAATGTATTTTAATAAAAATCGTTAAATCCAGCTTTAGGAAATAAAAACTCAAAATTATTTTCCATGTAAAGGTAGTAGTAGTAGTAGTAGTAGTAGTAGTAGTAGTAGTAGTAGTAGTAGTGGTGGTGGTGGTATTTATTAAGTACTTAGTATTACATTAATTGCATAACACAATCGATTGGGTCATAAGAACGTACATGCTCTCTACAAAAATACCTGATCTGTAAACTTGACTTGCAGTATCGACCAGAAAACAACTATTTTACAATTACCACACTATACACATACATATAGAAAGAAACATACTCTGTATACACACAAACACTCACGCACACACGTACTCAAGCACCACATATATTTAAAGAAAATTTACATAACACCTTATCCCTTAGTGCACGTACCTCCATTAAGTATGTGCCCAAGCTTGGCCAGTTTTGGCATGCAAAGATCAGTCTGGGGCGCGGAATTTTTTTGAAAAATCTTTGAGTCGTATCTTTGGAGGGAACTGAACTTAAATACCAAGTTTGGTATTTATCCGACTTTTCCTGTTTGTGTTATGCTGTTCACAGTCACACAGATACACAATCGGATTTTTTTTTGATCCAGGAGAACTCAAAACAACTATTTGCCGTGAAATTTTGTATATAAAATTTTTGGGTGAAATCCAACATCTGCTTTACCTTAAATCAGTATTTTTAACACTTATATGATTTCAGTCTAATTATATAATAAAAAATTTAATAACAGCCGCCTTAAAGCAATATGTGTATGTAACGAGATATCAAAAGTGTATATTACAGTCATTTTATATGTTTATATTATTGTATACATGTATTAATATTATGTGAATTTATTACGTAATTTAATAATGTAGGAGCTGTGAGAATAATGGGTTAACATTTGCTAACAATGAGGTAACCTTGAGGCAATAATGAGTAAGAAAGTGTAATAATGCTACTAGTCATTCTTGGAGCAACAATAATGTAATTTTTGTGACAGCTTATAAAATAGCCAACCAACAACCAGAAAAAAACCTAAGTTAAATGAGAGTATTCTATTGGATTAGGAATAGCCAATCAGAGACTTGAAATACAGAAATTTACAAATTTAGGCGGTAGAAATCAAGTCAATTGCTTGTAGACAGCGCTCATAACTGGACGCGAGATGTGTCCTTCAGAAATTTAATACGTATTTTGTGTGAGACAAAAAATAGTTTACGTGTTAAAAAGTGCTAAAAAAAGTCTCACAGCTCTGTTAGTCTATATCAGTGAAGTGTTATTCAAATAGTATCAAGCATTAATAAAAGGAGTGAAGTAAAATTATAATCTGTGTAAGCCGGCAAAGGCCACCGGAAAGTACATTTGGAGAGAAGGCTACCGGAAACTTTATACCATGCGTGCGGTTGCAACTACTTCAAGTTCGGTTCCCCAACAGTCGAAATATAATACATCTTCTTCAAACTGACTTTCCATACGCAGCAGCAATAAACCTCCTTCAACCTATTATGCACGTGATAGAGAAAGTAAAAATGTATGGATCCCAGAAAGCGAAAACAAAAGGATACTATAATCATAATAACGCAACTATTGACGTGATACTATCTTACTAGTGGACCTCGTTATGAGTGCGCTTGGAGGAGGGCACCACTGCATTTGTTGACAATACGTAATCAACGCCGGGGATCAGAGCGCTAAAAGGCACGGACGAACGGGGAGCCCCGACATCGGAGCAGAACACCGCAAGTAGGCCACAACTGCTCTACAGCTTCTACCGTGATCACTGGGAGGGAGAGATGATGGAGGAAACGCTAAGGGCCACCAGTTTCAGATCACCACCGACGTAGGCATCACCACCGCTATTTTTACAAACGTTTATTCTTCATCTACTTCATGTTAATTGAGATAAACATTTACAGAAACTATCTTATTGCTAATTTTCTTGTAGGTGCAAGTGGAATATGGTAAACTTTAAGCGATAGTCAAATGTTTTAAGAGCTGGTTGCTATGTGGAGCATTCCATTCTCTTTGTATGTCCAGGACAAAAAACAAACGAATAACGAAATCTTATTTGGGAAAAGTATATGTATTGGAAAATTCAAACAAATAACAAGGAATATCTCGGAAATGGCTTACTGAACAAAAACAATTTATATGACATAAATTAAGAGTAAAGTTTGGTATTTATTCCACTTTTCTTTTTTGAGTTATGTTGCTCATAGACACACGACACACACGAGCTTCTTCAAAATGTGTTTTTATTTTATTAACGGGGCATCAAAATATGCATTACCTACTGAATACATCAATTTTTTTAAACCTCAAATGGTCATTATACGCCTCAGAATTGGCCACTGCAAACTGACACACTCATTCATCCTTAATAAGGAACCACCACCAAAATGTGAGACCTGCAATACAACGTTTAATGTTCAAGACACCGTGCTGCAGTGTCCAAACTACACCATACGGAGACTTCAAGCTGGCTTCAGTGACCTAACAAGTGCTCCAAATAACCATCAAACAATGAAAAATGCTTTAATGTTTATAAGAAAATGTAAAGTTTTTGAATTATTGTTAGGTGTAAATGTTAAACGTTTGTAATTTACTATTATGTTCTCTGTTATGTAAAATTAAACGATCGCGATAAGACCATGCTGTTAGAAGAGCATACGATAGGAGTAGAACTGGAATTATCACCTCCGCCTATGCAGATCTTTTGTGCCTAGGCCCTTGACGGAGTGACACCTGAAGGGAAAGAGGATAAGGTAAGAGGAGGCAGAGGGTAGCCTGACCAGGAGGCACGACAGATAGTGGGCAGGGTCCCTACCATTTACAGAATGAAACTCCCCGGGTGTTGACTGGTGCAACCGGTTCCTCCTCACTTTACATATCCCCTGGGAGGTCCCGGACCCGAGATCGCTCGCAGTCCAGGGAACGAAGTCAGAGCATCCTTTTCCTCTGCTAAGCACATGCCGAGACCTTCCGCCGACACTTGTAACTCTGAAAGAAACTAAGCAGATGAAAGGTGACGTTAAATGGGATTGGAGATGAAATGGAGGGACAGGAAATTTGCCTCGTGACCCGGGGAAACCCCGAAAAAACCCATGGGTCACGAAATTCGCCAACGGGAATTGAACACTCGACCGTCCGAATACGGGATAAAGACGTAACCGCCTGAGCCATCCCCCTCGGTTTGAAATAACCCAAAATAAATCAAATTAAAAAAAATCTGATATGTTGCACTCACATGACCTTCTCTACTCTTGTAAAACTATTTTTACAAACGCTTATTCTTCATCTACTTCATGTTAATCGAGATAAACCTTTGCAGAAAGAGCTGGTTGCCATGTGGAGCATTCTATTCTCTTTGAATGTCCAGGACATCGGAAATGATTCACTGGTAACCCCCCCCCCCCAAAGTACATGATATAAATTGTTTATTTTAACTGGGTCTACATTTTTTGTGTAGAAAAATTCTGTCTTATCTCTTACGGTTTACCACTTATGGAAAAGCCATTCAGAAAGAAGAAGACTTTTGGGCACATTACCAGAAAATTGAAGATATACATTTTATTTGTCATGAAAATATCTTGAATATATATAAAAATGTTCCATATATAGGGTAGTCTGAGGTGGAGGGATTTTTTTTAATATCTCTGTATCGCATCTTTGAGAGATACTAAACCTAAGTAATTAGTTTGTTGTTTATCGGACCTTCCATTTTTCACTTATACTGTTCACAGCACACACACACAGAACCTTTTTTCTAAAAATGCTTTTTTTGGATTCAGGGAGCCTCAAAACATGTATTTCCGGTGAAATATCCATATCGAATTTTTGGGTGGAATGCAATACTTCCCCTACTTACTATACGTTGTAGAGAAAGTAAAAATAAAGGCATTAGCATTAATAGTTAAATAGTGCTATAGCTTAGAAATACTAATCAGGTTAATACCATTTAATCTCCAAACACTCTTTTCTTTTAATTCTGGATATGTGGTAGCCTTAACCATTTTACTGGCTGCTATATTTCTAGTAACATTTCGGTACACAAGAGCCAAATTCTGCATTTTTAAGACTTACTTTTAAAGAAATGTTCACTTGTAGCACTAAATCAAAATGATTCCATCAACTCGAATGCACGAATATGGTTGGATATTAATGCTTACATTAGAAAGTTCTGCATTGCATGCAGAATGCCACAGGTACATACTTCCTTTGCCTGCTGGGTAAGTCGTAGAGAAAATGAGCAGTTGACTCAGTGATTAGATATTTAAGGAGCAACTTGTTTATAGAAACAAAATATAACCTCCTTTCAGATAATTCTTTTGTATTATTTAGTAGCATGTCTTGCAGCTCCTGTTAACTTGTAGTCACGAAAGGAGTGCATGGCATGTAGTTTACCTCTCTAGTCCCCGGTAAATTATTAACTCCAAGATAAATTATGACTGCAGTTAACTCCAGTTTTGTTACTTTCTCTAGTATGGTAACTAGAGGAAGTATTGCATTCCAACACAAAGTTCGATTTGGAGATGTCACTAGAGGTACACGTAATGATGTCCTCTGAATAAAAAACATAGATTTGGAAAAATGTTGTCGCGCGCGTGCGTTTATGTGTGTGTCAGTCTGTGATAACCATAGCTCTAAAACGAATATTGGGACAAATACCAGGTTCAGTATTTTCAAAGATGCGACACGGTGTTTTTTAGAAAATCAGTACACCCCAAAAGACAAAATGTTACAATATTTCATACATTATCAAAAATTCTTCCAAAGATTTTAATTAAAATAAAAAGAATACTTAAGATATTTATGTAATAAATAAAACATTTATGTTAAATTTCCTAGAAATATCCTCAGAATCCCTGTTCATTTGAAACAAATGTATATAATTTTGTTCCTATTTTTACAACATATATTTTATTTGAAGTAATTTTTGTGATATTTATTATCATTGATTTGAACTCCTTCATATTTGGTTACTTCCTAAAAGTGCTGTCGTTATTCAGTTTTTTCTCGCCATCGTTAAAGTGGAAGGTTATAATGTAATAAATTGCGAGAATTTAAAGGTGGGGGATAATTTTAGGTTGTTAGTAATTAAATAAAGAATATATTTAACGTGTTGGTATTTTAATAAATAAATATGAGGATAATAAATTAAATTTAAATAATATAATTGTATAGTAGCAGCTTGCCAAGTCTATAGCAACTAAGGATTAGCATATTTCAGAAAACTAATAAGGTTTAAAAATTGGAATTGCACATTTAGATTAGTTGGTGTGCTGGCTGCGAATAGTTGCCAGCTGTAACCAATTGGTGTGAAAGCTAGTTTATAGAAGGAATAATAGAATAAGAGAAAGTATACATTACACTTTTTTTTCTTTGTTACCCAATTACGAGGCGTGTTTTTAAAGTAACAGGATGCGTTATCAGTTCCTCCATTCATTATGAAGGCTCTGAGGGATCGTTACTTTGTGTTTTACTTTTGTTAGAGCGCTTCAAAATGTTCAAAACAATCAAACGACCCACCGAGTGAAATCAATTCAGTGATTCGTTTTTTGAATGCGAGAAAACGCCAGAAAACATTCATTGCAATTGTGTGAGGTTTATGGGGAAGCAATAATGAGTGACAATGTCCGGTCACACACAGCCGAACAAACTAAATCGTATCTTTTGGTTGGGAACAATTCGACCACCCTCCCTATAGTCCGGACTTGGCACCAAGCGATTTTCACGTTTCTTCATCTGAAGTCATTCCTTGGTGGAAAACATATCAACGGGGATGATGATATGAAACCAGTAGGGCAGACTTATTTTTCGAAGCCATACAGAAACGGTTACCCATTACGACAATTTCCAGAATCACGGTTGACAAAGTATTTGTAAAATAATGTTATTATTTTAAAAATTCTGATCTGTTACACTCACATGACTTTCTCTATTCTTGTACAAAAAAAATTTACAAACGCTTATTCTCCATCCACTTCATGTTAATAAAGATAAACATTTGAAGTAAGTATCTATTGCTAAGTTTCTTGAAGGTACAAGGGGGATATGGTAGGCTTTAAGCGATAGTCAAATATTTTCACAGCTGGTTGCTATGCGCGTTAAGGACATAAAACACGAATAACGAATTCCCATTTGAGAAAATGTAGAAGTATTGGAAAATTCAAACAAATAACAAGAAATATTTCGGAAATGGGTCACTGGATAAATAATGTTTATGGCATAAATTATGCATTTTAACCTCTTTTTTGTGTACTAAACCTTTGTTGTGGCTCTTACGGTTTACCAGATATGCAAACTTCATTCCGAATGAAGAGGACTTCTGGGGACATTCCCAGGACACTCATAATATGCATTTCGTTTGCCATGAAAGTATCTTAAACATAAAATATTTAATCAAAATCATTAGAGACATTAATGATAAAACCAAAATATTCGAAAACTTTTTCATGTACAGGGTAGTCTGGTGTGACGGGATTTTCTTGAAAATCTTCGTATCTCATTCTTGAAAGCTACTGAACATAAATACCAGGTTTGGTATTAATCCGACTTTTCGTTTTTTAGTTACACTGTTCACAGACACAGGGAACTTTTTCTAAAAATGTTTTCTTAGATTAAGGGCACCTCAAAAATTCTATTTTCTGTGAAATCTCGATATTGAATTTTTTGGGAAATGCAATACTTCCCCTTCTTACTATACGTAATAGGGAAAGTAAAAATTCACGGTACTTGCTTTAAAAAAACTCGTATTTAATGCATTTGCGAGATAAATGAAATATAGAGCACGAGTTTTCTGCGAATAACCTGTGAAGCTCTTTTCATTCGGAATGACTTTTATATAATTGGTAAACCGTAGGGGATAGACAAATCCTACCACATAAAACTTTATAGATGTCATCAAAGAACACAATATATATGTTCAAATACTTACACTTTCTTGACATAGTGTGTCCCTATTATTATTATTATTATTATTATTATTATTGTTTATTATTTATTTATACTTTTGGAACTCGTGAAGAGAACATGGACTCTCAAAGCCATCAAATATGACACGATTTATAAAGATCTGACTATCGTTGTGGCTACAATATTATTATTACTTTCTCTACTACGTATAGTAAGTAGGGGAAGTATTGCATTCAACTCTAAAATCCCATACCGAGATTTTACAGGAAATATATCTTTTGAGGCCCCCTGAAAGTATTTTTAGAAATTAAGGTCCGTGCGTGTGTCTTTCTGTAAACATCATAACTCAAAAACGAAAAGTTGGATAAATTTCAAACTTCGTATTTAGGTCCAGTATCTTTCAAAAATACGACACGAATATTTTAAAGAAAATCCCCTCACCACAGATTACCTGGAATTACATGCAATATTTTTCGAAAATTTTGATCTTCTCAGAAATGGCTCCAACGAGTTTGATTAAAATATATGTCTAAGATATTTTCATGGCAAATAAAAATCTCTATGATGAATTTTCTGGGAATATCCTCAAAGTCGTCTTCATTTTGCATGAATTTTGCACAACTGGTAAACCGTAAGAGATAGATAAAGGTTTGCTACACAAAAAATGCAGATCTCCTTAAAATACACAATTTATGTTATATACATTTTTTTTGTTGAGTGAACCATTTCCAAGATATTCCTTGTTATTTGCTTGAATTTTCAATAGTTATACTTTCTCTCAAATCAGAATTCCGTATGTCCTGGACATGCAAAGAGAATGAATACTCCGCATAACAACCAGCTTTTACAATATTTGACTATCGCTTAAAGCCTACAAATTCCTATTGCATCTACAAGAAAATTAGCAATAAGGTTAACTCTCGATATCTCGATTAACATTAAGCATATGGAGAATAAGCGTTAGTAAAAATAGTTTGTACAAGAGTAGAGAAAGTCACGTGCGTGTAACATATCAGATTTTTGTCTTGACACATGCAAAGAGAATGGAATGCTCCACATGGAACCAGCTCTTAAAAGATTTGACTATCACTTAAAGCCTAGTTTCTGAAAAAGTTTCTCTCGATTAACATGAAGTAAGCGTTTGTAAAAATAGTTTGTATAAGAGTATAGAAAGTCATGTAAGTGTAACACGTCAGATTTTTCATACAACAATCTGTGTAAATGTGTTAGCGAAGTTTTATCTCGATTAACAAGAAGTAGGTTGAACAATGGAATAGTTGTAGAGGTGTGAGTAGAGGAAGTCTTGTGAAGCAATACATCAGGTTCTTATTTGCATTTGTGGTATGCCTCTCCCATTATACATTTCCAACTCTTTTGCATTCCATTCTGGTACGCGCAATTTTCAGAAAATGTCAGCGATATTGTTTTTTGCTGCTTTCTCCATTTCAAGCTAACCACGTGCACTAGTGATTACTTCAACAAAAAACCAATGGCATAGTTAACATTTTAACGCCTCCCAATAATATGGGAGCTAAAGTACTCAGTAATAATCAGGGTTCACAGTTATCCGACATAAACGGGGATATAGTTTTCATAATTTTTCCTGAACTGTAGATAAAATACAACCTGTCGCGCAGTGTTTTTTTCTAACAACGGCATGCATGTGAATGTACTACTTTTTGCTTGCGCTTCAACGAAATGCTATAAAACGTGTCGGAATCGTAACAACGCGTATAAAATATTTTATTTCATCCATTTAACAAAAAACAGATACAGGAAGGGAGGAGCTTTTGGAATCAAAATTTTCCTTTTGTCAATACATGCTTTTTTAAAAGTTATTACCGTTGCTTAAACATTAAAGTCATATTGCGGCCAGAATATATTTTAAAAATTACAGTAGAGGTTGCGATCTGTTTAACTTTTCTAATAGCCTTTGTAGGTTTACCTTGACGTATAGTTATAGGTAACAGACACTAAGGAATTATCTATACGAACAAGAGATCACCCTAAAGGATATGGATCAGACCCTATTTTGGCATACACTGCCCTAGAAAATAATTCTCCTTTAATTTCAAACAAGTTGACAATTTATACTTGTGTATGTAAATGAGTGAATTGAGCTCGCTTTAGGAATTAGCGAATTTATAAATTAAATATGATATGCATTCCATCTGCATATAATATTTGGGTTGTGCAAACAAAACGTGTTTTACAATTTTAAACACAGATACATTTTTACAATTATAATCATGTATATTTTGAGGCAGAGATTTTAACACTTTGATATTGGTCTAATTATATAATACAAAAAATAACAGCCCGCCTTAAAGCAATATGTGTATACTACAATATATATATATATAAAATGTATGTAATAGTCATTGTATTATGTTTATATTATTGTGTACATGTTTAATAATGTTATGTGAATGTATTAGGTAATTTAATAATGTAAGAGCTGTGAGAATAGAGGTCTAAGGTTGCTAACGATAAGGTAACAATGAGGTAACCTTGTGGCAATAATGAATTGGAAAGATTAATAATGCTACTAGTAATTCTTGGAACAATAATGTAATATTTAAAACAGTTTATAAATAGCCAATCAACAACCAGAAAACCTGAAAGTTAAATACAAGTATTCTATTGGAGTAGGATTAGCCAATCAGAGACTTGAAATAGAGAAGTTTACAAATTTAAGCGGTAAACTCCAGTCGCTAGAAGGCAACGTTACTGAGCAGATTGTACACTCGGCAGGTATTCAGTGGGACATATAGAATTAATTACGGCCAGTATATTATAAAGTTCACGTGTTAAAAGGTACAAGTAATTAATAAATAATCTCACAGCACTATATATGAGTGAAGTGTTATTTAATCGTGTGAAGGATTAATAAAAGGAGTGAAGTAAAAATTATAATTTGTGTAAGGCTACATTCCTTAGCTGCATCACCCCCTGCTAAGAGACACATGTTTCTACAAATTACTACTGACGCCACCGAGGCAAACATATATATATATATATATATATATATATATAATATTTAAAGAAACACTAAAATACAAAGTTGATTCCTAAACGTTAGGGCGAAGGCCACCGGAAACTTTGTTCCATACGTGGGGCAGTTACTGCATCAAGTTTTGGCTCCCCAACAGTAGAACTACAATACAGCCTAGTCCAAATATAATTTAAGGATACTACTACTTCAATTTATAATTGAAATAACATTTTGTAAATTTTGTGTCTTTTAAAATTACTTATAAATCTTGGCTCCTCCCGAAATACATAAAAAAACTCAAAGCTTTTTTTCTGATATATCACCCCTTTCACCAAATATCATGTCCTGCTACATACCTTTAGAAATAAGCTTGAACCCTTACTCCCTGAACATGCAGAACATCGAACATTTTGACTCGTCCCAAAAAGTCTTATATGTCGTATGCCTCTCCTTACCCTCGTGTGTAGCAAGATTTCTCGTTTGGCGACTGATTTACTTCTTTCGACCTGCTGGGAGTCTTTCCTTTCCGGTGTTTCCTCCACTGTCCACTAGAACTGTCGCTCATGATTTGGCCCCAAACTCGACCAACCAGTTCGTACAAGTAGGCTGTTACCAATTACATATGACGTCACAACAGTTCAAGTCCAAAATCTCAGTATGTTGTAGAGATGCTGTTATCGTGGAGATGGAGAAACGGGGAGGGGAGGCATCAAAATCATCTCAAAAACAAATTATAACTTTGATAATATTTCTTTGATAATTATTTCCTTTACAGGCTTAATTATATACTAACCATATTATTTATTGACTACACAGGAGCTTTTGATAAAATTATAAGACATAAACGTTCGAAAATTATGAGTAAATGCAGAATTGTACTCCATTTAACTCAAGTAATTCAAATACTTATGAAGAAATTAAAATTAACACCTCAGGGGCGAAAGAGTCAAAATCCGAAAAATAAAATGACATAGAAGAATATCGAGCAGGATGGCTTAGACAGCATTTGTGGCCTGCACTTGGGAGGTCCCGGGTTCGATTCCCGGTTATTCTTTTCATTCATTCTTCAGGGTTAGAAGTGTCGCGATGGTGTTTCGGTGCAGCATGGCAGGAAAAAAGTATGCTCTGTGAATTTTCTCCGTTCCTTGTCCTTCGGCTGGTTGCCGGAATTTTGAGCACATAGTGAGGCTATAGAGTGCAAAACCAGAGCAGTGAAATACTGGATGAAAATCGTTCTTGAAGACCAATCTCTAATAAGGACGGCCTTCTACCTCGAACAGTTGAGAACGGAAGGAAATTCGACATGGGCATTCAATATTATAGAGGAGTTTGGAAGCCATAGGGATGGACAATATTTGAATGGCGGGTCAGGGAAATAGGTGGAGTGCATGGAGAAAGATTAAGTGTCGCCTCTGTGATACTGACCGGCAATAAACAATTGCGCAATGCACGGGGAAAGTTTCGTTTGAAGTACAGTCTGGGTGGGGTGTGGAACAATAACGGGCACCAAATTCATTAAAAAGTAGCTCGCGTGGCTTAGACTGGGAACATGGCGGATGGCAAAAATTACTGAGATATAAGAAAGCATAAAAATCTGGTAAGGCAGCAATCTTTGGAGAATATAAGAAACTCAAGATTCTCCTGCTTTGATGTATCGTTAGATTCTATTTGTAAACTCTCAATAGAGGTTTTTTGAAAGGCTCCAAATCAATTCTGATTGCAGAAGACTGTATACAGTTCAGCATCCTAAAGGCAGTAGAACAAGCAAAGTTATATAGAATGCAGCCATAATCGCACAATTAATTGTGTGAAACTGTGTAATAAAGGTTTATCTCGATTAACAAGAAATAGAAAAAAATCCGTTTTTGTATTAATAGGTTTTAGAAGAGTAAGTAGAGAAAGGCATATTAATGGAACAGATACGGTTGTTATAAAGTATGCTAAATACAATATTTGTAAAACAAAGATTGCACCATGATGAGGCGCCAATTTGAAGCAGAAACGATGGTCGTCACCTTTGATAGGCTTACTTTACCAACTTCATTGTTGATTCTGCTGTCGTGATCTCGTAATTCGTTCTGTTGTTTGTGCGCCAGCTGCTCCATTGGTAAGCTATGAGGTCTTTCTCTCACGGTATGCGAGGGCATATTGTAAAACAACAACAGCAGTTTAAATTGGTTGAGGAATTTAATGTGATTAGATACTTGAGCTTTTGAAGCGAGCGCGGACCGTTTGAATATAAAATATCTGATGTGTTACACTTACATGACTTTCTCTAATCTTGTACAAACTATTTTTACAAATGCTTATTCTCCATATGCTTCATGTTAATCGAAATGTTAATCTTATTGCTAATTTTCTTGTAGGTGCAAGTGGAATATGGTAGGCTTTAAGCGATAGTGAAATATTTTAAGAGCCGGTTGCTATGTGGCGCATTTCATTTTCGTTGTATGTCCAGGACATAAAAAAATATGATGAGTTACACTCACATGACTTTCTCTACTCTTGTACAAACTATTTTTACAAACGCTTAATCTCCATATGCTTCATGTTAATCGAGATATCGAGATGTCGATCTTATTAATAATTTTCTTGTAGATGCAAGGGGAATATGGTAAGTTTTAAGCAATAGTCAAATATTTTAACGCTGGTTGCTATGTGGCGCATTCCATTCTCTTTGCATGTCCAGGACATAAAAAAATGAATAACGAATTTGAGAAAAAGTATAAGTATTGGAAAATTTAAGGGAATAACAAGCAATATCTCGCAAACGGTTCACTCAACAAAAGAAATGTATATGACATAAATTGTGTATTTTAACGCGATCTACATTTTTCGTGTGGTAAACTTTTGTCTATCTCTTATGGTTTACCAGTTATGAAAAAGTCGTTCATAATGAAGAATACTTTTGGAGACATTGCCAGAAAATTCGAGATATACATTTTATTTGTCATGACAATATCTTAAACATATGATAGTTTAATCAAAATCGTTAGAGCCGTTTTTGAGAAAATTAAAATTTTCGAAAAATGTTCCATGTAAAGCGTAGTCTGGGGTGGGAGGATTTTCTTGAAAACCTTCGTGTCGCATCTCTGGAAGATACGGAACCTAAATACAAAGTTTGGTGTTTATCCCACTGTTCGTTTCTGAGTTATGCTGTTCACAGACACACAGACACACACACAGACAGACACACAGACAGACACACACACGGACATGTTTCCAAAAATGCTCTTTTTGGATTCAGGGGGTCTCAAAACATATATTTCCGGTGAAATCTCGGTATCGAATTTTTGGGTGGAATACAATACTTCCCCTACTTACTATACGTAGTAGAGAAAGTAAAAAATTAATAACGAATTTGAGAATAAGTATAAGTATTGGAAAATATAAGAGAATAACAAGCAATATCTCGAAAATGGTTCACTCAACAAAAAAATGTATGACATAAATTGTGTATTTTAACGCAATATACATTTATATGTAGTAAACCTTTGTCTATCTCTTATGGTTTACCAGGTATGCAAAAGTCGTTCACAATGAAGAATACTTTTGGGGACTTTCCCAGAAAATTCAAGATATACATTTTATTTGTCATGAAAGTATCTTAAATATATTATATTTTAATCAAAATCGTTAGAGCGATTTTTGAGAAAATTAAAATTTTCGAAATATGTTCCATGTAAAGTGTAATCTGGGGTTGGGGGATTTTCTTGAAAACGTTCGTGTCGCATATCTGGAGGATACTGAACCTAAATATCAAGTATGGTGTTTATCCGACTGTTCGTTTTGAGTGATGCTGTTCACACCCAGACACACACACGGACATGTTTCCAAAAATACTTTTTTTGGATTCAGGAGGCCTCAAAGCATATATTTCCGGTGAAATCTCGCTATCGAATTTTTGGGTGGAATGCAATACCTCCCCTACTTATATACGTAGTAGAGAATGTAAAAAAAGGTTTTATTAAGAATAGTATGTATAGTCACTAATGGAGAATAACGTAGAGGGAGTCATGTGAATGTATCACATCAGGGTTTCGTTTTTTCATAACAAGAGTTGAATTCTGCTCCTTGTGCTGAGAAACGGTTTGCGGAGATAGCCCGCCGTCACGTCCATGAGACATTTTCCGGTGCCCGCATCTCTGCCCTTGTACGCGGTTATTTCGGTTTCTTTTCTTTTCTTTTCTTTTTTTGATTAGTCCACAGAGAGAAATATCAGGTGCTGTGAGGTTGTGATTACTTAGAGGCCTGGCCAAGGGTATTGAATGATTTTCAGAGCCTATTCCAATCCAGCACCCGTTAAGGTCATATTCAGGAACCGCGAAACTTTAATTTGAAGAAGGCTCCATCAGATTACAACGACCCAGGATTCACCGAGTGCTATCGGGTGACGTAACTCGGAGGTAGAGTACTTTCCTTGGGGCGTGTTGCTCTCGGGAAGGACGTAGGGGTTGTAGTGACAAACAAAACTCCAGGTAACGCTCCTCTCCATGCTTTGGAACATTTTATTCTATGCTAGTGGCCTATGGTTCAGTCTAAGTACCTCAATTGCGTTATTAGCCAGGTTTCGTAAGCATAAATTGAAGAACAAAGACTGTACAAGATTTGACCATCACAGAGAGGTCCCATGTTTGGTCTTGAGGTGGTCTTCCCGTGAACTCAACTCAATCTTAGGCTGTGAGGCGTCAGATTTTCGTTGATCTAGATCCACCACTTACTCCGATTTGAGCATTTCCGCGTGTGCTTCCTCCCTATGATGCCTGAGGTTCGTCTCCAGCCCGGGGACGCTACAATATTGCAGTACAACTGCGTAAATGTTAATTGATTCTTCTTCAACAACGTTTCTGGTAGAACCAGGCAGAAAAACTCAATGTCATAGCTAGGATTTGAGCCACGGATCCTCGGCTTTCCGTGCCGATGTTCTGACACTTGAGCAACCATGGCAATATACCGTGATGACATTAAATTGCAACTGACTTACAGAACGTCTTGTAATTTACTGTAAAAAACATCTGATGTGTTACATTTACATGACTTTCTCTACCCTGTAATATTTAATAGTGGTAAAGAAATTATTTTTACGAAAGTATTTTCCGACCTACTTCATAAGACAAGATAAACCTTTGCAGAAATAGCTATATTACGCATTTCATTGTGGATATAAGAGAACAGCGACAGTAAAATGTTTAAGAATTGGAGGCTATATGCTGGCCTTAAAATAACATGCTATTTATGCCAACACTACCAACTACGGCTAAGGATCCGGGACAATTTAGCAATCAGGGTACTAGCAGTCCCCGTTATAAGCGCGCTTGAGGAGGACGCCAGTATTTTTGTTGACAGTTCTGACGTAATCTAGACTAGGGATCAAACAGGAGTGAGCAGCAAGGCGATAGATGGGTGTACAGTTGCACAACGATGACAGTACTGTATTTTGCAGGCCTCAGCCTCACTAGTAAATGTAACTCGGAAGTGAAGATGTTTTCTTTACCTGACTGTCCTTCCGATGCTCAGCTCACTTGTTCCATAACTGCTTAATGTCTCTTCCTACCGCAAGAGCACTCATACCGTAGTCGACTAGTATGTGCAACCTCACTATTGCGTTCAGTAAATACAGTACTGTTTATGTAAACAAAGACGCCAATGTACTACCTTACTAGTCTGTTACTCAGGAGTTTAGCTATGTCCTTGGAGTTGACGTAAGCGAACCTGAGAGAGCGTTGTGTTATTCTTTCCTATCGCTTTATTTTTTACACCCTGTTCCAAAGGTACTTATCCTTTCTTTCAGTGACAACAAATATTAGGCGAAGTAACATCAATAGTAGATTATTACCGCATCAAAAAAAACGATTATGATCATACTTTCAATAAGTGAACTTGTAAAGCCTGTGTACATGTAAAACAGTATATTTATGACAACATAAATGTGGAATGTTATTTTACTAACCTAATTAATCCAAAGGGTGTGCAAGATCTGATGCAGACGATTCGGAGTCCGAGTCATCGGATGATATTCCTTCTTGCTCATCAGAAGAACTGTCGTTAGCATTTGAAATAATAATCTGATCGATCACATCAGAAACCACACGATCCTTGGACCAGTAACCATCTTCTAATGTTCTAACATGCCGGTGATATCATACCCAGTGTTCTGCAGGTACCGCAGAGATTCCTTCGTTGGTTAAACTCAATAAACGAGATAACGAAAATTCGCCAGTAACATTGCGCTCCCTTATGTAGTGCTTTACTGTCGCCCATGCAACCTCAATGGGATTAAGATCGCAATTGTAAGGCGCAGATACAGAGTGGAGTGTCCATGTGCATTGAGGATACGATCAATCTTGAATACCTTTTCTCTTGGTCTGTTCATTTCTATCAAAGAAAAAAGTTGATGTTTTAGCATGCTTTCTTCACAATGAACTCCATTTTTCTGAAGCCATGACATCATGTTAACTTTAGTGTCGTATTTATTTGGGGGCTTATTGATCTGAATGGTGTGATAAGGAGCGTTATCTAGAATGATTACAGATTTTTCCGGAATGTTTGGAATCAAGTGTTCATTCACCCATCGTTCGAAGTTGGCACCGTTCATTTGCCCATGGTAATCACCTGTCACTGATCCTGCCTTGTAAATCAGCAATGCTCCAGAAATAAATCCATTCTCGGAGCATGCGTGAACAACAATGAGTCTGTTTCCTGCACTACCATCAGTAAGCACCCCTGTGATCCCATCAGCTTGCCAACATTTCTTGAATGTTAAATTACTGTCCATCCACGTTTCATCCAAATAAACGATATCCCTGCCTTGTCTTCGGTATTCCCTTAGCTCAGCTAAGTATTTGCATCTCCATTCAACAATTCTTGGCTTTTCGATTAAGATTGTTCGCTTACCTCGGCACTTGCGCCATCTAAATCCCAATTTCCGAATAACTCTCCTTAAAGATTGTACCCCCCATGGAAATTGTATCTTACTTCTAATTACAGGAAGTAACTTTCTGCATGTCGGAACTATCTTTTTATTGACGTAGAAGTCCATTATTGTCCGCTTAATGACGCACATGTCGAAATCGTCTATATTTATGTTTCTTTCTGGATTTCGAGGCCTTGTCTTGCCTGGAGTGCGTAAAGGGCTTCCTTCTGTTCTCTTCGCACTTTCTTGTCGTATATTCTTAATTGTTCCCACAGACACACCGCAGTAATTTGCTGTTCTCTCATCCGCTCGCGAAATCGGCAGAATTAGTTGTTTCTGCTCTGCTTCCTTTTTGCATTGCTCGTTTGCATGGTTTATTATTTCGCGAGCCTCGCTATGAATGGTTTTCCCTATTTCCGAAAGTTAGCCATTTCACTAATGAATTATATTAATTCTACACTCGCGATACAACGCGTTTAACACTGTAGCATCCACTGACACTGCCTGCAGTAAGACTGCACTTGTTGACAATATTTTTGAACTGTTGGTGTTACATTATCTACACCTGACGCAAGAAGCTGCCCAGTCCGCTGCACGCTTGCACTTCAAGGACAAAGTCAATCTCGTGGGTCACTGACAGTAGTTGCTATTGTAAACAGTACAGTCTAGTGATAGTGGAAAATGAAGTAGGACGCATACATCAGAATGAGATACAGCAGTGTATTGTATCTTTAGTCACAAGGAGGATTATGCACGGCTTCACAGGTAAACAACATTCCAATTCGCCACCTCACTCCAACATATTGATGCGCAGTACATTTCACTGCACTCTTAAGTTGTCCCGCATTCTTAGCCTGGCTTTAACCGGTTAAACACTTACCCAAAAATTACTTTATGCAGTATAAATGGATACATCAGTCAGTATTATCAACTCCAGAAGAGAGAACACGAAGTATTTTTTTCTTAAGTTTAAAAAAATGCGGGTAGGTTAACGTCCCAGATAGGAACTGTCTGGGACGCCGGACATTTAGCACAAATCTGGGACTATCGCGTAAAGTCCGGGACATTAACAACTCTGTGTGTATCATCGCTAAGTCGATATAACAAGCCGGTGAGAGAGTTCCCCTCTGATTCCACAATAATTTGTATGTGTACCTCCTCGTTGTTGGGCTGTTACTTCACGAAAGTTTCTTTGAGATTCCTGTTAAAATGTATTATTCTACGTTTATTTTACATGCCTTTAACTACGTAGTCATATCGAAACGGGTCCGTTGGGTCCGTCGATCAGTGTGGGCGGATTGGGGTGGACAGTTAGCCCTCTAGATCTCATTCCGGTACCATAACAACATGCTTCATCACGCGTCCACAGAGGTGTGTATACCACCTGTACTAATGCTTCTATGACCAGCAGATGGCAGTCCCGACACGATTCTACAGAGGTATCGGTACATCAATCGTACCTGCTCTTCAATGACGAGCGGATGACACCCCAGACACGTGTTCACAGAGGTATCGGTACATCAACTGTACCTGTTCTTCAATGACGAGCGGATAATAGCCCTGACACGTGTTCACAGAAGCATGGGTACATCAACTGTACCTGTTCTTCAATGACGAGCGGATGATAGCCCTGACACATGTTCACAGAGGCATGGGTACATCAACTGTACCTGTTCTTCAATGACGACCGGAAGATAGCCCTGACACGTGTTCACAGAGGCATGGGTACATCAACTGTACCTGTTCTTCAATGATGAGCGGATGATAGCCCTGACACGTGTTCACAGAGGCACAGGTACATCAACAGTACCTGTTCTTCAATGACGACCGGATGATAGCTCTGACACGGGATCACAGAGGCATGGGTACATCAACTGTACCTGTTCTTCAATGACGACCGAATGATAGCCCTGACACGTGTTCACAGAGGCATGGGTACATCAACTGTAACTGTACTTCAATGACGACCGGATGATAGCCCTGATACGTGTTCACAGAGGCATGGGTACATCAACTGTAACTGTACTTCAATGACGACCGGTTGATAGCCCTAACACGTGTTCACAGAGGCATGGGTACATCAACTGTAACTGTACTTCAATGACGACCGGATGATAGCCCTGACACGTGTTCACAGAGGCATGGGTACATCAACTGTACCTGTTCTTCAATGACGACCGGATGATAGCCCTGACACGTGTTCACAGAGGCATGGGTACATCAACAGTACCTGTTCTTCAATGATGAGCGGATGATAGCTCTGACACGTGTTCACAGAGGCATGGGTACATCAACTGTACCTGTTCTTCAATGACGACCGGATGATAGCCCTGACACGTGTTCACAGAGGCACGGGTACATCAACTGTACCTGTTCTTCAATGACGACCGGTTGATAGCCCTGACACGTGTTCACAGAAGCATGGGTACATCAACCGTACCTGTTCTTCAATGACAAGCGGATGATAGCCCTGACACGTGTTCACAGAAGCATGGGTACATCAACCGTACCTGTTCTTCAATGACGAGCGGATGATAGCCCTGACACGTGTTCACAAAAGCATGGGTACATCAACCGTACCTGTTCTTCAATGACAAGCGGATAATAGCCCTGACACTTGTTCACAGAAGCATGGGTACATCAACTTTACCTGTACTTCAATGACGAGCGGATGATAGCCCTGACACATGTTCACAGGGGCATGGGTACATCAACTGTACCTGTTCTTCAATGACGAGCGGATGATAGCCCTGACACACGTTCACAGGGGCATGGGTACATCAACTTTACCTGTTCTTCAATGACGAGCGGATGATAGCCCTGACACATGTTCACAGGGGCATGGGTACATCAACTTTACCTGTTCTTCAATGACGAGCGGATGATAGCCCTGACACACGTTCACAGGGGCATGGGTACATCAACTGTACCTGTTCTTCAATGACGAGCGGATGATAGCCCTGACACATGTTCACAGAGGCATGGGTACATCAACTGTACCTGTTCTTCAATGACGAGCGGATGATAGCCCTGACACATGTTCACAGAAGCATGGGTACATCAACTTTACCTGTTCTTCAATGACGAGCGGATGATAGCCCTGACACGTGTTCACAGAAGCATGGGTACATCAACTGTACCTGTTCTTCAATGACGAGCGGATGATAGCCCTGACACATGTTCACAGAGGCATGGGTACATCAACTGTACCTGTTCTTCAATGACGACCGGAAGATAGCCCTGACACGTGTTCACAGAGGCATGGGTACATCAACTGTACCTGTTCTTCAATGATGAGCGGATGATAGCCCTGACACGTGTTTACAGAGGCACAGGTACATCAACAGTACCTGTTCTTCAATGACGACCGGATGATAGCTCTGACACGTGATCACAGAGGCATGGGTACATCAACTGTACCTGTTCTTCAATGACGACCGAATGATAGCCCTGACACGTGTTCACAGAGGCATGGGTACATCAACTGTAACTGTACTTCAATGACGACCGGATGATAGCCCTGATACGTGTTCACAGAGGCATGGGTACATCAACTGTAACTGTACTTCAATGACGACCGGTTGATAGCCCTAACACGTGTTCACAGAGGCATGGGTACATCAACTGTAACTGTACTTCAATGACGACCGGATGATAGCCCTGACACGTGTTCACAGAGGCATGGGTACATCAACTGTACCTGTTCTTCAATGACGACCGGATGATAGCCCTGACACGTGTTCACAGAGGCATGGGTACATCAACAGTACCTGTTCTTCAATGATGAGCGGATGATAGCTCTGACACGTGCTCACCGAGGCATGGGTACATCAACTGTACCTGTTCTTCAATGACGACCGGATGATAGCCCTGACACGTGTTCACAGAGGCATGGGTACATCAACTGTACCTGTTCTTCAATGACGACCGGATGATAGCCCTGACACGTGTTCACAGAGGCATGGGTACATCAACTGTACCTGTTCTTCAACGACGACCGGATGATAGCCCTGACACGTGTTCACAGAGGCATGGGTACATCAACAATACCTGTTATTCAATGATGAGCGGATGATAGCCCTGACACGTGTTCACAGAGGCATGGGTACATCAACTGTATCTATGCTTCAATGAAGAGCGGATGATAGCCCTGACACGTGTTCACAGAGGCATGGGTACATCAACTGTATCTGTGCTTCAATGAAGAGCGGATGATAGCCCTGAAACGTGTTCACAGAGGCATGGGTACATCAACAGTACCTGTTATTCAATGATGAGCGGATGATAGCCCTGACACGTGTTCACAGAGGCATGGGTACATCAACTGTATCTGTGCTTCAATGAAGAGCGGATGATAGCCCTGAAACGTGTTCACAGAGGCATGGGTACATCAACTGTACCTGTTCTTCAATGACGACCGGATGATAGCCGTGACACGTGTTCACAGAGGCATGGGTACATCAACTGTACCTGTTCTTCAATGACGACCGGAAGATAGCCCTGACACGTGTTCACAGAGGCATGGGTACATCAACTGTACCTTTTCTTCAATGATGAGCGGATGATAGCCCTGACACGTGTTCACAGAGGCACAGGTACATCAACAGTACCTGTTCTTCAATGACGACCGGATGATAGCTCTGACACGTGATCACAGAGGCATGGGTACATCAACTGTACCTGTTCTTCAATGACGACCGAATGATAGCCCTGACACGTGTTCACAGAGGCATGGGTACATCAACTGTAACTGTACTTCAATGACGACCGGATGATAGCCCTGATACGTGTTCACAGAGGCATGGGTACATCAACTGTAACTGTACTTCAATGACGACCGGTTGATAGCCCTAACACGTGTTCACAGAGGCATGGGTACATCAACTGTAACTGTACTTCAATGACGACCGGATGATAGCCCTGACACGTGTTCACAGAGGCATGGGTACATCAACTGTACCTGTTCTTCAAAGACGACCGGATGATAGCCCTGACACGTGTTCACAGAGGCATGGGTACATCAACAGTACCTGTTCTTCAATGATGAGCGGATGATAGCTCTGACACGTGCTCACAGAGGCATGGGTACATCAACTGTACCTGTTCTTCAATGACGACCGGATGATAGCCCTGACACGTGTTCACAGAGGCATGGGTACATCAACTGTACCTGTTCTTCAATGACGACCGGATGATAGCCCTGACACGTGTTCACAGAGGCATGGGTACATCAACTGTACCTGTTCTTCAATGACGACCGGATGATAGCCCTGACACGTGTTCACAGAGGCATGGGTACATCAACAATACCTGTTATTCAATGATGAGCGGATGATAGCCCTGACACGTGTTCACAGAGGCATGGGTACATCAACTGTATCTGTGCTTCAATGAAGAGCGGATGATAGCCCTGACACGTGTTCACAGAGGCATGGGTACATCAACTGTATCTGTGCTTCAATGAAGAGCGGATGATAGCCCTGAAACGTGTTCACAGAGGCATGGGTACATCAACAGTACCTGTTCTTCAATGATGAGCGGATGATAGCTCTGACACGTGTTCACAGAGGCATGGGTACATCAACTGTACCTGTTCTTCAATGACGACCGGATGATAGCCCTGACACGTGTTCACAGAGGCATGGGTACATCAACTGTACCTGTTCTTCAATGACGACCGGATGATAGCTCTGACACGTGTTCACAGAGGCATGGGTACATCAACTGTACCTGTTCTTCAATGACGACCGGATGATAGCCCTGACACGTGTTCACAGAGGCATGGGTACATCAACAATACCTGTTATTCAATGATGAGCGGATGATAGCCCTGACACGTGTTCACAGAGGCATGGGTACATCAACTGTATCTGTGCTTCAATGAAGAGCGGATGATAGCCCTGAAACGTGTTCACAGAGGCATGGGTACATCAACTGTACCTGTTCTTCAATGACGACCGGATGATAGCCGTGACACGTGTTCACAGAGGCATGGGTACATCAACAGTACCTGTTCTTCAATGATGAGCGGATGATAGCCCTGACACGTGTTCACAGAGGCATGGGTACATCAACTGTACCTGTGCTTCAATGACGAGCGGATGATAGCCCTGACACGTGTTCACAGAGGCATGGGTACATCAACTGTACCTGTGCTTCAATGACGAGCGGATGATAGCCCTGACACGTGTTCACAGAGGCATGGGTACATCAACTGTACGTGTGCTTAATGACGAGCGGATGATAGCCCTGACACGTGTTCACAGAGGCATGGGTACATCAACTGTACCTGTGCTTCAATGACGAGCGGATGATAGCACTGACAAGTGTCCGCGGAAGCATGTGTACAGCAACTGTACCTCTGGTTCTATGACAAGTAGATAGGAGTCCTGACATGTGTCCACAGCTCTATGTATAAAGAAGCTGTTCCTCTGTTTCTACACATGCAGAATAGATTGCATTAGGGTGACCTTCAGTCTAGCTACTTTTATTATCTCCGGATAGATGGCAGCACATTCGCTATTACCATCTATTTTCCAATTGACCATTGTTTTAGATTTAACCTGGAACCTTTGGCCGTAGTTTACATATCCAATCCGGCACTTACACTGGCGACCAAGGAAAATCACAAAAAAGGTTAGTGAGACTGATTGGCTAATGGGATTTGAACCCGGAATCTCCCGAATGCAGGCAATAGAGCTTACCACCTGAGCCATCTCGCTGGGTATTGTACATTTCTTTACGCTTCTGTACCAAAGCAGTCTCAAAATTCAATTGTCACGGTATTCACTATGGGTAGTTCCTGAAGCCTAGCCATATCTCTAACCTCTATGTGATTACTGACGGACTTTGATCATCTGTGGTTGCTTATTGCTCCCTCCGGCATCCTATTGCACACTTCAACGTTACCATGGTTACAACGGTAAACAATATAGTTACTAACACATTACTAACACTTCAATACTAAAGCAGGAGATAATATGAGGTGTTTGGCCGATTCCTAGCTTCACTATATACCAATTATAAAACTATAGGGAATATTTCTCTGAAAATCTTTGTCCTATTTATATAAATGAAGTGTTGTGTTTATTAGTTTTTCTAGCATTTATGTAGTAGACAGAGAAGATGTGCGTTCCACCCAAAAATTCCATACCGAGATTTCACCGCCAATACATACTTTGAGAACCCCTGAATCCGAAAGAAAGCATACTTAAAAAATCAGATGTATTGCACTCACGTCTTATACAAACTATTTTCACAAACACTTCTTCTCCATCTGCTTATGTTAATCGAGATAAACGTCTGGAGAAACTATCGTATTGCGCATTTTCTTGTACATCCAAGGGGAATATGCTAAGCATTAAGCGATAGTCAAATGTTGTAAGAGCTGGTTGCTATGTGGAGCATTCCATTCTCTTTGTATGTCCAGGATATAAAAGAAACGAATAACTACTTCCTATTTGAGATAACGTATAAGCATTGAAAAATTCAAACCGATAACATGGAATACCTCGGAAATAGTTCACTCCATAGAACATATATATCATAAATTGTGTGTTTTAACAAGATCTTCACTTTTGTGTAGTAAAATTTTGTCTTAGTCTTACAGTTTACCAGTTATGCAAAGGTCATTCAGAATGAAAACCACTTTTGAGAACATTCCCAGAAAATTAAGATATATATTTCAATTTGTCATAAAAATATCCTAAACATGTGATATTTTAATCAAAATTATTACAGGCATTTTTGGAAGAATCAAAATTTTCCAAAAAGTTTGCATGTAAAGTGTAGTCTGGGGTGGGGGATTTCTGCGTGTTGCAGCTTTGAAAGATACTGACGCTAAATACCAAGTTTGATATTTATCCGAATTTTCATTTTTAAGATATGCTGTTCAGAGGCACAGAGACATGTAGACGATCTTTTTATAAAAATGACTTTTTTTGGAATTCAGAGTGCCTCAAAACATATATTTCCGGTGAAATTCCGATATCGAATTTTTGGATGGTGCAATACTTCTCCTACTTACTATACGTCATAGACAAGGTAAAAAGGTCTGTATGTGATGTGCCTGTGTGTGTGTGTGTCTTTGAGCAGCTGAACTCAAAAAATAAAATTTAGACGAATACTAAATTTAAATTCAGCATCTTCCAAAGATACGACATAGAGATTTTCAAGAAAATCCCACCAACACAACTACCCTTTATATGGAAAATTTTCCAAAGCATTCTATTTTCTCAAAAATGCTTGCAACAAATTTGATTTAAATACCATGCATTAACGATACTTACATGAAAAGTAATATACTCGTATATCTTGAATTTCCTAGGAATAGCCTGTGTAGTCCGCTTCATCCGCAAGGAATTTTGTATAACCTTTTATAAACGATAAACGTTAAGCGATGGACGAAAACTAATCCACAAAAAATATAAATATATTTAAAATATACAATTTACTTCCTTTGATATAAGCCATTATCAATGTTTCGAATTGCTCATTACTTCGTCATTCTCTTAAAATTCGTCGATTTTCAGATGTTTGTCGCAATTACATGGAAACAGTATGGAATTTTAGGGCCGGCGTATAAAATCCAGCGCTTTAACAGTTGATTGTCGCTATTCACTTTGTATTTATAACTAAACGTGTAATGTAACTATTTCTGCAAAGGTTTACTTGGATTAAAACGTAGTAAACATAAAAATAAGCTTGAATAAGAATAATTTGTATACCCACTAATAAAAGATAGATGGTAGAGAGAGCAATGTGAATGTAACACAAAGGTTTTTTCCTGTAGTTTTTCCTCGCTTTGATATGTGTGTACGTTAGTTTTCATTAGAATGACCTTGTTTGTGTTAACGCAGATTCTTATATAACATATTTTAATAAAGAAAGGAGAAGATGCCTTCATTCTCTACACACTCGAGGCACTCGGGTTTTACAAACAGAAAGACATATGAATTTAAGTGTATAAAGTATGTTGTCCCAAGAGTTCCATACTTGGACCAGCTGTTTTTACTTTCTCTACCACGTGCCTTTAAAATGTATGTATTTGACAAAGACTTACACTTACACGAGCTCTACGCTTTTGTGTGGTAAGGTTTTGTCTAACTCTTACGGTTTACCAGTTACGTAAAAGTCATTTAGAATAAAGAGGGCTTCAGAGGCTCTAACCTGAAAAGTGAATATACACTGCCGATTGTAAAAATTGCAACACCAAGAAGGAATTTTCCGAATAACTCCAAACGTGGTGGAAGTGTAGAAGAGAGTGCAAGCAATAAGTGATTAGGTTTGCAGAGAGATGGGGTACACGTAGACCAAGCAGAGACCTCTCGTGTCGGTCCGACAAGATCAGTATTGCACCCAGTGTAGTCAGTGCAGAGCTATCAAACAAAGTGGAAACAATAAAATGACTGCCAGTATGCCTCGTCGACGTCAAAGAGAGCCATATCGACATGTGAGTAAGTTCAAATGGGGAAGAACGATCGGTCTCCGGGAAGAGGGTTTGCTGCAGAGCATGCTGCTATGACAGTGATGCGTGTGTGGAAGCAGTGGATAGATGAAAGTCATACGCAGCGAAGCGCGGGTACTGGACCACAGCACGAGATGACCATCATCTTGTCCGCATGGCCATAACAGACTGTACAGCTTCATCCACAGTGTTGGCTCGACGCTGGAGCACTGCAACAGGTGTGAATTTGTCTGCATCAACAGTTCGTCGCCGTCCGCTTCAGTTTGGACTGGTTGCATACATGTCATTACGTCGGCTTCCACTCTCCAGAAACCACAAGCTCCTGTGACTGCAATGGGGACGTGAACACCGTCACTGGGGTCCTGAGTGGCAAACTCTAGTCTTTTTGGGCGAGTCCCGCTTCAACGTGTCCTAAAGTGATGGTCTCATACGTGTCCGGCGGTACCGTGGTAAGTACAACCTGGAGGGATGCATTGTTGAGATGCATAGCGGACAAACACCGGGTGAGATGGTAGGGGCGCCATTGGTTACAACAACCGATATCGCCTCATACTTGAGGGCACTTTGAACAGCAACCGGTACCTAACGGTGGTTGTAGAACCTGGGGTACTCCCACTGTTTCAGGCATCTTCACAGGCCACATTTCAACAGGACAATCCCAGCCACATATTGCGAGGAATGTACAAGCCTTCTTCGGAGAGCGACGGGTACCATTGCTTCTTTGGCCTGCACGTTCGCCTGACATGTCGCCTATCGAACATGTCTGGGATATGGTTGGTCGGCACCTGGTTCATCACGGTCCTCCAGTAACCAGTGTCACGGATTTGTGGGCTCGAATGCAAACTGCGTGGAGGCAAATCCTCAAGAACTTATTTAGAACATTTTTGGTTGCAATGCCATAGCGTATAGCAGCTCTAATTGCAGCGCATGGAGGCCACACCAAATACTGAATATTAGGGATCAAAGGTCATGTATAGATTTGAAAAGTTTATCATTTGTTACTTGTCATGTACCTAATCTGTGTAAATAAATTCATGCGTTTCCTTCTTGGTGAGAAATGTTCACAAATGGCTGTGTATATATTTTATTTGTTGTGAAAATGTCTTAATCATATGGTAATTTTATCAACATCGTTAGTCATTTTTTAGAAAATTCACATTTTCGAAAACCTTCCATGTAAAGGATAGTTAGGGATTTGGGAATTTTTCTGAAAATCAGCATATTGCATCCTGGGAGGATACTAAACTTAAATACAAAGTTTGGTATTTGACCGAATTTTAGTTTTTGAGTTATTCTGTACACAGAAACACACACACACACACACACACCCACATACACACGGTTCTATTTCAAAAATGCTTTCCTTTTGCTCAGGGGACCTCAAATTATGTTTTAGTGAAATTTTATTGAATTTGAGGCAGTATTTTTTAACACTTAAATGATTTCAGTCTGATTATATAAAATAAAATATAATAACAGCCCACCTTAAAGAAATATGTGTATAAATAACATAAAATGTATGTAACAGTCATTGTATTAATGTTTATATTATTATATACATGTTTAATAGTGTTATGTGAATGTATTACGTAATTTAATAATGTAGGAGCTGTGAGAATATACGTCAAACGTTGCTAACTATGAGGTAAACTTGAGACAATAATGAATTGGAAAGTTTAATAATGCTACTAGTAACTCTTGGAGCAACAGTAATGTAATTTTTGAGACAGTTTATGAATAGCCAATCATCAGCCAACAAACCTGAAAGTTAAATAAAAGTGTTCTATTGGGGTCGAATTAGCCAATAAAAAACTAAATAGAGCAAATTGTACAAATTCAGGCGCCAGTTGCTTGTAGACAGTGTTCCTAACCGAACGCGAGATGTGTCCTCGAAAAATTTAATACGTATTCAGTGTGAGACGAAAATTAATTACGGCGAGAATATTATAAAGTTTACGTAATTAAAAGTACAATTAATAAATAATCTCACCGCTCTCTATATAAGTGAAGTGTTATTTAATCGTGTGAAAGATTAATAAAAGGAGTTAAGTAAAAATTATAATTTGTGTAAGCCTACATTTTTCAGCCGCACCACCCCCTGTTAAGAAATACATGATTCTACAAATTAATACTGACGCAGCCCAGGCAAACATAAATATATATAATATTTAAAGAAAACATTAAAATATAAAGCTGGTTCTTAAACCTTGGGGCGAAGCCCACCGGAAAGTAAACTTGGGGCGAAGACCACCGGAAAGTGAACATCGGGGCGAAGGGCACCGGAAACTTTGTACCATACGTGGGGCAGTTACTTCATCAAGTTCGGCTCCCCAACAGTCAAACAACAATACAAGTCTTCCTTCTTCAAATTTTTGTGTGGAATGCAATACCTTATCTGCCTATTGTGTTAGAGAAAGTGCAAGTGTAGGTGTTCTGCGTTACTACTGATTTATTTTTAAATAAAAACTGGGGATATACTAAAGGTTTAGCAATATATATTATTTTTCTTCAAACGAAAACCAATCGTTGTACAATTTCACTGACTGCAGCTCTCAGCAGTAACAGCCCCTTCTCATACTTCACTTACCAATATTAGCGGCACTCCGCTTTCTGCATTTTCATATTCCTGCTCCAAGTATTGATGAATACACATACAAGTTCCTTGGAATCCGATCGAAGAGGCCTTCCTCCTAACAGACACACATCCACAATAAAGCAGAGCGAAAATAACTTAGCTAAAAGCATAGATGTACTTATGCAGTCGTACCATTATAAATAGATTCTTACCTTATTCAAGATCGTACATAATTGTCTCATTATGGTACACGCCAATAAATAGCATTGACGCAATACGGGTATTCCAAGTTGCCATGGCTTATGGACAAAAGATCAAACCATATGCTGATGATATTTTTTCTGACAAACGAAGATATAAAAACTGTGTACGTTCTTAAATAAGAGTAATTAAGATCTGAATGTATAATTACTTACCATCCTATGCTAACAACAGACATCACAGTCCGTAACACCTGCTTACTCAGTAACGGCTCATAAGAATACATTTTGATTGTTCAGAAAATTTTTGAGACAGAAAGCCATGAAAATGTGCAATAGGATCTTCTGCATAATTGTTAAGTTTATGAACAAATTAGTATAAACTCAGTCGTTCCGGACAACAACAATAATGATTATTATTATTATTAATAATAATAATAATAATAATAATAGCTTGTTCTTGTGGATACTTATGTACATCGTGATGTAAAAAATAAATAGATAGCGCTCTGGTTGGGAATTGCACGGCAGTCTTGTGTGACACGTCTGAATGAACTCAGGCCACGGGCTCTTCCACTTATCGGACATGTGGCAGAGGGCTTCAGTCAGCTGTTATTGCTTCTTGTGTATAGACGCGAGACGCTTGTGTATTTGTGTGCGATTGAATTATCGGATTATTACAACCCAGAAATGGTACTCAAATTTTCGCTTGAACAAAGACTTTTTATGTATGACACGTATGTGAAAACCGATTCATGTGACAGGTGTGTAGACAATTTCACGATAAATTTCCTGGTGTTCCAGCTCCGAGTAGAGAAACAGATATCTGGTGAATAAAGTGAAGAGAACGGGATCATTTAATGTTGTAAGTTGTAAAAGGAAACTAAGGGTTCTAACGGAAGAAAAACTTGATGAAATTGGCGAAGCATTTGAACGGCTCCGAATAAATCTTACGACGTGTAGCACAACAAGTCAGTGTTTCAAAAACTTCAATATATAGGTTCACTAAACTGTGGAAATTAAAACCATACAGAGTTGTCCATCAATTACGACCGCGTAAGGCTTCCTTAGAAGACATCAAGAATGTTTTTGATGACAGAATAATCTCTAAAGGGTTATGGCCGGCTCGATCGCCGGATCTTATTGTATGTGACATTTATCTTGGGGAACTCTCACAAATATAGAGTTTATAGGAATAATCCTCGCACCATAGACGATCTTAAAAGCAATACAAGAACACAGATTAGGAAAATTATGCAGCAAGATCTTATGCATGTGAATGGTAATTTCATTAGAAGGTGCCAAGAATGTTTATCTACCGAAGGACACCGCTTTCAACACCGACTGTGAAAAAGGATACTACTGATAAAATAAAAAGTAATTATGTTTGTTCAATAGGTAATCAATATATCGTAATAATCATCATAAAATCAGTAACAATATGGCATCAGTATCAATGATGGTAATAATAAACAGATATACTGAATATAGCGCGCGGAACACGCATCGTGACTACCGGCCAGATAGCTGAGGGATCGCGCGCGGAACACGCATCGCGACTACCGGCCAGATGCCTGAGGAACCCCTCTGTACTATCCTGGTACCTTGATTACTACACAGGGACATACATTAAAAATTTAAACTTATTCTCACAATACACTTAAATTTTATATTACAGCAACTTTTTACTTCTTCTACTACGCATGGTAAGTAGGGGAAGTAGTGAATTCCACCCAAAAAATTCGATACCGAGATTTCATCGGAAATATACATTTTGAGGCACCCTGAATCCAAAAAAGGTCCTTATGTGTGTGTTTGTGTGCCTGTGAACGGCATACGAGAACCAGAAAAAGCGGATAAATACTAAACTTGGTATTTAGGTTCTGTATCTTTCAAAGATGCGACACGAAGATTTTCAAGATAATCTCCCAACCAGACTACTCTTCATATGGAACATTATTCTAAAATTTTTATTATCTCAAAACGGCTGTAATTATTCTGATTAAAATATCATACATTTAAGGTATTTTCATGACAGATAAAAGGTATACATATCTTGTGTATTCTGTGAATGTTCCCAAAAGTCCTTTACCTTCTGAATGGCTGGGAATAATTGGTAAACCGTAAGAGATAGACAGAAAACGTAGAGTTCGTTAAAACACACAACTTCTGTCATATACATTTTTTGTGGAGTGAACTATTTCCGAGATATTCCTTGTTATTTGTTTGAATTTTACAATAGTTATACTTTTTCCCAAATGGGAATCCGTTATTCGCTTTCTTATGTCCTGGACATGCAAACACAATGGAATTCGCCACATAGCAACCAGTTCTTAAAATATTTGACTATCGTCTAAAGCCTACCATATTCCCCTTGCACCTACAAAAGAAATAGCAAGTTGCTGCACATAGTTTCAGCAAATGTTTAACTCGATTAAGACGAAGTAGATGGAGAATAAGCATTTGTAAAACTAGTTTGTATAAGAGTAGAGAAAGTCTTATGAGTCTAACACATAAGACTTTTTAAAGATAACATAACTACAAACTACACAATGTCTACAAAATAATAAACAAAAATAGAAATAAAATCAAGAAAAATAATAGAAGTTATTAGATTAGAATAATGGCGTAAATAAAACATAGTTACAATTCTAAATTTTACATTTATCTACACTTGCTGGAAAGCAGCATAACTTAGCATCTGCTAACCAGCTACTATCTAATCCTATTTAACTATATTCACTGGTAGCCATCACAAAAGCTTCTGCTAAGCTATTAAGAAACATGCAATGAAGTACAACACTTTAGGACAAGAACGAAGTAGTGTGTGAATTAAATCGTAGTTGAGAGAATGTATGGCTAGAATAACCGGGAAAAGTTTCCACGTTCGTGCATGTTACGTACATTGCTACCATCTAGTGACATCAACGTAAAATAGTGGTACATGGAAACAGCGCGAGAGAAGTTTCGTGCACGCCTTCAAGTGTGCACGAACTGTATCTATTTAATTCGTAAGGTAATTAAATCATACCAGTAGCATAGGCACAAAAGCTCCTTAACACTTGCACAAGTCAACCCTGTTGCCACATTTAACTGAGTTTAGAGGAGTTGCGCGATAGATTTAAACGCCATAGGTTTTAAATTACCACATATACGTTGCTTTAATAGCATTAAAATACAAAAATAACCAATACATCTGCAATGTGTCAAACGTTAGGGTGCTCACGTGCTTTTGTGCTTTTTACAGCAGCCGCCACTGTGCTTATTCTCTCCCAGAAAGGGGATGCATGCAAGTGGATGTCTTGCTTAAAGGTTCAGTACGCCAGGTTGAAATGCAGGAGCAAAGCTAATGCATCATAACATATGAAGATGCTTTCATTTATGTCAGCTAAGTGATTAAAATTATTTCATTATTTAATTTCTAAAACCTATAATGCTCAGATTGTACAAATGGAATCAAACTCATGGATAATCTTTATGACACTCACTGTCGTTCGGAAACTATTTAGAGATTAAAATCATGCAATTAGCAGTTCAATGAATTTTCAGTCGTGTAAGTTATTAACAAATAATTTATTATGTTTCTAAAACCCAGTTTACTCAGCAAGGTGGTGCCGCGGTAACGCAAGCTACTCGGGATCGAACCCCGCGACCGCCCATCCTTGCCCATGGTTTTTTCAGGGTTTTCCCGGGTCGTGAGGCAAATACTAGAGTGGTTTCCTTCAGCCACCTTAATTTCCGCTCCTACCATTTCGTTCTATCCAACCTTCACCCCGTTAGGTCTGTTTCAGGGTTGGAAGTATCAGTGATGGTGTTTCGGTGCGGCGAGGCAAGGGAAAAATTGCTCTCTGTGGAATTTTATCCATCCCTCAGCTTTCGACTGGTTGCCGGGCCAAAAGGACCTCCCTTTTGTTTTATTATTATTATTTTTATTTACTGACGCTCTTTAACTTCTACGGTCCTTAGCGTCCCGTTCTATATTGGGCGTGAAAGATCGGTAATTCTGCCCAGAGACCTCTTATCAGGCTTGAGGTTCTTTTACGTGCAGTAAATCTACAACACAGGACCACCGGTTTTACTTCCCTTCCGAAGGAAACCATGCTAAGGATTTTTACGCCCGAAAAAAATCCATCGCCCTCCGCCGGCTTTGAACCCGCGACCTTGGGAACCACTAGTCCACGGAGGACGACCTTTCGGGAGTGTTGGAACTTGTGTGTGAGGCAGAGGTATCCGGACTGTCGGGGCGTCTCAATCTGGAAACTGTAGGAAATCATCATTGCTGTGCTGTCACTCCGACCGCCCCATACTCCTTCCCTCCCTCCCGGGTGCGCCTCGTTGTGGAGCATGGGTACACTACCCTCACAGAGGCAGTGCTGACTTACCTCCGATAATCGGAAAACAGGTCAGTTTCAAGATTAGAAGTCAAAAGAGTGTTTTTTGACCATCTCTTAAGGAAGGTGGTACATAGGAAAATTACAAATAATGAACTATAAATTTTGTGTTATAGAATTTGAAACCTTCATTTACGTATTATTGTTATTCTGTCATAAATGTTACGAATTCTTAGTGATCAAACGTTAATCGTCTTTAAGGATATCCAGTTTTATAATAAAGGAATTTAATTCTAAAGATATATTTTTTTCGGAAATAATTTGTGTACTTAATTTTAAATGGTATTAACTTTTTTAAAAATAATTATGAGTAAAGCTTGATACAGGTTTTTATGAATTTAAAATGTGCTATTAATTTAATGATGTTGAAGCTTAATTATTTTGTAAAGGGTTTTAACTATTACATAATTGGTATATTCAACTATTAAACTGAATTTAGGAGTTCTTAAAAGTGTGATTCGATTAATAAAATATGAATGTTTTTTAAATGTTAGTATGTCTGTATAAAGATTTAGGCTAACATTTTGCTCGCCTGTTTATTAAAAGCACGGTTCTTTGAAATTATTTAAGAGACCTGCTCACTGAAATATTTTGGAAGGGCTGTAACTGGCACAAACACATAATCGCTGCACTATAGCATTATCTCGTCTTCGGACGATACAAGGGACTGCCGGTAATAATCCAGTTAAAAAAAATATTCTACATTCACACGGCTTTCTCCACACACTATCGTTTATTTTATATAGCCTTTAAACTATTCCTACAAAAGCACATTTTCCCCTTTACATTATCTCAATAAAAACAAACGTTTGCGTAAATAATTTTGTGACACGTTCCATTGATATGAGGATAAAGAACTGAAGCATAGTTAGATGTTTAAAAGTGGGGCGCTATCTGCTAGCCCTAAAATTATTTACCCTTTCTATATACCCGCCACAAAAACTGTAGTATAATTTTACAAATTCTCTGCTATAATTTCATAACCTTTTCTTGTTCAAAATTCGTAACATACAACTCCGTTAGCATTTGCAGCAATTCTATTGCACTACATCTTGTGAAATGATTTCTACTATGCTTTTTTTAGTTGCAGTTACCAATTTAACGTTAGCAATAATTGCGTGCTGGACCTATTTATCTTTAGGTATATCAACTATTGAATATGGCCCCAGAGGTGATGAAACCGTTATGACTTGTACACTAGCGGAAAAAAATTCAACATCATCTAGGACTGCTTTAATTTATTGAGTTAAGTGACAGGCAAAACATCGTGATAGCATCATATGACTACAAAATCAGAACAAATGAAACAGAAATGTCACCAGGTGGCATGTCCCAATGGTCGCATTAATATTAGGTGTACATCCCTTGGGCAGCAATACAGGTATGTATTCGTGCAGGCACACGATCGTACAGGTTGCAAATAGCATGCTGCAATACACTGTCCCAAGCATCATGCACCTGGCCGACCGTGGAGATGCAGTCAGTTTATTTTCCATCATGGCCCACACATGTTCAATAGGACAGAGGACAGTGCTGGTCAGGGTAGTTGTCGTACACCATGGTCATGCACCTTGCATTGCAGCCACACCTTGGCCATTGGTACACGTTAGTTGAGTGCTGGTGCAAGAAAATGGTTTGCAATAGTCCACACTGACACTCAAGGTGCTACCTTTGCCCAGATCGCTTCCTTGGATGCTGTTCGGGCACCCAGATACCCATACAATGCGTCGATCCAGACGTGCACCTGTACTGGCCTGGTCTATGGGAGTGAGAATGCTCCATAGGCCATTGCTGAAAACACCGACACAGCAGCGATATATTGCGCCCAATATGTGCAGCAATTTGTCGATAGTCCACCCAGCTTCGCGCAGGCCAACAATTCGAGCCTGTTGAAATGGCTGTAGCTACACCCTACTCTGTCGGCCGCTCCTTCCCCGTGAGATTACTGCATGAAACCGCATCTTTCCCTTATGTGGAAGATGAAATTAGGCACCGGGCTACAAAATTCTACGGCAGTTTACCAAATCATCAGAGTATCCTGGTCAGATCTCTTGGGGATTACAACTCTAGAACTCGCCGTCTTCGTTATCGGGTTCCCCGCATGGCATGCGGGCACATCGGATAACCGAGGAGAAACACCAACAGCAGCAAAAGCTGACCTCCATTGTAATCCAATCCAAGATATGATTGGTCTTAAAATTAATCCCAACCAACTAAAGAAAATTGACAAAATTAACACACACATACACCAGGGTGCATAAGCGTTGCCGCACTCTAAAAGGCAGCGGTCGAGGAGCTATATGCTACCTCCCTTCTTTCTACTCAATCTAAAAGCAAAACCGTCATCCTAAAAACATCATTCCTTAAAACAGTCTTCCTGTGGTAGAACCCTATTGAGGGTAGGTATACAGCAAATTCACTCAGGCTAAAACTTAGGCTACCAGCAGCCAGTCGCAGCCGTAGAGTGTCGTTTGACAGCTCCGGTCACATGTTACCGCAGTGACTACCTGCCGAGTGGACACAGAGATCATAGAGATACGCCTTGTCAGTGCCATCTAGTGTCCACTGACCGCGACACATCAATCCAATACCTCTCAAGATCCACATGCTATGCCCATGTTTCAAGAACACAGTCCTTAGCTGTGTTGAATTTTTTCCGCCAGTGTATTAAAGGAAGGAAATAATATATCAAAGGTTTGAAAACATCACTCTTAAAGAATACAGCATACATTACTGCAACTGTATAAACATAAATATATTATTTTAAACTTGAACAATCTCGATTAGGTTTCAAAAACTGGACTACACTGTAATATTAAAAGGCTTTGATCTTCTTGCACAAATGGAATACGCAAGCTTTGCCTTTACCTTATTCTTCACTATCTCTGAAATCCCTCTAATCGAAAATTGTACGCTGTACCACACGTACTAAAGCTTTGAAATTTAGAAGTTTACTAAAAAGTGTTCAGATTATGAAATTTTTGAGAGTCCAAAAGACGTCCGGGCGTAACAGCTTGAAGAACTTATTTTGTTTACATAATTTATTTACGTAATTTATCAGCCTCACGCTTGGGAAGCCAGCTTAAAGTAGTTATTGTCTTGGAGTTTATTTATTTATTCAGCTCCATGTATGAACGTTAATTTTGAAGTGGATTGTTTATTACATAATATGCTGCTACGTATGATAAGCCGATTTTTGAAGATGTATTTTTGTTGTTACGCTCCAAGTTTAAAAAAAATTAACTTTGTTATTAAACTGCATCTATAGATAGTATTATGTTTATGTTTGCCTCAGCTGCGTCAGTCTTACTTTAGAGACATGTTTCTCTTAATCAGGGCGTGGTACGATAAGAATGTAGGCTTACACAGATTTTAAGTTTAAATTCACTTCTTTTTATTAATCCTTGACACAAATTAAATAGCACTACACTGATATTAAGAGCTGAGAGATTCTTTAATGTAACACTTGTACTTTGTTATCACGTATACTTAATTTTCGTTACACACGAATGCATAATATTTCTTTAGAGAACACATCTTCCATCCGGTCTCCACCAAGGTCTGCGGGCAACTGAAAGATTTCAATCGTCCAAACCCATAAACTTCTGTATTTCAAGTCTCTGATTGGCCAATTCTAGTCCAATAGAATAGCTGCATTTTACTAAAGCTTTTTCTGGCTGGTGATTGGGTAATTTTAAACTGTCAAAAAATTTACATTATTGCTGCCCTAATCATGACTAGTAGCATTCAAACTCTCAAACTCATTATTGCCTCAAGGTTACCTCATTGTTATCTCATTGTTATCAACGTTAAACTTATTATTCTCACAGATCTTACATTATTAAATTACCTAATGCATTCACATATAATTATTGAACATGTTTACAATAATATAAGCATTTGCAATGACTACTGCACACATTTTTACAAATTAATACATACATATTGCTTCAAGGCGGGCTGTTATTGAATTTACATATTATATAATTCAACTGTTAAAAATACTGTCTCACGCTTCCCTAAGACCCGAGCTAAAGGTCCTTCCTCGAAGCTCGTTGGAACTTGACTTCGTTCTTGTCCTCGTGCTACTTCCCAGCTCGAGTTGACCTGCGGAGACTATCACGGGGTATGAGTTACTCTTCAGCACCTAGCGCCACCAGTGCATGCTAATAGCACGCCAGCTGTTGATTCCAAGTGAAGGATTTCCCCGGCCGGTAATACATGCAAGATATGACAAGCAGTGTCGTCCATCGGCCAGGAGAAGTTTACTTTGACCGGTACTGCACGTGATGTATTGCTGGTTTTTTACCCTTCGGTCGCCCAAAATGAATGCTACTGTAAGTTAGATTGCTCAGAACTGAATAGAGACATCACTTCAAAAAGACAAAGTATTGAAGAATTTTACCAATAGAAGCTGCTATCTTAGAAATGGTAACTGCTACAACTGATTAAGTAAAATAAATTGTACATTTTAAGGAGTTCTAAGCTTACTTCTTTTTTTATGGTTTAGCGGTTATTTAAAATTATACAACACTCATTCCAAATGAAGAAAATTTCACAAAGTTCAACATATACTTTTTATTCATGAAAATTTCTTCAATACATGCGATTTTAATCTAAATCCTTTGAGACAGTTTTGAAAAAAAAAATTGTAAAGACTTCCGTATAAAAGATAGCCTAGTTAGGAATCTTCTTAGAATTTTTCGTGACCCATTTTTGTAAGATAGTTTATTTAAATACCATCTTTGGTATTTATCCAAGATTTCGTTTTTAGTTATGCTGTTCACATACACATACACATACAGCGTGTATTTCTGGTGAATTTTCGATACTTTTTGAGTGGAATGTAAAGGAATGAAAAGGTGCAGATCAATTTTTATTAAAATAGGAATTATAATTAATGTATTTCAATAATTGAATTTTATTAAATAAAATATTTCTTGAGTATTAATTTTTACAATGATTAAAAAAAGAAGAGTTGATGAACAGATAGCTTGAATTAAAAAGTATTTAAGTGAAGCTTCTGTTGAAAATATGCTTTTGCTGGAAGAAAGTAAAGGGACAAAGGAGAGTAAGTTAATTTCTAATCCTGGAATGTAATACGTCCTCTACTTACTATACGTAGGTAGTAGAGAAAATAAAATTACTACATAATATAAGCACACAAAATATATTCTATTTCAAAGCAGGAATATTTATTTAGAATTCAATTTACAACCTGCTACACATTTAATTCTTATTCGTGTATAATAATTTACACATCATCTATTCCTTTTAGCATTTAAATATTTTTTGTAGATTTACCTCACATAGCATGTGATTTTAGGAATACTTTTAATACGATTATACAAATTAAATGCACCAACACTGCCCACTTCTTTGTGTCTAAACCATTAATAATGCTAATTCCGTACATTTAAAATATTTACTACCACGAGATAATGCTGGAATATAAACACAAATAAAATACGAAATCGTTTTAATTGTATGTCTAATGAAACGTAAAGTCATTTAATATTCGTTATTTAATTGTTTTTATAAGCGTTGCTCTTTTAAAGCGAAGTTCATTACGTGACGCTTGAGCGGAACGAGTATACGGTGGGATTTTGTTTAACAGGCCATAAAGTGTTGCTATGACGACTCTGAGGGACCCTAAATTTCAATTCTGTTTGCACACGCCAATAAGAGGCACAGTCCCCGAAGGCTCTGTGTTATCCCCCACGCTGTTTAGCGTTTATGTGGTCTTCCTACAGAGCAGCAGGTCAACATAGCACAACTTCTGACGACGTGCTTCTGTATTGCACAGATAAAAACCCTCGCAGAGCCTTCAACCCCCTTCAGACACACCTCCGACTCCTCCAATAGTAGTGCAGGCGTTGGCGGCTATCCATAAATCCGGCAAAATGCCACGCCATGCTATTCACTAAGCGCCGCTTTCCCGCAAACCTCCCCACATTCAGCTGCCTGGAGAAGGATAGAACAGACGAATTCCATTACCTACTTAGTGGAATTAAGCTAAATAAAGGCCTAACTTTCGGGGACACATCAGCGACCTCGCGCATCGGGGCTTTGGGGTTATGGCCTTATTCTACCCCATGCTGAGATCAGGGATGCCTGTTATTCTTAAGTTGCGCATTTTTCAAGCCATCAGTCCCCGTCCTGCTATACGCTCGCGAGTTCTGGGGCATGGCCGCAGACTTCTGCTGCTTCTGCAACGGGAGCGGAGTAGAAACCTTCGAACTATCTATTCTCTATACCGCTCTTTTCCCGTGAGACTGATCTTCAACTCTTCCATACATGGAGGATGAAATTAGGCGCCGAGCTGCGACATTTTACGATCAGTTGCCACACCATCGGAGCGCCCTCCTTCGATTTCTAGGGTATTTTAACCTCATAACATGCCGCTTGAGGCGTCACGACTTCCCAGCATGTCATGCTGGCACATCCGATAACCACGGAACATTTCCATCAAGGCTAACGCTGAACTTCTATATAATCCCTCCAAGAATTCTCGAATGATTCAAAATTAAATCCCCGAAACTAATTCTGGAAAATAAAATAACATTAGTGATGTACAAGGGACGTTGCACCATGATGGCAACTGTTGAGCAAGTTTTACTACCTCCTTTCACTCCTCTACACAAACTTCACCAAACCTCACATCCCGTCACTACATGATTAACCCTATTTAGGGCGGATACATAATTAACACACCTTCAGGCCGCCCTTAGCCTACCATCATTTCATCATTCGGAAATCTAGGTAAGGCAAGTATCTCAAAATCACGTGAAAATCTCTACCCATTCTTCCACGAGCGCATATTATTCTATCTACGAGATTTGCACATTTATTGTAAAGGTAGAATCAGAGGACTGAAAAATGCAATACCACAGCCGGAAATTGAACCGGCATTTCATAAGTTGTCATTGGAGTATGTCAAACAATTTTCGATCCCCTTGTGGTTTACCGGAAAAAATACAAGTCACCTGAAGAATTTAATGCCCTTCCGCATGTTTCTATGGTAGCTCAGTGGTAAGAGCGGATGGGCGGAAACCGGAGAGCCGTGGTTCAAATTCTGGTTATTGCTTGAATTTTACAGTCCCGTGATTCTACCCTTCAACAACTAATTCATTAATTGACCTGATGGGATAGGACTAGAAATGCAGGGAGACTTAGCACCTCGACCTCAAGGTCTTTTGTGGCTAGGCCACTAACGGGGCGTCCCCGGGAGGAAGAAAGGGCAACCGGACCAGGAGGCACAACTGACAGAGGGCAGGGTCCCTATCATTTACAGATTTCAACTCCCGGTTGCTGGCTGATGCAGTCTCTCCCTGTGGGCTTACACATCCCCTGGGTGGATTGGGACCTGGCGACCGCTCACAGTCTGGGGAACGAAGGTTTCCTCATGGCATCCCTTTCCCCTACCATGTATACACCGAGACCTCCCGCCGACACTTGTTACCCTGAAAGAGACCAAGCAGATGAAAGGTAAAGTGAAATGAGAATAGAAATGAAATGGAGGAGCAGGAAATTCGGGGGACGCAGTGATTCTTCCCAGTATTCGCCCCGCGAAAACAATTGAAAAAATCACATGAAGGTCGCGCTCGGGAATCGAACTCACGACCTCCCGAATACGGGCCACAGACGTCACTGCCTGACCATACCGCTAGGTAATTAACCTGAAAGAGACTAAACTAATGAAGCCCGGGATTTAAAGTACTTACGGCGTTGTAAGTCCTATTCAGTGGTTAGATAAATCGGACGGAAACCGGGAGATCCATGTTTCAAATCTTGGCTATGTCATTGAATTGTACATTCTTCTGATTCTACCCCTACAACCTTGTCCTGTACATATGATAGAGGTTAAACTAAAGAAGTCTGGGACTTAAAGTGCTTACAGTTTTGTAAGTCGACATTGAGGTATGTCATCTCAAAACAATTTGAGATCTCCTTGTGGTTTACCAGGAAAAATGCAAGTCTATTGAAGAATAAAATGCCTCACCGTCATTTTGCTATGGTAGCTCAGTGGTTAGAGCAATCGGACAGGACATCCGTGGTACAAATCCCGGCTATGGCACTGAATTTTTCAGTCGTCTGATTCTACATTTCTAAGCATCTCCTACATACATGACAGGCATGGAAGAACTATTAATTCACTTGCAAATTTAGTTTAAGTATAAGTGTGTAGTGGTGGAATTTATTAAGTACTTGGTATTACATTAATTGCATAACACAGTCGCATGGGTCATAAGACCGTACATGCTATCTAGAAAAATACCTGGCCTGTATACGTGACTTGCAGTATCAACCAGAAAACAACTATTTTTTTATAATCACCGCACTATATACATACATATAAAATTGAAAATACACTCTGAATCACACACTCAAACACACACACACACACACACACACACACACAGTCACGCACAAGTACTCAAGCTCCACATATGTTTAAAGAAAAATTACATAAACACCTTATCTCTTAGTACACGTACTTCCATTAAGTATGTGCCCAAGCTTGGCCAGTTTTGGCTGTTTAGAATCATGTCCCAGCATGCTGTCCTCCGTCTGTTGGAAGCCAAAAATACTTCCGGTAATAATTTTTTCCTAATACCCTCCGTCTGCACGCATGCTGCCAAAATATGCGTCCAGTCTTCTTGTTCCCCGCATAATGGGCAAATCCTTCTGCCATCGTCATCAACAATCTTGCGAGCTTTCCACCCTCCCAACCTAAGCCATGCTATTCCAGTCCTCTGTTTTATACTCAATTCCAAAATATATGTTTCCTTACCCCATCTAGTTTTTATTTCATTTTGTAGCTCCAATGTTGATCTTTGTCTACATTCAGATTCTATTTTCTGCCTGTTTATATTGCATAGTCGTCTTTTGACCTTTCTCACGGCACTGTGTGTATTTTCATTATCCCTTTGCCGGATATCATTTAAGCCAATTTTTGATAATTCGCGTTGCAACCCCGCCGCCCACCATTTTGGATGCTCTATGTTGTTCATTTGATGACGATAACATATTGCTCTCAGAGTTGTTTGATCACCTTTAATTATTCGCAGCCAGTACTTAACTACGTTTAGTTTAGCAAATACAGCATCTTCCCAGCATCCTACCTCACGAAGAACTCCGTAGTTTGAAGTACCCCTCCCCAACCCTAGAATGCGCTTCCAGAAATTGCATTGTATTTTATTTACATTATCCACCCTCTCCCATCCCCACACTTCACTACCGTATAGTAATGAGGACCTAACCATTGCTTCATACATGGTCTGTAATGTTTTTACTGGCATATCTGGTACCCGGGTCAATATCCTTAATAGTTCAGAAAGTTGTCCAATCCCTTTGTGTTTTATAAACTCCATGTTCTTGTTCCATTTTCCGCCCATATCAAACCCTACTCCTAAGTAATCGAAGTGTTTAACATTTTGAATTTCTTCCTCCCCGTAGGTCCACTTTTCATGTTGGCCGTACACATATCCATTTTTAAAGGTGACTGTTTTAGTTTTAAGAATATTTACCTCCATACCCCATTGCCTACAATATTGTCGAAGAGCATTTAAACAAGACTGCAAACCTTTTATCGTTTTAGAAAGAATTACAATGTCATCCGCGTACAAAAGAATTGGTATTTTTTGGTCTGCGATTGTCGGTGCATCTATGTCTTCCTCCGTCATCACGCTAACAACATCATCAATAAACAAATTAAAAAGTAACGGAGATAGTATACAACCCTGTTTAACCCCCCTCTGCGCTGTGTTACATTCTGATGTATTGTGCTGATCGGTCTTGATAATAAACTTAACTTCTTTATACATTGCCCTAAGTGCTCTAATGATTTTCCCCGAAAGTCCTTTCCATGTTAATTTCTCCCAGAGAGCACTGCGTTCTACAGTATCAAATGCCATTTTAAAATCTACAAATACAGTATATACCTTACCACCTTTATTTCTCAAATTGTCATCAATTATTGTTTTCAGAACAAAGACATTGTCAATAGTCGAGAAAAGTATAAGGATACACTAAAGTAAGTCCATAGAGGTTTTTAAAACGTAAATAATTGTAATGGTTGAAAGTCCATGCTCTTTGAATGACACGAGAAGAAACGAATAAAGGCGTATCACTTGAGAAACTGAGCGAGGATGTGCCGCAGTAACGTGTGTGACTCGCATTCAGAAGGTCAAGGGTTCGATCCCCGGCGTCGGCAGGCGATGCTGGAATGGTTTATTCTCTACCACGATTTCCTTTCTATTATTTCCCTTTCATTCCGCATCCTTCTGATATTTCAGCTGTGTTTCTAGGTTAAGGGGAGGATTTCCGACCCCTTCAGCTGCCATGATGCGTGGTACTTTTGACATTGCTAGAAGAACGTAGGGCTGAACATCTGAGCCATTCCCGTATGGGAGCCGTTTGAATTGGGTTAGTCTCGACGGGTCAGTGGTTCTAATACCCGTGGGAGATTATGTACGTCTGGCCAGTGCTATGCATACGGGGTTGTGAGACGCCTCAATGTCCTCCGGTACCAACCTGGAGAGCCTGGTATATGGTGTGCTAAATCATTTTCGCTCCCACCGAGGGTATCGATAGTCTTTCCTCTGGAGTTTCCTAGCGAGCGTATCCATTTCTATCCCTGCGCAGATAAAAACGCCTTCCCTTGGTATTAGAAGGGGGCCTTCGATACCAACCCGTGTTTCTAGGTTTCTGGCGTATGGCGGTGTCGGCCAGAAAGCGTGATGCTTGCTCAGTGAAAAGAATATTTCCTGTGGATATCGGAGATCTGTTTGGTGGGTCGTTCTTCACCATTCTGGGTGGCTCAGTAGTGGGACAGGTCTGCGAGCTTTGAAATTTTAGGGACTTCCACGCGTCTCTGTGACTTATTTGCCTACGATCTGTAGCCTCCTGTGTTTCCTTCATCTCACTCCTTCCTCCTGGGGGTTGTAGCCGCAATAGATATGTGCAGGTTGCAGCGAGCGAGTGTCCTCTGTTGAATCATCTCTACTCTACCACTAGAGAGGATCTCGGAAATGGTTAACACCATCAAAACGATATTTCACAAAAACTGTGTCCTTTAACCATATTTACATCTTTTAGTAGGACGTTTTATATTTCTTACTGTTTGTCAATTATACTAAAATCATTCAGAATGAAGAGAAACTGAAACGCTATTCCAAGAAAAGTTATTATATACATATTATCTGTTATGCAAATATGTTACACATAATTATGATATTTTTACTTCCATTACGATGGAAGTTAGTATAAGTTGATGTTAGTCAAGCCTCAGGATCAAATATTAAATGAATTTTATGATTATATTCTGAATACATATGTAAGCAAAGAATGCACCTTTTCAACAGATATGAGGTTTTCTTTTTCTACACTGTGCTAAGCTGGAGAAGCTATTTTGTCTTTGTAGGAATTCACATTTCAACATTCTTGCAAACCACAACTTTATAGGAATTCACATTTCAATATTCTTGCAAACCACAACTTTGTAGGAATTCACATTTCAATATTCTTACAAACCACAAATTTGTAGGAATTCACATTTCAATATTCTTACAAACCACAAATTTTTTATACATTCACATTTCAATATTCTTAAAAACACTAAAACTGTAGGACTTCACATTTCAATATTCTTATAAACTCCAAATTTGTAGGAATTCACATTTCAATATTCTTAAAAACGCTAAAATGTAGGACTTCACATTTCAATATTCTTACAAACCACAAATTTGTAGAAATTCACATTTCAATATTCTTACAAACCACAAATTTGTAGGAATTCACATTTCAATATTCTTACAAACCACAAATTTGTAGGAATTCGCATTTCATTATTCTTACAAACCACAAATTTGTAGAAATTCACATTTCAATATTGTTACGAACCACAAATTTGTAGAAACTCATATTTCAATATTGTTACGAACTCCAAATTTCTAGGAATTCACGTTTCAATATTCTTAAAAACGATAAAATTTTAGGAATTCAGATTTCAATATTCTTACAATCTTCAAATTTGTAGGCATTCGCATTTCAATATACTTACAAACCACAAGTTTATAGTTATTCGCCTACCAATGTTGATGAAAATCAAACATTATCAGCAATTCGGGTGCCACTAATCTAACAAACCCCAAATTTGTAGGAATTCACGTACCAATATTCTGACAGACCACAAATTTGTAGGAATTCACATTTCAGTATTGTTGTAAACTCCAAATTTGTAGGAATTCACATATTGCTATTCTTACAAACCAAAATATTGTAGAAATTCACGTACCAATATTCTTGTAAACCACAATTTTGTAGGAATCCATATGTCAGTATTCATACAAACCACAATTTTGTAGGAATCCACATGCCAATATTCATACAAACCACAATTTTGTAGGAATCCACATGTCTACATTCATACAAACCACAATTTTGTAGGAATGCAAATGTTAGTATTCTTACAAATCACAATTTTGTTGGAATCTACATGTCAGTATCCTTACAAACCACAATTTTGTAGGAATTTGCTTATTAATATTCTTACAAACCACAATTTTGTAAGAATTTACATAGCAATATTCTTAGAAGCAACGATTTGTAGGAATTATTTGAGCTCGCAGAAAGTCACGTGAATACAGAAATATTTCTGTTTTCTTTCCGCGTTTGTCGTTCTTTAATCGAATAAATCATATCTCAGATTAAAGAAATCAAATAGTAAGGCGATCCTCAAATGAGCCCAGGTTTCGTGGAGCTTTGGGTTAATGCTTTTGAAGTAAAGGAAAACTTCAGAAATGAAAACGTTATCTAGGTAATTTTCCCTGATGGAGACACGAACTCGGTACAAGGGAGATAGTGCACCCTGCACTACCGAGGTGGATATTGCAGTATTCAGAATATTCCATAGATTTCAAGGCAGCTATAAATGCCCTGAAGTATGGGAGAACTGCAGCAGAAGTTGGTCGTAATTTTGGAATATCTAGACAGCCAGTATCTGTTTGGAGCAAGGTATATATATAGTGTGGTCACGTCCATAATAAATCTTGACGTGGTCGTCCTAGAAAAACCAGAACAAAAATAGCTAAAACAATAAGACAATCCCTAGCAACTAAGCGAAAGTCAGCATATAAGGCAGAATTACAAAACAAACATACGTACTATCGCTGCAAAAAGTCATTTGAAAGACCCGACTGGTGACCATCCGAACAAGTAGCCTTATGTTAGTGCAAAAAAGGGTATTTTAGTTTTTAAAACAAGGCTTAAACTGGCCTCTATATGTACACGTACACACCAGATGGCCCACAAAAGCCGTCCTCATTTGAAGTTAGTTTATACCGGATAGCGTGGATGCCAAAAGGTTTGCCTAAGCAAACTGCAAAGGGGACTCCATACCGACAGAGAGGAGACTGATAAATGAAAGAATAATGCTTGATAACGAACTTTTAACTGTTATTATTCGTTACAGAGATCATTCAATAGTGAAACTACTTGTTGTATGAAGTGTTCCAGGTTTGATTTGCGGCCGGGCTTCAGAAAGCTTCTTTAAACAAAAACACTTCACAGTATGCCCAGTGTGTGGTATTTGAATGTGAGAATACCTAATATTAAATTAAATTTACTTTTATTTATGGTCGCTTGTTACCTACAACTGTTCTTAGCGTCTCAATCTATATTGGGCGTGAGAGACCGATAATTTTGCGCAGAGGTCTCTTTATCAGGCTTGATATTCTTTTATATGCCGTAAATCTACTACACGGGACACCGGCTTTCCTTCCTAAGCATTTTACGCCCGAAAAATCCATCGCCTTCCGCCGGGTTTGAACCCGCAACCTCGGGATCTAGAGGCTAGTATAGTAATCACTAGACCACGGAGGACACCATAAGAGTGCCTATGTATGTGTGTGTGTGGTGGAGGGGGTGTTATCGGTTATTCAATAAGCAATTAGCTCATTAACAAACATTCAGGATTTTTATACAAACCTGAGCACACGTGTTAAGTCATTAAGTTCCATGACAGTTAATCTACAATCAGTACAACTATATGGTACCAATTGGTGTCGCAAAGTTAACAACATTAAATAAAATTCTATTTTTATTATAATGGTGCACCCTTAAAAGTGCGTTAGAATTAAATTATTTTCTACTAGTGCATTATTCATAATAAGCATGTCCAGTAATATGCCCGCCTTGGTTGAGGAATTGAAGTAAGGGCTTCTCAGCCTTACCTTCTACCTGGCATGATAATTCATTTCTTAATATTACTTCTGTAATGCAAAAAATAAAGTGCGCAGAAGACAGATGCTGTATCTGAAAATATTCAGAATACAGCCTTCGAGCCTCAGCTGCATTTTTATGTATCTCCTCAAGATCGTTACCATATGTGTGTGTTCGTTATTGGTGAATGTTACCTTCTTGTCTGAATGACCTAGCATGAACTGCAAGCAGCGAACCATGCGACGCTTATCAGTACGGAACTACCACGTAAACACCTGCAGACAGCAGCACTTCCTCAGTGACGTGCACTGCCCCTTTGAACAACAGATGCGACAACTTCTTTTGCACCTATGTATTTGGGAAGCATAAAGCTGCAAGGTACGGCTTATTTGGGTCACCTGGTATATTCCAAAATGTAGTAACAAACCCGTTTAAATTCAGGTAGGTATTCTTATGGTTGTAATATGTTTGTCACCTAAAGTCATAGGTTAAGTCTAAGTTATCTGATTTGTGCTACTTGTTATGGAAGAGGAGAGATTATGGCTTTGGGTTCTTTCTTCTAAATTTTTAGGTGCCTTTACGTGTATATAGTTGAGTATAATGCTTTGTATTACAAACTATACTATTGTTACCCAACCCAGTGTCAATGCCAGAGGTAATGAGCTCAAGGGTGTCGCTGAGAGGGTTGTATGCTGCAGGTAGCCTGGAGGTTGGTGAAAGGGCGACACTGTTAGTGGACGTGTAATTCGGATTCCAAAAGATACTTTAATCTTTGTAATAACTAAATATGCATGTACGGTCAATGACCCATGCACTAAATACTTGGGAAATAACTTCAATAATTTGAAACCAATAAAGATACCTTATCTATATATCTATCTATCTATCTATCTCTATCTATCTATCTATCTATCTATCTATCTATCTATCTATCTATCTATCTATCTATCTATCTATCTATCTATCTATCTAACTATCTATCTATCTATCTATCTATCTACCTATCTACCTAATCTAATCTAATCTATCTGTATATCTATTTATCTATGTATTCATCTATCTAATCTAATCTACATTGCAAGAGGCAGAGACCGATTATGGTTTCATCTGGTTGACGATAGAAGTCCGGCGTTCTATCCTCGTCGTGTGTAGGACCTACGTCAAAGCTAACAAAAAATAAATTTAAAGAGCTGACCGTCACAGATTCCTGCTAGAAAGTCAAGGATAGAGCTTGAGCCGTAAGAAATACAAAAAGTTCAAATAGCCGAAGAGTAATACCTACCCAACACTGACGAATGAGAGCGTCAGCATGAATTGCACAATCCACCCACTTGTCGAACATCAGATGATCAAACACCTGAAAATCATACGATCATAATTCATCCTTACATACGCATCTGGGAAATGACTCGTCAGAATTCTAAAGCCAATTTACTTCATTTACTTCAAGAAATTTTGTCCCGAATAACTCAAAATTTATATAACTATATTGAAGGAGCATTGTATTGTATTGTAGTTCCACCGTTGACGAGCCAAAACTTGAAGTAACTGCCCCACGTATGGTACAAAGTTTCCGGTGGCCTTCGCCCCAACGTTCACCTTCCGGTGGGCTTCGCCCCAACGTTTAAAAATCAACTTTGTATTTTTAATGTTTATTTAAATATTATATATGTATGCCTTGGCTCCGTCGGTAGTAATTTGTAGAAACCTGTATCTCTTAGCAGGGGGTGATGCGGCTAAAGAATGTAGGCTTACAGAAATTATAACTTTTAGTTCACTCCTTTTATTAATCCTTCACACGATTAAATAACACTTCACTGATATAGAGAGCTGTGAGATGATTTACTAATTACTTGCACTTTTTAACACGTAAACTTTATAATATTCTCCCCGTCTAGCGTCCGTTTGGGAACGCGGTTTATTATCCACTGGCGTTTACTGCTTAAATTTGTAAATTTCTCTTTTTCAAGTCATGATTGGCTAATCCTACTCCAATAGAATACTTTTAACTTTCAGCTTTTATAGTTTTTATTGGTTATTTATAAACTGTTTTAAATATTACATTATTATTCCAAGCATTACTAGTAGCATTACTAAACTTTCCAATTCATTATTGCCTCAAAGTTACCACATTCTTACCTCATTGTAAGCAACTTTCAGCTTCTATTCTCACAGCTCCTACATTATTAAATTACGTAATACATTCACATAACATTATTATACATGTACGCAATAATATATGCATAATACAATGACTGTTACATACATTGTATATACTATTTATACACATATTGCTTTAAGGCGGGCTGTTATTTTTTATATTATATAATTAGACAAAAATCATTTAAGTGTTAAAAATACTGCCTCAATATTTATCACTTTCTTGTAAAATAAAGCTATAACCGTCACATTGTTTATGCCAGGAAGAATATGGTTCAAAAATTCCAAATTTAAGTAGGATAACCATTCAGAATTAAGAGAACATCACAGACTATTCACTGATAATTTAGGTGTATTTTATTAATTGCTGATACACATATCTTAAACTTGTATTTTAATCAAAATCGTTGAAGCCATTTTTGAGAAATTCAAAATTAAAATACACTTGTCCATATAAGGGAAGTTAGGGGAGGGAGCTTTCTTGAGATACTTTGTGTCGTCCCTTGGAGGTTACTGAAATAAAATACTAAGTTTGGTACTTATCCAACACATCGTTTTGAGTATCCTGTTCACATACAAACCGAAAGACGCACACAAACACACAATAGAACCTCAAAACGTGTATTTCCGGTGAAATTTTGGTACGCAAATGTTGGATGGAATGCAAATACTATCTCCACATAAACGTAAGTGGTAAAGAAAACAATACAAACTCTGATATGTTAAATTCACATGGCCTTCTCTACCTACTGTCATTTATTTTATATAACTTTTGCAAATGTTCTTACGCGATTTATTTTCTGTCGCTTCATGTTGATCGAGATAAACATTTGCAGATATAGTTACGTTACAATTTCGTTGTAGGTATGAGCGGACAGTGGAAGTCGAATCGATAGTCAGTGTTTAAAACCGCCTCACTGTGACTTTAAGATTCCATACTGTTTTCACGAAATATGTGAATACAATAGGATTTTAAAAAAATCTGATTTATTACCTCACCTGACTTTCTCTACCCTTATACCAACTATTTTTACAAAAGCTTATTCTGCATATGCTTCATGTTAATCGAGATATCGAGATGTTAATCTTATTGCTAATTTTCTTGTAGATGCAAGGGGAATTGGTAGGCTTTAAGCGATAGTCAAATATTTTAAGAGCTGCTTACTATGTGGAGTATTCTATTTAATATGATTACCAGGACAAAAAAAGAAAAAGAATAACAAGCAACGTCTCGAAAATGGTTCACTCAACAACAACAAAAAATGTATATGACATAAATTGTGTATTTTAACGCGATCTACATTTTTTGTGTAGTAAAATCTTTTCTATCTCTTATGGTTTACCAGTTATGCAAAAGTCGTTCACAATGAAGAATAATTTTGGAGACAATCCCAGAAAATTCAAGATATACATTTTATTTGTTATGAAAACGTCTTAAACATATCGTATTTTAATCAAAATCGTTAGAGTTATTTTTGAGAAAATTAAAATTTTAGAAAAATGTTCCACGTAAAGGGTAATCTGGGGTGGGGGATTTTCTTGAAAACCTTCGTGTCGCATCTCTGAAAGATACTGAACCTAAATACCAAGTTTGGTGTTTATCCGACTGTTCATTTCTGAGTTATGCTGTTCATAGACACAGACACACACGGACACGCACACGGACATGTTTCCAAAAATCTTTATATGTATTCAATGCGCCTCAAAACATGTATTTACAATGAAATCTCGGTATCGAATTTTTGGGTGGAATGCAGTACTTTCCCTACTTACTATACGTAGTAGAGAAAGTAAAAGTGTCAAAATATTGAACAGCAGAAAACAATATTAACGGATATCTCGAAAGTAGTTACGAGAAGGTTATTAGAAATAAATTCGTGTTTGAAAGCCATATGTATTTCATATTAAGTAAGTTTTCGTCTATCGCTTAAAGTTTACTAGTTATACAACATTATACAAAATTCCTTCCGAATGATAAGACTTCCTATACTATTTGCAGAAAAGTCAAGGTATACATTTTTTGTGATGTAAGTATCTTAAAATATACGGCATTTTAATTAAAATACTTGGAGTGATTTTTTTTGAAAATAGAAATTTTTGAAATGTGTAATTCGAGGTGGGGCATATTCTTTAAAGTATTCGCGTCGCATCTTTGAAAGATACTGAACGTAAATACAAAATTTGGTATTTAACCGACATTAGTGTTTTAAGTTATACCGTTCATAGACACATACAGGGCCATTTTTTGGATTCAGGTGCCTCTAAACATGAATTTTTGGTGAAATATCGGCATCGAATTTTTGGATGGAATGAAATACGACTACCTTCTCTAAGTACTATGTACGTGATTAATCATTATTCATTTGTTTTTACTCTCATTCTAATCGTAAGCCGCAAATGATTTCTAAAGTATTATCATAGTTTCTACTCTAAGTACAAATTTTATGTCCTGAATTTCTTGTTCAGTTTTTAACTAGTCACACAAACTATTCACTAGTTATACTAGTCACACCGTGACAGAAAGTCAAATCTATGGCACTCTGTTTGCAGGGTACATTTCCCCTACAATTATAGTGATTTCAGTGAGCATTCCACGCGTCGAAATTTAACATTTTGTGCAAGGATTGTACGCAGTGACGCAAAAATAACAGTTTTAATTGCGGCCTGCCTGTAATTGTGTGGCACTGATAACTTCAAAATGAACAGGGGCGTGAGATGTTGTCTATATATTTAGGGCGAAACAAGTTATCTAAAGCTACAAATGAGAGGGGAAGCTACAAATCCTGTCAGGTGATTAGTTCAAAGTTTAGGAAAAAGTCTTATGTATTAATATCACTAGCGCTGCAACATTGGAGTCGTTACGTTTGTTTATAGGCGTCCTGCAGTCAACGGTTTACAACGAGAGGGTTACGTGTACAGTTAGTCAAGTGTATTGCCGCATAGTGTTCACGTAGATGAAGTGTCAAAGGAAAGGATACGAAAGTCCACAACTTTACAAAGCAATATATTGGAGTATGGGGAAAATGTTTTCATTATTATTAATGAAAACCTTGCAAACCTGCAATAGCACAATTGCTTCTGCACATAGTAGGTCGAGTGATGTGCAAGGGTATGTCAACATAAAAACATACAGGCGTTGTATTGCAAAATGTGAGGATAAACAGCTACAGCAAGAGTCGTCTACATCAAATTAAACGTTTAATGAAGAACTGTGCGCGATATTCCATTACATAAACTGCAGGATACAAAGGTGCTGGTTGTAATTCATTGCAATAAATTGACATAGAATCTTCTTCATGGGTACGCTATGCCGTAGCATTAATGATTTAATAAAGACATTTCATTTATGTAAGTCAGCTGTATATGTTATAAACAATACTGCAGAAATAAAGTAAATGTTTGCGAGAATTGCGTATTTCTTCTTGTATAGACTGTACCACGCGCCCAATGTTAGCCTTTATCGCTACAGCTTTTAACTTCCTATTCTATATGCTTTCCTCCATGTAACGGCTCCGATGTCGCAGATCTAGGTATCACAAACTACTTTCTCTACTCACTCCTCTAAATCTATTCCTGTCTACTTCTTGTTAATTCAGATAAACTATGAATTCACATTTACATTTTTCGTTGTATGATACAGTAGGTAAAGCGATAGTCAGATGTTTAAGGAAGGGTCGCAATGTAATGGCTTTGAAATTCCATAGTTTTGCATAATCGCGAGAAAAGAAAAATCTGAATTGACACACTTGCATGACTTTCTCTGCCCTCTATCGTTTATTAGTGGGTATAAAAATTATTCTTACTGAAGTTTATTTTCCTAATTCATTTTAATCGAGATAGCCCTCTCCTGAGATAGCTGCATTACACGTTAACAACGCGGCAACGATAGTCAAATGTTTAAGAACTGGCCTTAAAATTCCATACTGTTCCCATGACATCGCGAGAAGCAGCTGAAAATATATAGGACTTAATAATAAGTATTGAACATTTCCAACCATTAATAACAGATATCTCGGAAATTGCTGTTGCCACGAAAAAAGGTTATCTGAAACAAACTATATGTTTTAAAGAGATACACATTTTTTGTGCAGTGCGTTTTTGTCTATCGCTTAATGTTTAGCGGTTATGCAACATTATATAATTTCTTTTCGAATGAAAGGAACTTCAAGCTATTCCCAGAGAATTCAAGATATAGATTTTATCTGTCGTATAAATATCCTTAATACATGATATTTTAATCTAAATCGATAGAAGCACTTTTCAGAAAATTAAAAAAGAATTCGAAACCTTTTCCATATAAGGAGTAGTTTGGAGTAGAAGGATTTTCTTGAAAATCTTTGTGTTGCAATTTGGAAGATACTGAACCAAGTTTGGCATTTGTCCGAGGTTTTGTTTTTGAGTTATGCTGTTCACACACCCACAGGCACACGGACATTTTTCTAAAAATAAGGCCTAGGTTTAAGGCCACGTAGGGGGGTTTTACCCTAAGTGGACAAGGTTTTTTTTGGTAACATTTTGGACCAACGGTGGGCTAAATAACGTCCACTATTATATCTTACCCTTTGAGCCAGTATTTTATATCACAACACTGTGAATGCTAGAGTGATTGTAGTGTAAATTAACATTATTGTATGACAATGATTTTAGATGTTTGTTAGCCATTAGCATTGTTAGGAAATAAGTTTACACGGCCTCACTGAAACTGACAATAGAAGTGGGTAACAATGAAACATGGGGTGAGTTGTTTATCACTAAGAGGAGACAAACAAATGACGTCATGGTAGCGTGCCTTTCTTTAGAAATGGAGGGAATATCTTCCCTAGAGCATACATGTTAGTAGTAGTGATTGGCTGACAAAACAGACACTAATGTTGGCTCGATTTGGTAACCAATAGCACCTCCATTATAATTTTTAGGGATTTCGGGGAGAAGGAGTATATATTCTCGAGCTATAAGCATGTTTCACGCAGTCTTGAAGACTCTTTTGCGAGGTACACGTCATGCAGTTCTAAGGAATCTCTCGTGAGCTGCAAGTCATAGGGTTTAGAAGAATCTCTCGCGTCGTAAAGTTAGTTACAGAATGTGAAGTACGCGGCAACTAATACGGCAGTAATTACATTCGGAAATATAACAGTTTCAGTCAGGCGTGCATAAAGATTAAAGATGTGAATTATTAATTAAGTGTGACGGCAATAAAGGTGTGAAACAAATTCTTTTATCAGTGTTATATTTTAGTAACATCTCCTTTCCGTTTACACGCCCTGCTTAGAGATATTTGCTCTACTGTGTAATAATAGCTAGCCGGAGGACAAAGAACCCAAATTTTAAAATAATAAAACAGTAACAGGCGCCAAGTAAATAAGATAACACGAGCCGATTACTGCGACACCTTACGGTTGCATTTAAAAATTTTGCGCAAGTATTAGTTCTTTAGTAAGTGAATAAATTAAGAAATATTGCATATTAACAAGCAAATATAAATTTTATACAAAATATTTTCTATACCTTGAAAATTGTCAAATTAAATTAATTATTCAAAGTTGTCGCAGTCCAGGCATTCTACGTGTTATACTTGCAACAGTTGTTCGCGTGGGACGAGGCGTCTATCTCTTCCACTTTTACTCACATACTTCAAAATTCTTACACTTGCATTATTGTTGTTATCAGTGATATTCCTATCCATCTTCAGTTTCACTAACACACTCATCAAAAATATCATAACTTTCTTCCTCGTGATATTCTAAAGCTACTTCCGATTTTCTTTCCATGTTATATAATTATCTGCTCGTATTTCTGAATCATACAGAACGGTTAGAGACAGAGTAACTCTGTTTATAAAATGAGTTTTCAATCCATGCAGTAATGTCAACAATGCAATACAGGGTGAATCTTTTTTGGTGTCATGTATTTGGGTGACGTGCTCCTAATATCAAAATAGTAAATAAACCTCATATGAACATGGGTCAGAAAATCACAACACAACACAACACAAAATCAAAAGTTACAAAAATTGCTCGTAGTGGCTTCCTCTTGCTTCGATGCATGCAGTAGGCCTGCGTTCCATGTTCTGGCCTACTTTGTTGAAAACTCCTGGTGTGTTTCGTATTTGGTCAGATCCATTTTGGATACGTCCTATCAAAATTTCAGCATCAGGTACAGGAGTCGCATAAACCAAGGACTTCAAATGTCCTCAGATGAAGAAATCCGTTGGATTCAAATCAGGTGACCGAGCAGGCCATGCAATATGCGCCCCTTGACCAATCCATGTTTCGGAAATCGATCATTCAAAAACAGACGAACTATCATACTGAAATGTGCTAGAGCGCTATCGTGTAAAAACCACACTCGCTGGATGATGTCCAGAGGCACATTATCAGTTAAGTGATGTAACACATTTCTAGAAAACTGGAGATAGGTTTGTCCATTTAGACGCAGAGGAAAGAAGTAGGGACCAATAAGGTGCTCATGAATGATTCCTCTCTAACGTTGAGAGGGAACCTCTGTTGATGGTTGTCCTGTCGTACTTTATTAGGATTTTCAAATGCCCAGTTATGAGTGTTATGAAAATTGAAGATGCCGTCGCGAGTAAAACCAGCCTCATCCGTGAATAAGATACAGGCTAGGAAATCGATGAACTCAGCGCACTGCTGTAACATGCGTTGACAGAAACGTCTTCTTGGCTCAAAATCCGCCTCATTTAATCCTTGCACAAGTTGAAGGTGATCCGGGTACAGAAGATTTTCATGCAGAATTCTCCAGATAGTCGTGTGACTAACTCTTTCCCTTACAGCCATACGGCTTGTGTTTTGTGAGGATCTGCATCCACAGCACAAAGAACTCGTTCTTCAAGCTCAATGTCTTGTATCGCTCTTGGTCTCTCAATATTCCTGGTACTCTCAAATGCGCCATTCTCTCTCAACTGTTGGTGAATTCGTGCGAATGTTCTTGTACACGGTAATGGCCTATACCTTTGTGCATAAAGTTCACGTGCTCGTGCTGCATTGCCGTCTGTAGTGCATATCCGTCTGTTCACTCATGGAATACATCGAAATGGTTGATTTTCAGACGCATATACATATTAACCTTTTTTTACTGTTTTTATTTCAGGAACACGTCCCCCAAATATTTGACACCAATAAAGATACACCCTCTATAATGTTGGGTTCCAAATAGGTCTATTGTTACAATATACGTTTGCAGTTTCGAATAATAAGGCCATTTTTGTAACACATGTTTATAATTTCGAATACAAAAATTACAAATTGGATTAAGGTATGCTATTTTGCGACCAACTAAAACTTTAGTCCATATAATTAAGTTTTCAACCAAAAATAAACCTGATTGTCTGTATTGTATCGTTAAATGTGTATTTCTGACACAAATAAGAACACTATTGTCTGAGAATTTTCTGTACCAAAAAATAATAGTTCTATAAAAGTGTGGACATAAATTGAAACTCCCTTGGTCCGTCCACATGCATTTCTGGTGAAATCACGATATCGAATTTTTGAGTTTAATGCAGTACTTTCTCCATCTAGTATGTACTTGGGAGAGAAACTAAAAATCTGCTATCGCTTTAAATGCTGTATTCCTTATTTTCAACGGAATGTGTAAAGTTGCTAATGAGGTTTAAATATTAATAAGAACTAGATAGAATAATAACCTGTTATAAACTTATAGTGAGTAGAGTGCAACACATAAGGTTTCTTCTTTATATTTACACAAAGGTGTGTACTACCTCTATATGTGTTTTTCCATACGTTTGCCACCCCTATCAGTATTCGCACTCGGAATTCTGCTGCTTTTAATTAAATGTTCGTAATACCACAGACGTGTATCATTTCTGCAATCAACAGTTCTATGATATCAACCACCTTTGCCCTTGAAACAGGAATGCCGATTGGCATTTCTTTTGTCTGCACAGAAGCTCGTGTATTGCCTGTCTATGGCATGCTTCCCTCTATTCCTATGTTGGTGTTTTAGAGGTACTCACATCTGAACAAAATTCCACGCTGGCATTGAGAGGTACTGAAATGTAATGATGAGACACATTTCAGCAGTCAAATATCGTCACCGGACGCTTTATTTTCTACATGTAGCTGGAAGGAAGAGGAGGTATTGCAATCGCGCCAAAACGGTTGCTATTATTTGCACCGTAAATACATTTTTTGAACTCGCTGAAATAAAAAATAATAATTTTTTGGAAAAAGGCCCATATGCTTGTGTGCCGGTGAAATCCATCTCAATCTCATTTTCTACTTTCAAATCCTAATCCTATCCCGTCCTAAAGTATAAACAATCTAGCTCGATTCCGTCTCCAAAATTATAAACAACCTAACTAGATTCTTTATCCAAAATGTAAACAACCTACCTCGGTTCTGTCTTCCAAATTGTGAACAACCTACCTCGGTCCTGTTTTCCAGAATGTAAAGAAACTAAACCAGTGCCGTTTTCCTAAATGTAAATACCCTAACTCATCCCAAACCAGCTTACTCGGTCCCGTTTCCCAAAATGGTAACCTAATTTGGTCTAGCTTCCAAAATGTTAACAACCGAACTCGGTACTGTTTTCCAAAATATTAAAAACCTAACTTGGTATTGTTCTCCAAAATATTAACAACCTAACCTGTTCCTGTTCTCCAAAATGTTAACAACCTAACTTGTTCCTGTTCTCCAAAATGTTAACAACCTAACTTGTTCCTGTTCTCCAAAATGTTAACAACCTAACTTGTTCCTGTTCTCCAAAATGTTAACAACCTAACTTGGTCCTGTTCTCCAAAATGTTAACAACCTAACTTGTTCCTGTTCTCCAAAATGTTAACAACCTAACTTGTTCCTGTTCTCCAAAATGTTAACAACCTAACTTGTTCCTGTTCTCCAAAATGTTAACAACCAAACTTGTTCCTGTTCTCCAAAATGTTAACAGCCTAACTTGGTCCTGTTCTCCAAAATGTTAACAGCCTAACTTGGTCCTGTTCTCCAAAATGTTAACAAACTAACTTGTTCCTGTTCTCCAAAATGTTAACAGCCTAACTTGTTCCTGTTCTCCAAAATGTTAACAACCTAACTTGTTCCTGTTCTCCAAAATGTTAACAACCTAACTTGTTCCTGTTCTCCAAAATGTTAACAATCTAACTCTGTCCTGTTTTCCAAAAAGTTAATAACTTAACTCGGTCCTGTTCTCCAAAACGTTAATAATCTAACTTGGTCCAGTTTTCCAAAACGTTTCCAACCTAACTCGGCCCTGTTTTCCAAAATGTTAATAATCTAACTCGGTCCTGTTTTCCAAAACGTTAATAATCTAACTCGGTCCAGTTTTCCAAAACGTTAATAATCTAACTCGGTCCAGTTTTCCAAAACGTTAATAATCTAACTCGGTCTTGTTTTCCAAACGTTAATAATCTAACTGGGTCCTGTTTTCCAAAACGTTAATAATCTAACTCGATCCAGTTTTCCAAAACGTTAATAATCTAACTCGGTCCAGTTTTCCAAAACGTTTATAATCTAACTCGGTCCTGTTTTCCAGAAAGTTAATAACCTAACACGGTCCTGTTTTCCAAAACGTTAATAATCTAACTTGGTCCAGTTTTCCAAAACGTTTCCAACCTAACTCGGCCCTGTTTTCCAAAATGTTAATAATCTAACTCGGTCCAGTTTTCCAAAACGTTAATAATCTAACTCGGTCCAGTTTTCCAAAACGTTAATAATCTAACTCGATCCAGTTTTCCAAAATGTTAATAATCTAACTCGGTCCTGTTTTCCAAAAAGTTAATAATCTATCTCGGTCCTGTTTTCCAAAACGTTAATAATCTAACTCGGTCCAGTTTTCCAAAACGTTAATAATCTAACTCGGTCCTGTTTTCCAAAATGTTAATAATCTAACTCGGCCCTGTTTTCCAAAATGTTAATAATCTAACTTGGTCCAGTTTTCCAAAACGTTAATAATCTAACTCGGTCCAGTTTTCCAAAACGTTAATAATCTAACTCGGTCCAGTTTTCCAAAACATTAATAATCTAACTCGGTCCAGTTTTCCAAAACGTTAACAACCTAACTCTGTCCTGTTTTCCAAAATATTAATAACCTAACTCGGTCCTGCTTTCAAAACGTTAATAATCTCTCTCCGTCCAGTTCTCCAAAATGTAAACAACCTAACTTGGTTCTTTTTTCCAAAACGTTAAGAACCTAACTCGGTCCTGTTTTCCAAAATGTTAAGAACCTAACTAGGTCCCATTTTCGAAAGTGTAAACAACCTAACTTGGTCCTTTTTTCCAAAATGTAAACAACCTAACTTGGTCCCGTTTTCCAAAGTGTAAACAACTTAACTTGGTCTTTTATTCCAAAATGTTAACAACCTAACTTGGTCCTATTTTCCAAAATGTTAACCTAACTCGGTCCTGTTTTCAAAAATGTTAACAACCTAACTTGGTCACATTTTCCAAAATGTAAACAACCTAACTTGGTCCTTTTTTCCAAAATGTAAACAACCGAACTTGGTCCCATTTTCCAAAGTGTAAACAACCGAACTTGGTCACATTTTCCAAAGTGTAAACAACCTAAGTTGGTCTTTTTCCAAAATGTTAACAACCTAACTTGGTCCTTTTTTCCAAAATGTAAACAACCGAACTTGGTCCCGTTTTCCAAAGTGTAAACAACCTAACTTGGTCTTTTTTTCCAAAATGTTAACAATCTAACTTGGTCCCATTTTCCAAAATGTTAACCTAACTCGGTCCTGTTTTCAAAAATGTTCACAACCTAACTTTGTCCCATTTTCCAAAATGTAAACAACCTAACTCGGTCCTTTTTTCCAAAATGTTAACAACCTAACTCGGCCCTGTTTTCCAAAATGTTAACAACCTAACTCGGCCCTGTTTTCCAAAATGTAAACAACCTACCTCGGTCCTGTAGGAGTTAATCTCAGTCTAATTCTTAATGCATAATTCCCCTACACATTTTAAACTACTTGGGACTTTCAGAAGATTTATAGTGAATGCAAAACGATATTGAGTTTCATGTTTCACTAAAACCGATTTAACGGCAAAATCAATATATATAAACGTTGTTCTACTAAATGCATGTAACAATTTTGAAACTCTACGTTCATAATAAATAAAAATTATAATTTGAACCAAATGATCGATTTTGAAAAACACCAAAATATGTAATCTGTAATAATGTTTGTTCTTTTGTTAAGAGTTTCCAAGAATGTCGCAGTCACAACCAACTACTTCTCCTCAGTGCAACTGTCAATTTTGTATAACAGGAATGTCATCACTTTACACTTCATTACGCTCAGAATGTTATTACGGTTTCGTACAATATGCTACGGGATTGACCTGGCTAGTAGACAGTATGTGCTACGGAAACGAGTTGAGATGCATTCTGCGCGCGCATGCGTGTCTGTGAACAGAATAACTCAAAAACAAACCTGGATAAATATCCAGCTTGGTATTTAAGTCCAGTATCTCCCAAAGATGCGACATAGGAATTTACAAAAAGAAACTTCCCCACCCAAAATACCCTTTATATAGAAAACGCTTTCGAAATTGTTTATCCTTTCGGAAATGACATTACGATTTTGATTAAAATATTGACGAGCAGTAGGATATATATTTTGAATTTTTTGGAAAACGCCTGTGAAGTTCTCTTTATACGAAAGGAACTTTATAATTCTTTACAAATTCACTAAACCGTAAGAAATAGACAAAATATCTGGTGTGTTGCACTCAGATGACTTTCTCTGCTCTTGTACAAACTACTTTTACAAACCCTTATTCTCCATCTATTTCATATTAATCGAGATAAACATTTGCAGAAACGATCTTTTGACATGCAAAGAAAATTACATTTTACACATAGCGACCAGTTCTAAAAATATTTGACTATCGCTTAAGGCCTACTATGTTCCCCTTGTTTTGTATTTGCAAGGGCAATATAGAAATACAGTAGCCTTTAAGCATAGACATATCTCTTAATAGCTGGTTGCCACAGATTAATACTCTTTGCATAACCAAGACAAAAAAAATGAATAACGAATTCCCATTTGAGAAAATAAGTATTGAAAAATTTAAGGGAATAACAAGCAATACCTCGAAAACGGTTCACTCAACAAAAAAAATGTATATGACATAAATTGTGTATTTTAACGTGATCTATACTTTTGTGTAGTAAAATTTTGTCTATCTCTTATGGTTTACCAGATGTGCAAAAGTCGTTCACAATGAAGAATACTTTTGAAGACATCTCAGAAAATTCAAGATGTACATTTTATTTGTCATGAAAATATCTTAAACATATACATTTTAATCAAAATCGTTAGAGCTATGTTTGAGAAAATTAAAATTTTCGAAAAATGTTCCACGTAAAGGTAATCTGGGGTAGGGGTATTTTCCTGAAAACCTTCTTGTCGCATTTCTGGAAGATACTGAACCTAAATACCAAGTTTGGTGTTTATCCGACTGTTCGTTTCTGAGTTATGCTGTTCACAGACAGACACACACACGTACACACGGACATGTTTCCAAAAATGCTTTTTTTGGATTTAGGGGATCTGTAAACATATATTTCCGGTGAAATCTCGGTATTGAATTTTTGGGTGGAATATAATACTTCCCCTACTTATATACATACTGGAGAAAGTAAAAAAGCTTACTAAAAAGAGATATACATCTCTGTAAATCTACCATCCTTATAAAGTAGCCATTTCTTAGATATCCTTTATTATTGGTTTAAATTCTTCAATATCTTCTCGGTGTCGCTATTGAGGTGTTTCTCGCGATGTCATCCCAAGAATGTGGTGTTTACAAGGCCAGTATATAACGACCCTGTTTTAAACATCTGATTAAATTCGTTACCTGCGTTCACCTTATAGCTACGATGAAATGTACAATACACGTATTTTTGCAAAGAATTGTCGCAATTAATATGAAGCATATAGAAAAAAAAAGCTTTTATAAGAAGTCTCTAAGGACTTTGTGAAATTAAATAATTGTGGCTAAGGAAAGTAATGTAAATGTTACAAATTGGATTTTTACTTTCTTTAGCACTTACATAGTAGGTAGGTATAGAAGATATTGCATTCCATCCAAAAATTCGATACCGAGATTTCATCGGAAGTACGTGTTTAGAGGCCCCCTGAATAAATAACCATTTTTAGAAAAAGGTCCATTTGAGTATGTGTGCATATGAGTGTGTCTTTGAACAGTGTAACTCAAAAACGAAAATTCGAATGAATACCTATACGCTATATTACGGCCTCAAAATTCCATATGGTTTCCATGTAAACGTGAGAAACAACTGAATGTTGACAGGACTTAGAATGATCAAGAAATGAACCATTCGAGCATTTAGTAACGGATATCTCAGAAACGTTTTTGAAATAAATTGTGTGTGTTAAAGATATACGTTTCTGTGTAGTGCGTTTTAATCTATCCCTTAATGTTTACTATTTATGCAAGATTCTACAAAACTCCTTTCAAATGAAGAGGCTTTTATAGGCCATTTCCAAAAAATTTAGGATATAAGTTTAATTTTTCGAGGAAGTATCTTTAATATATGGTATTTTAATCAAAATCGTTATAGTCATTTTTTAGAAAATAAAAAGTTCGAGAAATGTTCCATCTAAAGTCTACTTTATGGTAAACGGATTTTCTTGGAAGTCTTCGTGTCGCATTTTGGAAGATATTGAATCTAAATACCAAGTTAGGTATTTATACGACCTTTCTGAATTTTTTCTAAAAATGCCTTTATTGTATTTCAGGAGTTCTCAAAGCATGTATTTCCTATGACCTCAAGATATCTAATTACTTTCTCTACTACGTATAGTAAGTAGGGGAAGTATTGTATTCCACCCAAAAATTGGTACCGAGATTTCATCGGAAGTATATGTTTTGAGACCCCCTGAATCCAAAAAAAAAAAACATTTTTGGAAACATGTCCGTGTGTGTGTGTGTGTGTGTGTGTGTGTGTGTGTGTGTGTCTGTGTGTGTGTGTCTGTGTGTCTCTGAACAGCATAAGAATCTAACAGTCGTATAAACACCAAACTTGGTATTTAGATTCAGTATCTTCCAGAGACGCGACACAAAGGTTTTCAAGAAAATCCCCCCACCCCAGATTACCCTTTACATGGAACATTTTTCGAAAATTTTAATTTTGTCAAAAATGGCTCTAACGATTTTGATTAAAGTATCATATGTTTAAAATATTTTCATGACAAATAAAATGTATATCTTGAATTTTCTGGGAATTTCTCCAAAAGTATTCATCATTGTGAACGACTTTTGCATACCTGGTAAACCATAAGAGATGGACAAAATATTACTACGCAGAAACTGTACATCGCGTTAAAATACACAATTTATTTCATATACTTTTTTTAGTGAACCATTTTCGAGATATTGCTTGTTATTCCTTTAAATTTTCAATACATTTTTTCTCAAATGGGAATTCGTTATTCATTTGGTCTTGGATATGCTAAGAACATTAATCTGTGGCAAATAGAATGGTGCTGCACCTAGCAACCAGCTACTAAGAGATATGTCTATGCTTAAAGGCTATTGTATTTATATATTGCCCTTGCAAATACAAAACAAGAGGAACATAGTACGCCTTAAGCGATAGTCAAATATTTTTAGAACTGGTCGCTATGCGTAAAATGTAATTATCTTTGCGTGTCAAAAGATCGTTTCTGCAAATGTTTATCTCGAATAATATGAAATAGATGGGGAATAAGAGTTTGTAAAAATAGTTTGTACAAGAGTAAAGAAAGTCATGTGAGTGTATCACACCAGATTTTTTGACTGGAATGCAATACTTTCTCTACCTATGTACCTGTTAAATACTAAAAGTGGGTGCAGCATATTTTGTGAATAATAAAATAATTCCCAAATATGTTTTTGATTATAAGCCTAGAAGCGTTGGGGAAAACAGATGTGGGAACGAAAAGGGTGTAGCTCAATCCAAGTGGGAAGAAGAAAGAGAAGGTAAAGATAAAATACTGATGAACGGAGGGGTCCCCAAAATTGGGGCTGAGCGCCGCATGCAGGCCATCCGGCCGTTGTGGTTCTAACGTGACCGCTGGGAGGGAGAGATGAGGGGCGACCAGATCCTGATGATGATGGGCGTAAGCATTGACGGGGTCCCTAATGTTTCCACATTAGACGCATCCACCGCCGCCCGGGCCCATCCATGGGCTCCGAATCTCCTGGGGTCCCCGAAGGCGCCCCTGCCTAAAATTACCTGAAGGTTGCTCCCATCCGAGCGGTCCCCGGACCGAAGTCAGGAAGAAACCTCTACAGAGTGCATAGCCACCGTCCAGCCGCAACGCGCCGAACACTTTCACCTGATATTACAACCCTAAAACAGATGTCAAGGAAGATGATGGGGTACAGGAAATGTGGGGCAGGACAGTCGTGGTAGAAGACTAACTACCAGCATTCGCCTACCGACCCGAGGAAACTATGAAAAACTAATGGGTCTCACGGGCGCACACGTTACCATGCAGCCATCTCACTCGGTAGAAGAAGAAGAAGAAGAAGAAGAAGAAGATATACTTACACTGAAGTCGTTAGATGTTAATATTTCGCCAGCAATGACAGCACTGGAAGAGAAGTTGCTGCCACAAACCTTTCGAACCACTGAAGCCACGCCTCGACGAGCAAACTATCACCACGTATGATGTCATCACTACGATCAAAACCTTACGATCATTCCCACGTTCACGAAGCGCAGAATGTAAATGAATGCAGTTCCGAGATTCTCTGTCAATCATCCGGAATTGAACTGAAAATCGTCAGATGTCAAAACAGTAGGCGGTCCTTACTCACACTACATATCATGGCGTCATAACTATGCATGTGAAAGTCCTATGAGAAAACCATACGTTGTATTGTAGACAAAGATAAGTATACATGTTTACAACTATCACTGAATAAATTGTAGACACATTGTGCAAATTTAATGTTATAACTATCTTATATCTATATATCTGAGGCTGACGAGTAAAAACATGTCAACCATGTAAGTACTGGAATATTAACGCATTATACACATTAAGGAGAATCGTCAAGGCAAAAATGAAAAAAATTATATTTTAATTCTTTTTTTCATTTTATGAAAATATTACTATTTCTGATTAATTTCATGTTAGGTTCATTAAAATATTAAAATATTTAATATCATAAATTAATTTATAAACATATTATGTTTGTGTTTATAGACATTTTTAGTTTTAATGTGAAAATACTCAAAACAACATTTTTCAATATAAATTACTCGTTTTCTCTGAAACTATAAAGTTATCGGCTTCAATGTTTTACCAGATGGTACAAACAAACCCATCATCACGTGGAATCGCTTTAGTTGAAGTTTCTAAAATAGTTGATTTTTTAAAAAAATGAATTAGTCTACTCATAAGAAACGCATAAACATCATGTGAAAATATTACGTTTTCATGTCAGTTGTGTTCTGAGAAAACGGGTCATTAACATAGCTAATCTAACATTTGTGAGACAGGGCTTGACAACTCTCCTAAAAAGTAGTCACAAAAAGGCACTAAATGCTAAGTGTCTGGGGGAATATTTTTGCTTCGAAGATTAGTAAACATATAGAATATAAGACATAATTTTATATTAGCTGAACTTTAAATGAATCAAGGTTGTTTCAATGCACATTGTTGGTAGAAACATTTCTCCCACTTCCTTTATGAATAAGAAAACCATGTTATCTCGCATGACAGATACGGAGCTTATTACATTCCACCCAAAATTTGATACCCAGATTTCACCGGATATACACGTTTTGAGGCTCCTGAATCCCAAAAAATTCTAGAAATATGTTCACGTGTGTGTCTGTCTGTGTCCTTGTGAACAGCATACCTAAAAACGAAAGGTCGGATAATTACTTGGTATCTAAGTCTGGTATCCAAGGATACAACACTAAGATTTTCAGCAAAATCCACCCACATCCAACCATCCTTAACATGGAAAACTTTTCAATAATTTTTATTTTTTAAAAAATGGTTCTAATTATTTAGATGAAAGTGCCATATATTAAAAATATTTACATGACAAATAAAATTTGTATCTTCAGTTTTTTTGGACTAGCCCTTGAAGTTCTCTTCATTCGCAAGAAATTTTGTATAATCAAGAGTGTCCTATTTTTAACATGTGATAGCTGCCGTTGTTATTGAGTTACAGCAGTCCATTTTTTCATGTGGTTACAGTTGTCATTGACATATAGCCATGGAACGTTATAGCATTCAGCAACGCGTAGGAATTGTGAAAATGTATTATCAAAATGGATCATCCTTCCGTGTATAGCGTGAAGTGTACGGTGTGCACAATCGTCCCTGCGAGAGAACGATTCGGCGTTTGATCGATACATTTGAAAGAAGTGGTTCTGTCAGCCATCAAAGAACGCCTTACGTAATCGACGTAATCTCTCCAACGAAAACATAGGCACAATCATGAGAGTGTACACGAGAACGGAAACAACTCAGTTGCTCGTCAAGCGCAAGAATTGGGGTTTTCGCCGACCACAACTTGGCGAATTCGGCATCTAGACTTGAAGGTTCAAGCTTAAAAAATGGTGTTAACTCAAGAACTAAAGTCCAATGACCATAGGTTGCGCCGTGTATTGGCTGACTGGCCTATAAAGTAATTGGAAGCTGACCCGGATTTTTGTCGAAAAATCATCTTCAGCGACGAAGCCCACTTTTGGATGGGTGGTTGTGTTAACAAACAAAATTGTCGCTATTGCATCAATCACACTCCAATGCAGATTTACGAACGACCACTTCATCCCCAAAAGGTTATTGTGTGGTGTGGATTTTGGATGGTGGAATCATTGGTCCATATTTTTTCTAAGATTAAGATGGAGAAGTTGTAACTGTCAATGAAGAAAGATACCGGGCTCTTATAAGGGTCTATTTTGGCCTCAATTGGATGGTGTGGATCTCAGAAACATCCATTTCCAGCAAGATGGTCATACTGCTCTCGAAACAATCGATCTTTTGAAGGAGAAGTTCAGAGGTTTCATCATTTCTCGTGGTGGTGATGTTAACTGCCCCCCAAGGTCATGTGATTTAACGCCGTTGAGTTACTTCTTGTGGGGTTATGTTAAATCTCGAGTTTATGTCAACAAGCCAGAAATAGTAAATGATCTTATGAATAAAATCACGCGTGTTGTTCGTGAAGTTGGACCTAATTTACGTTCTTCTGTTATTGAAAATTGGGTCAACCGTATACGAGCAACCCAATGATGTCGCGGCGGTCACTTAACTGATGTTCGCTTCCACACGTAACGAATTTAATATGTTCCAAAATAAACCTGTATAATTTATAGAACGTGTTTTATTTAATTTCAAAGATAGGACGTTGTTGTTGAAAGACCCTATATAACTGTTAAATGTTAAGCGATAGACGAGGCCGTACCATACAAAATATGTAGATCTCCTTAAACACACAATTTATTTAAAATAAGTTTTTCTGTGGCATAAGCCGTTTCTGGGATATTTCTTATTATGGTTTGAATTGTTCTTTTCTTGCTCATTCTTCAAAATCCTTTAGTCGTCCTCCGTGGTCTAGGAGTACCATGCTACTTTTAGTTCCCGAGATCGCTCGTTCAAACCCAGCGGAGGGCGTGAATTTTTTCGGGCGTAAAATCCCTGGCATGGCTTCCTTCGGAAGGGAAGCCGGTTGTCCCGTTTTGTATACTTACGGCACCTAAAAGAATATCAAGCCTGATAAAGAGGCCTCTGAACAAAATTTCCGGATTTTCACGACCAATGCAGAATGGGACGCTAAGGACTACAGCAGTTAAAGAGCGTCCATAAATAAAACTCGATTTCAATTTAAATTTTTTCAAAGTCCGTTCAACATTCAGTTGTTTCTCGCGATGTCATTGAAACAGTATGGAATTTTAAGGCCAGCATATAGCCTCCAGTTCTTAAATATTTGGCTACCGTGTGTCTGTATGTCTATAAAAAATGTGTAATGAAGCTATTTCTGCAAAGGTTTATTTGGATTAAAACGTAGTAGGTATATAAATAAGCTTTAGTCAGAATGGTTTGTGTACACAATAATACACTTTAGAGGGCATGGAAGGTGGTGTGAATGTATCAGATTTATTTTCTAAAACAAAATAAATTAACTTCATGGATTATATTCAAGTGAATATTTCTGCAACAGTGGCACTTATAGGACAAATCTTGCAGAAGAATTATTTTATTATATTTCTGTCTATAAAATAATGTACAATTCCGGTGCCCAGTGCAAAAAAATCACTCATGTGTTACATTCATATTAATTTCTCTAACTTTCTGTATCGCTTATTAGTGGGTATACAAATTATTCCTACAAAATGTTTCTTGATTACTAAATTTTAATCGAGAGAAACCTTTGCAGAAATATAGATACAAACGGAATAGCGATAGTCAAATGTTTAAGAAGTCGGCAGTGTATGCTGATATTCATACTCGTTCCATGTAACCATCAGAAACACTGAAAACCGACAGGACTTTGACAGATGTCACTAAAAGCGTTACTTTTATCTTTAAAGAGATATAATGTTTTGTGTAGTACGTTTTCACCTATCGCTTATCGTATACCGGTTATACAAAATTTCTGAATGAAGAGGATTTCACCCAGAAAATTCAAGAAATGCATTTTATTTGCATTTTAATATCTTTAATATGTGATATTTTAATCAATATCATTAGAACCATTTCAAAAAATAAAAGAAAATGAAAAAAATTTCTATGTAAAGATTATTTTTTGGTTGGGGAAATTTAATAGAAATCTTTGTCAATTCTTTGGAACGCAGTGAACCTAAATACAAGTTTGGTATTTATCCGACACATACTCACACACACACACACACACACACAGAGAGCTTTTAATAAAGGTTTTGGACCTCAAGCATGTGTGTTTAATGAATTCTCGATACAGAACTTGCAGTAGTTTACAGCCCCACGTATGGGAGCCAAACTTGCGACAGATTGTTTCTTGGAGTGTTTGCCCCACGTACGATATGAACTTTCCAGTGGCCTTCGCCGCACGTTCACTTTTCCGGTGGCCTTCGCTCCACGTTCACGAATCAACTTTTTATGTTAATGTTTATTTATTTAAATATTATATACGTATGCCTGCGTCAGTAGGAATTTTCAGAACACATATCTCTTAGTAGGGCTAGTGTGGCTAAAGGACAAGGCTAACACAAATTATAATTGTATTGCACTTTTTTCTTATTAATCCTTCACACGATTAAATAACACTCCACTGATGAATCCTACTGTAGAGCTGTGAGATTATTCTTATTTGCACTTTTTAACCGGTAAACGTTATACTATTCTCACCGAAATAACTTTTCATGTCTCACATTGAACCTATATCGTACCGCTCGGGTACGCAATCTTGTAGCGTCTGCCGCTTCAATTTGTATATTTTGTCTAATTCAAGTCTCTGATTGGCTAAGCCTACTCCAATAGAATACTTTTATTTAACTTAAAGCTATTCTAGTTTTTGATTGGCTATTTATAATCTGTTTTAACTATTACATTATTGTTGCAAGAATTATTAGTAGGGTTATTAAAATTTCTAATTTACCTCACTGTTAGCAACTTTCGGCTTTTACTTTATAATTCTGTTTGCTACGGAAAGCAGCTTGCATCTATTCTCACAGCTCCTACATTGTTGAACTACGTAATACATTCACATAACATTATTATACATATACATAATAAAATAAACATAATACAATGATTGTTGCATACACCTTATATATTATATTATACACATATTGCTTTAAGGCGGGCTGTTATTATGTTTCTAATATTATATAATTAGACTGTTATCATTTAAGTGTTAAAAATGCTGCCTCAAACTTCTAGATGGAAAGCAATACATTCTTTAACACATGTTAGAGAAAGAAGCAAAGAAACGGTTTAAAATTTGGTATATTTCCGCAACTGCACCATAACGTGTGTCGGGTGGCCTGAGTTTTGATCATACAACGCAACCGAAATTAGAAATATATAGAACCGGAAAAATGCTGGAGCTGCCTACATATCGTTGGAGTTGAACGGTGCCAATTTAGATTTAAAAATTGTTTTTGTTTTGAGTCGCCCCTCCGCTTCTGGTCCCAATCGGCTAAACGCTGCGAGGTGGGGGCGTATTAATTTAGTGGAGTGCGCTAGAATGTAAGGTCCAAGAATGGTGGATAGTTAGTCTGTATCAGTGAATGCATGCATTTGCTGCAGTTGTGGATGATTATTACAAACATTTATTAACAATAAAATACATATATATACACAAAACTGTTTTAAAGTTGTAGAATTTAAGTAACATTCATAAACTGTTACAGAAATTAATTCTTATATACAGGATGTATTAAAATTAATGGCGCAAGCAAAAACGTTCCAGTAAGCATGGTCCGCAAAGGAGGCTTCTGCAAGATAATTGCAAATGTATGGTTACAAGCCACCACAGACCTCATTTATCATATATATATATATCAATTTCAAAAGTAGACTTTTTGTTTAATATTTACCATTCTAAGTTGCCTTAAAAATCACTCATAGCTTAACTTAACAAGGAATACAAGTCGACTTTAGTATGTTACATGTTATTAATACTGTACACTCTTTCCCTGTTAAAGGAGGTGTTCAAAATGTCGTCCTTGCCAACACTGTACCCGTCTCTGTAGTGAGTTTCGAATTCTTTCAAACACCCCCGGATCATCTCAGTATTCTTGACAAGCACGTACAATTCTCTACTCCAGTACTTCAACGGTATCAACGGGAGTTCTGTAAACTATACTTTTGAAGTAACCCCACACAGAAAAATCTAAAGGATTGAGATCAGATTATCGTGGAGGCCAAGGTACGGCCCTTCTTGAGCTATCCATCTAGCACCATATCTCCACGTTAAATGTCTTCTTGCAGTAACACAAAATGTGCTGGTTCTCCATCATCATGTATCACATATTCCGACGTTGTTCAAGGGGAAAATACTGAAGCAATTCATGTCAGTGGCGGCTCATTACCACACATTCGCACGATGTTTACTGGAGCATTTTTGCTTCTGTTATAGTATACTTTCAACCGTTTCAGTTTGAGCTATTAATTATGGTACTGTTATACACCGGGGTGAGGCCAACGGTTTTTGCAGCTAAAATATTAAATTTAGTTTCCCTGGCATAAACATTGGGGAGCATAGCTGCAGAGACAAACGAGAGGACCAGGAAGTTTCTGCACAAATTTAAAGCAGGCGTGTGATATTCATAACATAATACACTGAAATTCACACTTGACACATGACCTGTAGTTTATTAAATACTTGACATGGTGCCACTACACTGTTCACAACAGATTACAGGACAAACATTGGAGGGAGATGCTCCACACTCACACGGAAACACGCATTCTACACACAACAATCACTGGCCCTGAAGAGACACACAAGACTGACGCCACGAGACTGACTAGGAGGTGGGGGAAGAAATGCCAACCCGGACGGAATTCAAACTCCCAATCAAAATGATTATACACAAATGTGTCCGACGCGACAACTTACAGTAGCAGCAAAATGTGCCGGTGCTCCATCCTGCATGTACCACATACTCCGACGTTACTCAAGGAGAACATCCTCAAGCAATTCACTTCAGTGGCGGCTCATTATCACCCAATCGCAAAGATCAATCTAACACACGGTTGTTTTGCACACCCATGTTTACTGGAACATTTTTGCTTCTATTATCATATACTTTAAACCGTTTCAACCGTGCGCTATTAATTATGATATATCCTGTATAAAATGTGAATATTTATCTGCAACTACAATATTTTATAACTGGAAAATAGTAACTTTCCTGCTTGTAAGTCATATTATGCAATTAACTAAATAATACAACATTTCCTCATAAACCTGATTCACAAAATAGAAGTTTGAAGACATAAACAATAGTAAATGTTGCTGTTCAGAAGTCATATATAAATTTCTGACAAATTTAGTTCACATTAGTGAGTGCAATAGCATCTTTAAATACATATCCATCCCTGAATACATATAATATAGCAAAACTAGTTATTTGTCGTAATTAAAAAATCTAATGTGTTACGCTCATATGACTTTCTCTACTCTTGTACAAACTATTTTTACAAACTCTTATTCTCCATCTAATTCATATTAATCGACATAAACATTTGCAGAAACGATCTTTTGACATGCAAAGAGAATTACATTTTACACATAGCGATCAGTTCTAAAAATATTTGACTATCGCTTAAGGCGTGCTATGTTCCCCTTGTTTTGTATTTGCAACGGCAATATAGAAATACAGTAGCGTTTAAGCATTGAAATATCTCTTAATAGCTGGTTGCTAGGTGCAGCACCATCCTATTTGCCACCAATTAATAATCTTTGCATATCCAAGACAAAAAATGAATAACGAATTCCCATTTGAGAAAATAAGTATTGAAAAATTTAAGGAAATAACAAGCAATATCTCGAAAACGGTTCACTCAACAACAAACATGTATATGACATAAATTGTGTATTTTAACGCAATCTACATTTTTTGTGTACCAGTTATGCAAAAGTCATTCACAATGAAAAATACTTTTGGAGACATTCCCAGAAAATTCAAGATATATATTTTATTTTTCATGAAAATATCTTAAACATATGATATTTTAATCAAAATCGTTAGAGTCATTTTTGAGAAAATAATAATTGTCGAAAAATGTTCCATGTAAAGGATAGTCTGGGGTGGGGGGATTTTCTTGAAAACCTTCGTGTCGCATCTCTGGAAGATACTGAACCTAAATACCAAGTTTGGTGTCTATCCGACTGTTCGTTTCTGAGTTATGCTGTTCACACACACACACACACACATGTACATGTTTCCAAAAATGGTTTTTTTGGATTCAGTGCACCTCAAAAAATGTATTTCCGGTGAAATCTCGGTATCGAATTTTTGGGTGGAATACAATACTTCCCCTACTTACTATACGTAGTAGAGAAAGTAAAAATCACAGAATAGCTGAATAACGATTTCATGAAAAATGCTTTAGGTCCATATACCGCAACTATTACATTACACTTGGACGTTTACACAATATGGGCGGTGCCGCATAAATGGCGCGGATGCTTGTCCAAAAGTAAGAGTTTTCCACGTGGACAAGAGAGGGCTACTTGTTCGACAGGTCGTTGATCGCCTTCTCTAGGCAGCTGCAACAGTAGGAGAGGTCTTCGAGCCTAGAACCGTTAAGGACTTCCTCGACTTTCCGTGGCCTATCTGCCTGCAACAAGTAGCCTCCTGTGCGTCATTCACTTCATCTCTTCCCTTAATGATGTCAGACCTGTGCAACAATGAGAGAAAGGTTTCTTTTGTACAATTTTCCTTTCAAGATGTTAAATTTGATGCGAACTAGTATTTTTAAATGAGTTAATTTTAGTTTTAATTGCATTATTCCTTAGTATAAAAGACCTATACAATATATTCTTACTAAAACTTATTATTTTTCTTTCTACTACGTTTTAATCGAAATAAGCCTTTGCAGAAACAGCTGCACTACACATTTTGTTATAGATACAAGGAGAACAACGATAGTCAGATGTCTAAGAACTGGACGCTATATGCTGACCTTAAAATTCCATAGTGTTTCCATGCAATCTCGAGAAACAGCTGAAAATATAGAGGCCTTAAAAGAATGGCTAAGGATTGAGCACTTATAACATTAACAATGCATATCTCAGAAATGGATGATACCACAAAAATTATTTGAAATAAATTCTGTGTTCTAATATGATCCGCATTTCTTGTGTAGTAGTTTTCGTTAATGTACACCAGTTATACTAGATTATGCAAAATTCTTTCCGAATGAAGATACTGTCACTTCCCAGAAAATTCAAGATATACCTTTTATTTGTCATGTAAGTATCTTTAATATGTACGGTACTTTAATCAAAACCGTTAGTAATTTTTTATAAAATAAAAGTTTTCAAAAACTGTTCCATTTATGGGGTAGTTGGTGGTGGGGGATTTTCTTGCAAATCCTCGCGTCGCATTTTAGGAAGGTACTGAATGTAAATACCAAGTTTTGGTGTTTATCCGACTTTTTGTTTTTGAATTATGTATTCATACACTTAGGCAGACATACACATGGACCTTTTGCTAAAAATGTTTCTTTTAAATATTCGCTTTATTTATTTCAAATAATTCTTGCAGCTCAAACCACTTCTAAAATATCCGTTATTAAAGGTTCGAATTGTTGATTCTTTGGTTTTTCTTTAAATTCCATTCACCACTCAGTTGTTTCTCGCGATGTTATGGAAAAAGTAAGGAATTTTATGGCAGCATATACGGTCCAGTTCTTAAACATTTGACCATCGCTGTTCTCTTTGTATCTATAACGAAATGTGTAATGTAGCTATTTCTGGAAACGTTTATTTGGATTAAAACATAGTAGATATAAAAACAAGCTCGAGTTAGAATAGTCTGTATCCTTACTAATATAATAGGGTAGAGAAAGTTGTGTGAATGTATCAGATCAGTTTTGTTTCTACTTATTTTACGCCGCTTTAAGTATGTGGTGTTATCACGACGGATCTGCAAAGAGATATTTTGTGGCTCGGTGTGTAGCAGATATTTGGCTTTCGAGGTCTCATCTCTGTAGCATACGTCTTGCTTCGTCACGTGTCCACAGAAGTATGAGCATGGCAACTGCACCTCTGCTTCTGTGACGGGCAGATGTCAGTTTCGGCGTGTGTCCACAGAGACCTTAGTGCTAGGCAACTGTATCTGTGTTTGTACACGTGACGGGCAGATGGTATTAGGATGTCGTCCATCTACTTGCTATCGTTGTTTGTGGATAGATGGAACAGCATTCGTTGTTACCACCTATTTTGTTTTACTAGTGTTTTAGACTGGTGGAATTTGGGTCGTGGTATTAGATATCCAATGCGGTATTTATATTGGCGACATGACGTATATTACTTTCTCTACTACGTATAGTAAGTAGGGGAAGTATTGTATTCCACCCAAAAATTCGATACCGAGATTTTACCGGAAATATATGTTTTGAGACCCCCTGAATCCAAAAAAGCATTTTTGGAAACATGTCCGTGTGTGTGTGCCTGTGAACAGCATAACTCAGAAACAAACAGTCGGATAAACACCAAACTTGGTATTTAGGTTCAGTATCCTCCAGAGATGCGACACGAAGGAGAAAATTCCCTCACCCCAGTTTACACTTTACATGGAACATTTATCGAAAATTTTAATTTTCTCAAAAATGGCTCTAACGATTTTGATTAAATATCATATGTTTAAAATATTTTCATGACAAATAAAATGTATATCTTGAATTTTCTGGGAATATCTGCAAAAGTATTCATCATTGTGAACGATTTTTGCATACCTGGTAAACCATAAGAGATGGACAAAATATTACTACGCAGAAACTGTACATCGCGTTAAAATACACAATTTATTTCATATACTTTTTAGTGAACCATTTTCGAGATATTGCTTGTATTCCCTTAAATTTTCAATACATTTTTTCTCAAATGAGAATTCGTTATTCATTTTGTCTTGGATATGCAAAGAACATTAATCTGTGGCAAAGAGAATGGTGCTGCACCTAGCAACCAGCTATTAAGAGATATGTCTATGCTTAAAGGCTAATGTATTTATATATTGCCCTTGCAAATACAAAACAAGAGGAATATAGTACGCCTTAAGCGATAGTCAAATATTTTTAGAACTGGTCGCTATGTGTAAAATGTAATTCTCTTTGCATGACAAAAGATCGTTTCTGCAAATGTTTATCACGATTAATATGAAATAGATGTGTGTAAAAATAGTTTGTTCAAGAGTAGAAAAAGTCATTTAAGTGTAACACAAAAGACTTTTTTAATTTCTGTTGCATTTTGGCAATTCTGTTGAGAAACTTGCTTTAGCAATATGCAAGAGATGCTTCCAACACAGTGGGTGGTCAGTTTAGAAATAGTTGAATACTTAAATTCGCTGTACTGCCCCTAATTGTACTTAATACAAGAACCGTTAATCTTATCGTCCACCGCCTTGCAGTAACTGTGAGGTAATGTTCTGTGCATTCTCAAGGGAGATCACCCTTTGTAATTAGATACATTCTCGCGTTCCACTCACTGGGAATTAGAAAGCCAAGCTCAATTAATTCACAAGTGCGTTGTAAAAGGCATTGTACAACTTATCTCGTCTTTCGAAACAAATTAATTCTAGCAGCTTATTTCCCTTAACATTAAAGAAGCTATTAGAGTATATAATTATCACTAGCAGCACGGGGTTCTATTCCCGCCCTTAAGAAGTTTTTGACTGGTTTCATTGGGATTCTTTAAATAGGCTAACGTAGCGTTAACCAACGTGCCTTTACGTTTAAGGGCATCCTAAAGTCGTGCGTCATATAATGTAATTCATCGTCAACCGCAGAGAGCTTTTTGATGGGACGTTCTCATTGAAATGTATATATTGTTACATTTTCTACCACGTACCTAGTAGATTATGTTTATGCAACGGGGGGAGACACCCCACACTCTACGTCCTATACACTTTCTCTCAAGAAGGTATTCGTCTATACTTTAAAAACATTCTTGCAGCCAAATCATTTGAGAGCAACTTCCAACATTGTTGACATGAATACCAAATAATAATAATAATAATAATAATAATAATAATAATAATAATAATAATAATAATAATAATACAGCTTACTTGTTTTGCCCGCTGTTCACATGGTTCATTTTATCAGATTTATAAATTTCCGAAAAATATACCAACATTGCAAGTGCTGTTTTCAACATAATCTTTTACGCATTGCGTAGAACATTTTTTGTGCTTACACACCCACACACACTCACACACAATCGTCGTTATGTGGTTTAAACTGGTGAAGAAATAAATTTGTGAAGTCCTAAAAAAGCGAGCCGAAAATAGGAATTAAAGCTAAAACGTTGATAATTCCCAACTTTGACATTTTATTTCTCCGTCAAATAAAAACATATTTTTACTGTAAAATCAACTAATAAGCACAAAAATGTAGATATATTCAATGTGTGTAAGATAATTTTGAAAACATAATGTAGAAAAACAGACAAACTGTATAACTGTTTAACCTCTCAGTCCAAAAAATTTAGATTTTACCCCCCAATAATTTGGCTACTGGAATTTTTTAAAGTTCAGACGAAAGCTTTATTGAAGGGTTGTAAGTCTATTGTAGCTACCACCACCCATGTGGAAGGCATGAATTGAAGGAACCACAGGAGGCTAAGGTAGCAAGCAGACAGACACAGAGACGCGCAGAAGTCCTAAGAGTTTCTGGCTCAAAGACCCGTCCCACTTTTGGAGCTGCCTAAAGATGGCGACGAACGAGTCGTCAAGAAAGCAGGTTTTTGGGGGTTTCCCGGAGTCACCAGGCATTGCTGGGAAGGCTTTTTGTCCTCCCCGAATTTATCTTCACTCATTCCCTCTCATTTCGTCTTCCTCTGTGACGTTACAGGTTGGCTTCGGGAATGTGTGTCGGCGCAAATGCCTTGCGTGCTGGAATTTCTGCTCGGCCCCGTCAGATGGAGACCACTCGATCCGTTTTTGGGTCGAACTTTCCCCGGTCTGCACTGCAGGAAAGCCTGTGAACCACCCTCCGGTGGCTTGGGAGATCTGCCTTGAGCGCTCTATGGCTTGGTGGAGAAACCTGTAACTAATAGGTACCTCTACACGTCTCTGTCACCTGCGTTGGCCGGTCCTGCAGTCGATACGTCACCAGCGGTTCCTTCATCTCATCCGTTCCTCCCGGGAGTGTATGCACAAAAGATCCCTGTGTGGGTCGAGATGTTAGGTGTCTCCTCCGAAGCGTAATCCCAATCCTAACCAGTTACTATCCGTACCTGTTTCTTCTGTTACCTCCTGAATTGGTAATACTATTCCTCTAAGTGTAAATATAAATTCCACTTCTTATACTGGGGACAATAGATATGTGCTGTGCAGTCGACCTTCAGTTGAAGATGGTATGGAATCACATTCCGAAAACGTTCCTGCAACTCCAAGCGGAACCCTGTAGACAAAACAAGTTTCACAATGAATTTGACATCGCTTTTATTACTGCTTCTCATGATCATAAAATTTTGTATAATTAAGCTATATTTACAATTAAAAGTTTTACAAAATTTAATAAAATAACGGAGAACTTCGCAGCTATTCACAGAACTTCTATATAAACATTTTATTAGAAATATCAGTATATTTAACATACCCTTTGTACCTTCCTATAACTTATTAGTAGGTACACAAATTATTCTTACAAAAGATTATTTTTCCATCTACTTCATTTTATCTAAGATAAACCTTTCCGGAAATAGCTACATTACACATTTCGTTATCATACAAAGGGAACAGCGATAGTCAACATATTTAAGAACTTGACACTATATGGTGGACTTAATATTCCATACTCTTGCCACAACATCGTAAGAAACAACTGAAAATCGACAGGGTTTGAAGAGAATTTACTAAGTATTGAACAAGTCGAACCGCTAATAACGAATATCTTGGAAATGGCTGATGCCACAAAAACGTTAATGGTAATAAACTGGGTGCTTTAAAGAGATCTACGTTTCTTGTGTAGTACGTTTTCGTTTATCAGTTACATAAGTTTATACAAAGTTCCTTCCGAATGAAGGGCGGTTAACGGCTGTTTCCAAAAAGTTAAGGATGGACATTTTATTTGTCATGTAAGCATCTTTAATATGCGGGATTTTAATCAAAGTTTTTAGTCATATTTGAGAAAATAAAACACTTTCTATAATGTTCCATGTAAAGGAAATTGGTATTGGATGAATTTTTTTGAAACTCTTTGTCGCATTTTTGGAAGGTACTGAAATAAAATGCCAAGTTTGGTATTTATCCGACTTTTCCTTTCTGAGTTATGCTGTTACGGGAACAAAGCACTTTGAAATTAGTCAGTCACCAATAAAATCTCTATTATTCCCAGTTTCAGAAAATATATACTTTTGGGGGTTAAGAGGTTCTTAAGACATTTAAATACCATTTAAATGCTGGTTTGCATTCCTTTAAAGCTGTCATGCAAGACCCCTTTTTAGGACATTTCGGTATCTTTCAACAACGAACGACTATATCCCCAGCAAGCAGTTCAGCAACTAACAAAAGAGGCCAGGACCAAGAGAAGGCAATCAAAAATGCTGCAGTTATCCAGGAATGAAGGTACTGATGAATATGACCCTGGAATGTACTGAAGTGTGTCAGAATTTTAATGTTCAAGCTTTAAATTTAGTTTTGTCAAACAACATTTTTGGATACTTATGTACCTTTTTCTCAGAAAGTACTAAAGGTAGATAGCTGAAATATTCAGTACATATATAAACACATATTTAAGCTTTCTGAACCAAAATCATAATTCTATAATGTATATTGGTGATATTAAGAATGCAAAAACATTGCCAATTCTCCTCATTTTTACTTTTTTGATACTGAAATTATTTTTTTTCAATTTCTAGTGAACTGATATATAAAACTAAATAATTGAAATTCGGAAGATAGCCGATTATACTAAAAACAAGCATGCAAAAGTGTGGTTTGTATTGCAAGTACTATCAGAGAAAAAAGATACATGAATTCACATATTTTAAGAGTAAATTTTCTTTTTCTGCTGAATGAAATAATTTTTACGGACTCAACTACATAAGCTATCAATGCAAACTATCGCTTGAAATAATTTTCATGTTTCATAGAGCAAGTCACAAAAGTTTCAGGAAAAATTATTAAGAACTCTAAAAGTAGTGGTAATTTAACACACTTAAGGTGTAATTTCCATGTGTTCAGACTTCCTTGTCCCTTTAACAGACACACGTGTATTTTTTCTATTTTTTTTATATATTCAGGGCCTCGAAGAATGAAATATCTGTACTGAATTTTTGGGTGCAATACAATGCCTTCTCTATCTAGTATGTATGTGTTAGAGAAAGTAAAAACGAATAACCAATAACCAGTTGGGAAAAGTGCAAGTATTTGAACATTCAATCAATAAGTGTTTCGGGGGAGCACAGTGGTTTCGTTTCCAGCGCTTGTTCTGAGTTTCCGGAATTCAATTCCCGACTACCGGTTTTAAGTTGGCGGCATCCACGCCTTCACATATGACTTGCTCATGTGGAATGTCCCCATGCCAAACGTGATTCGGAATTCACGGTAAATGCTGTAGGTCCTCTCATTCCATCACATCATCCTGACATCCGGGGTAATGATGTCGCTGGCTAGGCGCCTCCGCTTCAGAAATAGGTCCGGTTATCGCTTGGTGGAATGAGGTAACCTCTGAAGGTCATAGGGCAAAATATATGGGGAAATGCTCAACCCCCAAAAAATATTTATTTGACATAAACCGTGTGTTTTGACGAGATTAAATTTTTTTGTTTAGTAACATTTTGTGTATCTCTTTTGGTTCACAAGATATAAAAGACATTCGTAATCAGGAGGATATTACAGATTATTCCCAGAATATTCAAGGCTTACATTTAATTTGTCATGCAAATATAAACATATGACACCTATTCAAAATCGTTAAAGCCATTTTTGAGAATATAAAAAATAGCAAAACATTTTCCCATAAAAAGAGTATTTGGTAATGGGGGATTTTCTTGAAAGCCTTCGTATCGTATCCTTGGAAAATGCTTAACTTAAATGTTTACAATATAACGAACTTTTCTATTTTGCTTTACGCTGTTCAAAGACACAAACAAAACTTTTCTAAAAATGTGATGTGTTACACTCACGCGACTTTCTCTACCCAGTGGCGTTTATTTACATACAGCGTATACCGATTATTTCTACATAAACTTATTTTTCTGTCTAATTTAAATAAATCTCTTCAGAACTACTCTTTTAGGTAAAAGTGCGATAGAGAAAACTGAATCGATATTTAAATGTCTTGCTGTGTGCTGGCCCCGAAATTCCATGCCCTTTCCGTGATGTTTAAAGAAAAATATAAGTAGCGACGGCACTATGAGAAATGTCACTTGAAAATTCAAATTAACAACGAAAATCTCGGAAGCGGATGATACAGCAAAAAGTTACTTTGGACTAATTTGTACATGTTAACACTCATTTGACCGCTTTTTAATTTTTATTTTCTGTTTCTACTACAATTGTTAACCGAGCGGGATGGCTTAGGTGATTCCGTCTTCGGGAGGTCCCGGGATCAATCCCCGAAGATTGGCCAATCTGGCTCATGGGTTATTCGTGGTTTCCTCGGGTCGGTAAGCAAATTCTGGGGTGGTTCATCTTCTACCTCGATTCTCCTTCCTCTCATTTTCTATAACATCATCTTCCTTGTTATGTGTTTCAGGGTTGCTGGACCAGGCGACGTTGACTTCGTGGTGGGGACGCTTCGAGGTTAGTGGCTTGTGGGCAAGGACCGTGCGGCGTCGGATGCGTTATAATCTAGAAACGTTAGGGACCCCGTCTATGCTTGCGCCCGTTGGTATCCGGATCTCCCCTCATTCTTCTTTCACGTTGGAAGCACAATAGGCCGACTGGCCTGGTTTCGGGGGGCCCCTCCGTGATACGCACTGTACCTTTACTAAAATTGTTACCTCACATTATTGCAAGCTTGTGACTTTTCATAAATTATTGCATGGATAATACATACGAAATTATATTTAATTTGATGACGTGGTTTTATTTTTGTCACTACTTATACTTAAAACCGCCAAGCGGTCATTTTGACCGTTAATATGTATATGTCAGTACAATCGGATTTATAGCATTAATCTATTTTTACTTTCCCTACTATGTAAAGTAGGGGAAGTATTGTATTCCACCCAAAAATTCGATACCGAGATTTCAGCGGAAATATATGTTTTGAGACCCCCTGAATCCAAAAAAGCATTTTTGGAAACATGTCCGTGTATGTGTCTGTGAACAGCATAACTCAGAAACGAACAGTCGGATAAACACCAAACTTGGTATTTAGGTTCAGTATCTTCCAGAGATACGAAACGAAAGTTTTCAAGAAAATCTCCCCACTCCAGATTACCCTTTACCTGGAAAATTTTTCGAAAATTTGAATTTTCTCAAAAATGGCTTCAAAGATTTTGATTAATATATCATATGTTTAAGATATTTTAATGACAAATGAAATGTATATCTTGAATTTTCTGGGAAGGTCTCTAAAAGTATTCTTCATTGTGAACGACTTTTGCATATCTGGTAAACCATAAGATATAGACAAAATTTTACTACATAACAAATGTAGATCGCGTTAAAATACACAATTTATGTCATATACATTTTTTTGTTGAGTGAACCATTTTCGAGATATTGCTTGTTATTCCCTTAAATTTTCCAATACTTATACTTTTTGTCAAATGGAAATTTCTTATTCATTTATTTTTTTTTTGTCCTGGTAATGCAAACAGAATGGAATGCGCCACATAGCAACCAGGTCTTAAAATATTTGACTGTCGCTTAAAGCCTACCATATTCTCCTTGCACCTACAAGAAAATTACCAATAACATTAGCATCTCGATATCTCGACTAACATGAAGCACATGGAGAATACGCGTTTGTAGAAATAGTTTGTACAAGAGTAGAGAAAGTCATGTGAGTGTAACACACCAGATTTTTAGTATCATATTGCTGGTGCACTCTGTTTTTGCAACAGTTATCGTGTCTGCAGTGGGAATTCGAACTAAATACGCAAGAATAAGCCCGATAGCTACGGTATGTGTTCTTATTCATAAAACACTTTATTTGAGTGGTGTCCTGTGAAGAGTGAGCTTGTCTCATCCAAAGGACTTGTGTCAGCAAAGTTTTCTCATAGATGAAGAACTGTTAGCAATTGATAATAATATTCCTGAATATCTGACTTTTTAGAAATAGAAAACGATCCTATTACAGAGGATCGTGAGCTGCAAGAATATCGCCCAGCGTACCGTTCGGAGAGTTCCGACGGCAAAGACATACAAGTGACGAATAACTATGTGCTCACTTCCCAGATAGAATATAATTGATTTGCTCAGAATTATACGTCATTACTATTGTTATTATTATATTTATTGCCATAATCGTTAATTTTTCAAATTGTTTTGTCTATTTGCTATGACAGAATAAAAAATTGGAACTTACATACCCTAGTCTCTGAGATGATTGTTTGTATTAAAGGAGTTGTATTGTATTTCGACTGTTGGGAGCCGAAATTGAAGTTCGTTGCAATCGCACGTATAGTACCCGCTTTCCAGCATCCTTCGCCCCAAATGTACTCTCCTGGTGACCTTTGCCCCTCCCCAAAAGTTTAAACATATTTTAACTTTGTAATATTTGACTGTTTGTTTAAATATTATATATTAATGTTTGCCTCGGCTGCGTCAGTTTTATTGTTAGAGACATGTTTCTCTTTGTAGGGTTGTGGTGCGACTGAAGAATGTAGGCTTATACGGATTATAATTTTACTTCACTCCTTTTATTAATGCTTGACACGATTTAAATAACACTTCACTGATATAGACAAAGCTGTGAGACCTTGTTTTATTAATTACTTGCATTTTTTAAGACGTAAACTATTTGGCTCACACGAATACGTATTATATTTCTCGACGACGCATCTCACGTCAGGAACACTGTCTACAACTAACACGTCCAGTTATGAGCACTGTCTACAAGCAAATGACTTGAATTTCACTGCCTAAATTTGTAAATTTCTGTATTTAAAGTCTCTGATTGGCAATTCCTAATCCAATAGAATACTTTTATTTAACTTAAGCTTTTTTCTGGTTGTTGATTGACTATTTTATAAACTGTCACAAAAATTTACATTATTGTTTCTCCAAGAATGACTAGTAGTATTATTAAACATTCTTAATCATTATTGCCTCAAGATTACCTCATTGTTACCTCATTTTTATCAACTTTTAACCTATTATTCTCACAGCTCCTACATTATTAAATTACGTAATACATGCACATAACATTACTATATGTATACAATAATATAAATACTTACAATGACTGGAATATAGACTTTTTATATATTGTTACATACACATATTGCTATAAGGCGGGCTGTTATTATATTTTTTATTATGTAATTTGACTAAAATCATCTAAGTGTTAAAAATACTGCCTCATCTCTTACAGAAGCTGCACCTGGCCCAAGTGGAAATCCCAATATATTTATCGTGAACAAACTGTAAATAATACACAGTTTCCTTAGACACCGCACTTTTAAGGGCACAGTCGCGGGGAGAACATCAACACGTAGGTCAGTAAGAGGCGGAGTTCCCGAAGGCTCTGCTATCCCCCACGCTATTTAGCGTCTTTATAGCAGACTTTCCTACACAGCAGCAATTCTATATTACCCAGTATGCTGACGAGTGCTGCTGTTCTACGCCAACAAACATCTACTCACAGCCTTCAACCCAATTCAGAGACACCTACGCCTCATTCAAGAGTGTTGTCGGCGTTGGCGCGTGTCCGTTAACGCGGACAAGAGTCACGCCCCCGCAGACTGTCCCACGTTCAGATACAGAGTCGTAGGATGGAATGTAGGAATTCGATCACCTACCTGGGAGAGAAGTTGGACAAGGGTCTACTTTTCGCAAGCACATCCGGGAGCGCTCTGCCCGGCGCAGGCGGAAATTTGTTCCTTGTACCCGATGCTGAAGTCCGGGATGCCTGTTTGTTAGAGCTACAACTCTTCCGTGCCTTGCTATACGCTTGCAGGATCTGGGGCATGGCCGCAAACAGTTGGTTGCTATGACTACAACGGGCGCAGAATAGGGGACTTAGGTCATAAATTCTGTCGGCTGCTCCTTTCCCGTGAGACAACAACATGAAGCCTCATCTCTTCCGTGTGTAGAGGATGAAATTAAGCGCCGGTCATTTAAATTTCACGAGGGTTTGCCTAACCACAACAGTGCCCTAGATAGATTCCTTGGGGATTATAATCCTAGAACTCGCCGGTTTCCGCGTCATCGGGCTCCCCGCTTGACATTCAGGCACACCGGATACCCACGGAGTGTAACCAACAGCAGCTAACGCTGAGTTCCATTCTAATCCAGTCAAGAGCCTCCAAATTCACACTCCAGCCAATGAAAGCTGAGCTTTGTTAAACCACGCCCACCAGGGAGGAGAAGGGCCACTGCATCCTAATAGAACGCCTTCGAGGGGCAACATGCTTCCTCCTATCATATCACACTACTCTCCTACAAAATGCCATCCCTAAATACCCTTTCTAAAAATAAAACATCCTACGGTAGAATCCTATTGTGGGTAGGCACGCAGAAAAAACACTCAAGCTAAACCTCAGCCTGCTAGGAGCAAGCGAACATCCTGAAGAGGCAGTAGCACCTTCTGAATCTGATCATGTACCAATGTAGCCTCGCAATAGAAGAGTGTATCAATCAAAGTCTTCCCTACCTGAAGTAGGTTCAAAATGACTGGGCAAGGTTGGAATAACAGAGTGGACAGTAGCTGAATTTGGCGTTACTTCGCGAGGTAGAATCTCTCAGCAGAATATATTGAAAGACATTGAAGGACCTACACCGTACTTAAGAGACACGTTACTAAGGATAGTGCAGTGGCTGCATGGTGTTTATTCATAGATTATTCTATGCTGAAACACATGAAAAGGTGCACCGAAATAGAAGCAAGAAGAGTGGTGGATAATAATTTGTGGTATGTGAATCTGGAAGAGATAAATGCATTTATTGCTTTGTTACATGTATGTACGGAGTGCACCGGCCATAGAGTTAGATGAATTATGGTCCAACAAATTGGGGCTCCTGTTCTTCAGTGAAACTATAGGCAGGAATAGGAATTTCGAGAAATTCTAAGATTTATTGGCTTCGATACAAAGAACATCATATCCGGACGATTGTAAACTGACAAGTTTGATTTAGTTTCGATCACATGGAACGGATTTATTGACAATTGCCATCTAACTTTCAATCCGGGAGTTTTTCCCATCGTAGACAAACAACTTTTCCCAAGCAAAACAAGATGCCCTTTTCTTCAACTCATGCCAAACAAGCCCAATAAACTGGGGATAAGATTCTGGTTTCTGGTGGACGTTGACAGAAAATGTCTCTGTAATGGAATCCCTAAGCATGGCAAAGACCAACTGAGAGCAGCTAATGAAAAACTTCCAGAAAGTGTTGTAATAAGACTAGTAGCACTATACTCCAAAAAGGGACGGCATGTAACAACAGATAACTTTTTTACTATAGTAAAACTTGGAAGTAAGCTGAAATATGAAAAGACTAATCTCGTTGGAACCATGAAGATAAATCCCAGACAGTTTGAAGGGTTTGACAAATTTACTGATTACACAGTTCTTCTGAAGAATGGAGACGCTTCATTAATGTTTACCAAGGAAAGCAAAACAAAAGTGACTTACATATAGTACTATGAATTTAGATGTCGAAATAGAATGCAAAAACAAATCTGATGTGTTACACCCACTTGACTTTCTCTACTCTTGTACAAACTATTTTTACAAACGCTTATTCTCCATATGCTTCATGTTAATCAAGATATCGAGATGTTAATCTTATTGCTAATTTTCTTGTAGATGCAAAGGGAATTGCTAGGCTTTAAGCGATAATCAAATATTTTAAGCGCTGGTTGCTATGTAGACTATTCCATTCTCTTTGCATTACCAGGACAATAAAACATGAATAACAAGTTTCCATTTGAGAAAAAGTTTAAATATTGTAAACTTTAATGGAATAACAAGCAATATCTCGAAAATGGGTCTCTGAACAAAAAAAATATGTATATGACATAAATTGTGTATTTTAACGCGATCTACAGTTTTTCTGTAGTAACATTTTGTCTATCTCTGATGATTTACCAGTTATGCAAAAGTCGTTCACAACGAAGAATACTTTTGGAGAGATTCCCAGAAAATTTGAGATATACATTTCATTTGTCATGAAAATATCTTAAACATATGATATTTTAATCAAAATCTTAGAGCCATTTTTAAGAAAAATAAACTTTTCGAAAAATGTTCCATGTAAAGGGTAATCTGGGGCGGGGGGTTTTCTTGAAAACCTTTGTGTCGCATCTCTGGAGGATACTGAACCTAAACACCAAGTTTGGTGTTTATCCGACTGTTCTTTTCTGAGTTATGCTGTTCACAGACAGGCAGACACACAAACGGACATGTTTTCAAAAATGATTTTTTTGGATTTAGGGGGTCTCAAAGCATAGATTTCCGGTGAAGTCTCGGTATCAAATTTTAGGGTGGAATACAATACTTTCCCTACTTACTATACGTAGTAGAGAAAGTAAAAAGCTTCCTCACACAGCTTCTATAACAAGAAAAAGTTTGCTGTCGATATATTGGACCAGATGACCAGAAATTATTCTGTGCGTTCAGGTTAATTCATGTTTTCCAAGACATCCTTGATTTAGCAGCCATCATTTAATGGAGCATTGTTAAAGATGTTACAGGAAGCTTGGTAAGTAATAGAAATCGCATTATGAAACTTGCAGAAGAATAATGCAGTGAGTATATAAAGTCCAAAGAACAGTCAAGTCGCAGAAGTTCGAGGAAGAAAACGAAGAGTTGGAAGTAACAAAGTACAAGTTTTATTTATGGACGCTCTTTAACTACTGTGGTCCTTAGCATCCCATTCTATATTCAGCGTGAAAGACCGGACATTTTATTCTGAGGCCTCTTTATCAGGCTTGAGGTTCTTTTACGTGCCGTAAATCTACAACACGAGACCACCGGTTTTACTTCCCTTCCAAAGGAAGCCATGCTAAGGATTTTTACGCCTGAAAAAAGTCCATTTCCCTCCACCGGGGGTTGAACCCGTGACCTCGGGAACTGTAGGCTAGCATGATACACCTAGAGCACGGATGACGACAAAGAAAATAACGAGTGACTATAATGCCATTTGTAGAAATGTCGGAGCAAGCCTAATGAACATTGCAACAAATGAGAAAACCGTGTGTGGATCTTGCATATATAAAGTAACAAAGAAAATAATTTGTAAAACATGTAAATAGAATGATGTTGTAAGAAATAAAAGACGAGAGTGAGGTAGAAGGAAAATAAAGTGTGACATGTTTCTCCATGAAAATAGAAAATTTTATCTTCTTCTTCTTCCTCCTTGCAAGTATTAGGCCCTCCGGCTTGTTACAGCCTCATTGCCATCTCTTTCTGGGTCGTCCTACATTCCTTCCTCTTGTGGGTCGATATTTCAAGGCCAATTTCGAGATACGAGTTTCTTGAATTCGTTGCAGATGCTCTCTCCAATTTTCTCTGTGTAGTGTAAAATTTTATCATTTATTGCATAAATGCCCAATTCCTCTCTAATTCGTTCATTCTTTATTCTGTGCCTTCTGGTACAACCCGTCTCAGCTCGTAACAATTTCATCTCTCTACTTGGATGGAGTTTTCATATTGTTTCTTGTGAATCCACGATTCACTCCTATATAAAAGGTTCGGCACAGGCATCACTTTATAAAATTTCAAAATGCTTCATCTTCTTTCCAATTTTTCAGATATTAATTTATTTACTTTTACATAATCTGTAGTAAGACGATACAGGCAATTGCCTTTATAGCAGCCCAAATATAGAAGCAGACGAGCTATGGACAAATAATTGCAAACCCCTGATTGATATAAAGTCCGTAAAAAGAAATGCAGAACCATAAAAATATACGAAAACACCAATAAGAATATTGAATATTGTATACAGTGTGGACCATTTAAGTTGAGACTGTACAATATCCCCAAAACTAAGCCTTGTAGAAAGAAATGTCTGGGATAAAATTTGCTTGATATTATGGGGGAAAGTAATCGTGTCATTAGTCGTGTTTTGTTTGGAGGATGTTATGATGGTCATTTTAGGGTAAATTTAATTTTTACTTTCTCTACTACGTATAGTAGGTAGGGGAAGTATTGTATTCCACCCAAAAATTTAATAGCTAGATTTCACCGGAAATATATGTTTTGAGACCCCCTAAATCCCAAAAAAGCATTTTTGGAAACATGTCCGTGTGTGTGTGTCTGTGAACAGCATAACCCAGATAGGGGTACAGTCGGATAAACACCAAACTTGGTATTTAGGTTCAGTATCTTCCAGAGATGCGACACGAAGGTTTTCAAGAAAATCCCCCACCCCAGATTAGCCTTTAGGGAACATTTTTCGAAAATTTTAATTTTCTCAAAGATGGGTCTAACGATTTTGATTAAAACATCATATGTTTAAGATATTTTCATGACAAATGAAATGTATTTCTCGAATTTTCTGGGAATGTCTCCAAAAGTATTCTTCATTGTGAACGACTTTTACATAACTGGTAAACCATAAGAGATACACAAAATTTTACTACACAAAAATGTTAAAATACACAATTTATGTCATATACATTTTTTTGTTGTTGAGTGAACCGTTTTCGAGATATTGCTTGTTATTCTCTTAAATTTTCCAATAATTATACTTTTTCTCAAATTCGTTATTCATTTTTTATGTCCTGGACATGCAAAGAGAATGGAATGCGCCGCATAGCAACCAGCGCTTAAAATATTTGATTATCGCTTAAAGCCTACCAATTCCCCTTGCATCTACAAGAAAATTATTAATATGATTAATATCTAGATTAACATGAAGCATATGGAGAATAAGCATTTGTAAGAATAGTTTGTACAAGAGTAGAGAAAGTCATGTGTGTGTGTAACACATCAGATTTTTTTAAATGGGAACCTACGTTTTGTATGTGGTTTTCTCATTAGGAAACGGTTTATATAAAGCTGTTTATTTTGTTATGAGCAATAAGGAAAGAAAATAAAAAATGTTGGTTCCCAATTATGAAACGTAACTTGACCCTCAAATGACCATCCATGGGTGATCCAACCATTCATTGCACTCTTCGTACACAGCCATTCGGAATGTTCGCTGTTATTTACGTTGGTGTAAGAACAATTGAAAATTGCTTTATACAAATGTTGTTTAGATTTTTATGAGGAGTGAGAAAACAATGTAAAAACGGTAGGTTCCCATTTTAAAAAAATTAAATTCACCCTAAAATGATTTCAAGACATTTCTTTCTACAACGCTTAGTTTTGGATATATTGTACAGTCTCAAATTAAATGGTCCACTCTGTGTGTATAATTTATTTTTTAAAAAAAATCCTGTAAAGTTGTATTTAGAAGTGGATTACTTAGTGTTGGAATAACCTGCACTGAAAATAGTGCTAGTGATAAACTCAGAGGTATTCTACCTATAGAATAACACCAGTGGTCAAAATAATTCCACTGGCGGTTCTAAGTATATGAAGTTTTAGAGGGAAGTACAGTTTGTATGTAGTATATTTTTAAATTCTCTACTACGTGTAGTAAGTAGGGGAAGTATTACATTCCACCCAAAAATTCGATACCGAGATTCCACTGGAATTAAATGCTTTGAGGTGCTCTAAATCCAAATAATGAATTTTTGTAAACATGTCCGTGTGCCTGGCTTTGAACAGCATAACTCAAAAACGAAAAGTCGAATAAATACCAAACTTGGTATTTGAGTTTAATATCTTCCAATGATGCGATAAACAGGCTTTCAAGAAAATCCTTCCACACCTGACTACTCTTTACATGGAAAAGTTTTCAAAAATTTTGATTTTCTCAAAAATGGCGCTAACGATTTTGACTAAAATATCATATGTTTAAGATATTTTATGAGAAATAAAACTTATATCCGAATTTTCTGGAAATGTACCCGAAAGTCCCCTTCAATCTGAATGACTTTCCTATAACTGGTAAACCGCAGGAGATAGACAAACTTTTACTACACAAAAAATGTAGATCTTGTTAAAACACACAATTTATTTCATATTAATTTTTTGTCGTGTAGCCCAATTCCGAGTTATTCCTTGTTATTTGTTTCAATTTTCCAATGTTGCTCTTGTTCTCAAATGCGAATTCGTTATTGGTTTTTTTATCTAAAAATTGAGTTTTATTTATGGACGCTCTTTAACTACTATGGTTCTGAGCGTCCCATTCTATATTGGGCGTGAAGCACGAGTAATTTCGCTCAGAGCCCTCTTTATCAGGCTTGAGGTTCTTAATTTAATTAAATGCAGGTATTCTATTGGACTAGGGTTAGCCAATCAAAGACTTGAAATACAAAGATGTAAAAGTTTATACGGTTGAAATATGTTCAGTTGCTGGCTGACCTTGGTAGTGACCAGATGAAAGATGTGTTCTCTAAAGAAATATTACGTATTCGTGTGAATCGTAAATTAAATATACGCGTTAACTAAGTGCAAATATTAAATAAAAGTATCTCACAGCTCTTAATATCAGTGTAGTGCTATTTAATTTGTGCCAAGGATTAATAAAAAGAAGTGAATTTAAGCTTAAAATCTCTGTAAGCCTACATTCTTGTCGTACCACGCCCTGATTAAGAGAAACATGTCTCTGAAGTAAGACTGACGTAGCCGAGGCAAACATAAACATAAATACTACCTATAGAAGCAGTTTAATAACAAGGGTAATATATTATTTTAAAACTAGGAGCGTAACAACAAAAATACATCTACAAGAATCAGCTTCTCATACGTTGCAGCATATTAGGTAACAAATAATATTCTTCAAATTGACGTTCACACGTGGAGCTGATTAAATAAAAAAACTCCAAGACAATAACTACTTCAAGTTAACACCAAAGCGTGGTGCAAAAACTCCAACAACAGTAACTCCTACGTAAACAATATATCTTCTTCAATGCAGAATAACCGGTTGTAAAGAGTAGAGAAAGTCATGCGAGTGTAATACATCAGAAGTATTTATGTAGTCTATAGTAAGATAATATCTACAGAAAGTTACTTTTATAGGAGCCTAACTATAAAAGTAGTCGGGCTATGGACAAACAATTGTAAATCCTTGATTTTTATAAAGCTCATAAAAGGAAATGTGGAAACACAAAACTTATGAAAATACCAATAGAAATATTGAATCTTATATACATGATTTTTTTAAAAAAAAATCCCTGGAAAGTCATATTTAGATGTGGATTATTTAGTGTTGGAGCAACCTGCACTTAAAATAGTGCTAGTGATAAACTAGAGATTTTCTAACTATAGGACGTCAACAGCGGTCAAAATGATCCCACTGGCGGTTCTAAGTGATTCTAGTATTAGAGAGAAGTACAGTTTGTATGTGTATAGTTTTCTTTGTCTCCAGTGGTTTACTATTTATACAAAATTAAAGCTGCTTCTGAATGAAGATTTCATCAGCTATTCCCAGAATTGTTAAGATATTAATTTTGTTAATCACGTAACCGTCTTAAAGATATGGCAATTTAATTAAAATCGTTCCAGCCATTTTTGAGAAAGTAAAACGTTTCTAAGAAAGCTTCAATGTAGGCGGTAACTTGAAACAGTGGTATTTGTTAAAATACATATATAGAGAATCAGCAATGGTGATATGGGTGAGTGTAGTCGCCATAGCTACTCCAGTGTGGTCAGCACTACCCACGAGTAGCCAAGTCTACTGGAAGCGGATGCATCAAAAAGATATTTTAAGCAAATACGCGTGGTGACAAACGCCTGTGCTTGAGTAAACATGTGGTCCGGGTCCCGGAAGCGAGAGGGGATGATAATGAAATTGGTGCGGTCTGCGCTCTGCTGGCGGATAAAGAAAATAAAATTAAAACAAGAAAAAGCTGAAAGTGGCATTCTCAGGATTCCGTTGCGGCTTTGTATCGACCGTGGGATTCCAATAGCGGGGCCAGACATAAAGCGAACTTCATGAACCCATAAGATTTTACGGCCTGGTCAAGTCAAGCCGAGTTTTCGGATGTTGGCAGCACTGTCCCACTGTAACGCTATTACGGCAGTTTCTCTCGCGGACTGTCACGGGGACTTCTGGGAATCAGCTACGTTTTTTATTTCCTGCAGTTCAGGGCACGTAAGAGAAAATATCTGGAATATCCTTTGGCAATTTCTCCACTTGCAAGAACTTTAGTGTCTAATGGGAGATATCTGACTAATCTCTCAAATGTACTTCTCTAATACAGTATAAATACAATTCTATATCTAAGAAATCATCATCAAACATTCAACTGCTGTGTTTAATACAGACACTTTGTATAACATACATCCTATCGCATAAAAAAAAATTCATGCTACATTCACATTACCTCTATAGCTTATTTGTGGGTGTACAAATTATTCTTACGAAATCTTAATTTTCTCTCTACTTCATTTTATTCAATACGAACCTTTCTGGAAATAGTTACATTAAACATTTCGTTATCCTACAAAGGGAGTAGCATAGTCTGCATGTTTAAGAACTTGACGCTATACGGTAGACTTAAAATTCCATACTCATTCCACAACATCGCGAGAAACAACTGAAAATCGACTGGACTTGAAAAGAATGACTTAGCATTGAACAATTCAACCATTAATAGCGGATATTTCGGAAATGGCTTATGCCACAAAAATGTTTTTGGTAATAAATTGGGTGTTTTAAAGCGATATGTTAGATGTTTTATGTTTTGTTGATTCGCTAGGAGTAATTTTTGGTAAAATTATTTTCACCATGCTTTGCCTTACACCAGGCAATAAAGAAAATAAATGCTGTATAATACTACTTTATGAATTTTTTGGGTAAGTACTTCCAGTGTTCGATAAAATATTAAAATCTTCCGGGCTGGAAGGCCGTGTTCTAAGGGTAAAATTATTCAGGCCAGATGTTTCGGTCAACTTTTTGGTTGCTATCTTCAAGAGCAGCTTAACAACAACTGTACGGCAGTCGTTAAGCTGCCCCGGGTTGTTGCCCTCTTGAAGATGGCAACGAAAGAGTTGACCGAAACAACGAAACAATAAGGGTAAATGGTTTTACCCTTAGACCACGGCCTTCCAGCCGGGAAGGTTTTAATACTTTATCGATTAACTCCGGCTTAACACACTTACTTTTAGTGTTATTCTTTCTGCTGCTTCATAACTTCACTTCCATTTAAGTTTCTTCTGAATTCATAATTCCCGCCATTTTATGTTTATGTGGGTTAGATCAAATAAACCTGACAATATAACATATAGGTTAACTTTATAACGAATTGCGAAAAATTGAAGCATGACGATTTGCATTGTGAATGGATAATGCGATGCTATGAGTTAATCATGTGGAACGACATAATGAAAAAAAAACCTGATGTGTTACACTCACATGACTTTCTCTACTCTTGTACAAACTATTTTTACAAACGCTTATTCTCCATCTACTTCATGTTAATCGAGATAAACATTTGCAGAGTCTATCTTATTGCTGATTTTCTTGTAGATATATGGGGAATATATATTTACAAGGGCAATAAAGAAATACAGTAGCCTTTAAGCATAGACAATACTCTTAATTGCTGGTTGCTATTTGCAGCACCATTCTCTTTGCCACAGATTAATACTCTTTGCATATCCAAGACAAAAAAATGAATAACGAATTCCCATTTGAGAAAATAACTATTGAAAAATTTAAGGAAATAACAAGCAATATCTCGAAAATGGTTCACTCAAAAACAAAAATGTATATGACATAAATTATGTATTTTAACGTGATCTACATGTTTTGTGTAGTAAAATTTTGTCTATCTGTTATGGTTTACCAGTTATGCAAAAGTCGTTCACAATGAAGAATACTTTTGGAGACATCCCAGAAAATTCGAGATATACATTTCATTTGCCATAAAAATATCTTAAACATATGATGTTTTAATCAAAATCGTTAGAGCCATTTTTGAGAAAATTAAAATTCTCGAAAAACTTTCCATTGTAAGGGTAATCTGGGGTGGGGGATTTTCTTGATAACCTTCGTGTCGTATCTTTGGAAGATACTGAATCTAAATACCAAGTTTGGTGTTTATCCGACTGTTCACTTCTGAGTTATGCTGTTCACAGACACTCAAACACAGACATACAGACACACACACACGGACACCACCCGGATATGTTTCCAGAAATACTTGTTTTGCATTCAGGGGTTCTCAAAACATGTATATCCGGTGAAATCTCGGTATCGAATTTTTGGGTGGAATACAATACTTCCCCTACTTACTATACGTAGTAGAGAAAGTAATAAGCTTTCGTAAGAATATTTATACACCCAGTAGTACATCATAGGTTTCTCTGACAGCGTTCTTGAGGTGTGATCGAATTGGCGGGTTCAAGTTTTGCTAGTGAGCCATTACGAGTCGCTTTGGGCAAATCTTTCGATTACGCCTTGCTGTAGGTACTGTAAAATTAACTATTTTGGATTTTGGTTTGGCTCTGATTCTATACTTCTTAAGCTTTGGATTGGATTGGGAAGCGGAGGGGATTCGGCACCATTCCAGGAATGAGCATACTGTACCGATCCCCCACGAGGAACAAGATGAAGGGAGACACCGGGTGGCCGGAACCGGGAGTGACGGCACAGTAATAACAGGGTCCCTACACTGTCCCTACATAGACGCTCCAGCAGTCGGATAAAGAAATTCCGACCTTACCCCACCTAGGTTCCAACTTCCCAACCCGGGGGCGATCCTTATACGCCGGCAACCAGCAGAAAACCAAGGGACGGAGAAAATTCACAGAGAGCATCCTTTTTACCTTTCATACTGCACCGATACACCATCGCCGACACTTCCAACCTTAAAACAGATGAAACGGTGTGAAAGATGAACGAAGTGATGAGTGGAACGAAATGGAGAGACAGGAAATTCGGGGGGAAAAGAACCCACTCCAGCATTTGCATGATGGAAGAAAACCCCGAAAGAACCCATGGGTCAGAGTGGGCGGTCCCCGGGGATCGAACCTGGGATCTCCCAAATGAGGACCACAAACATTACCACCTAAGCCATTCCACTTGGATGTTGTGCTTTAATTTTAATGTTTTTCAGCTTTCTCTTATGGGGCCATATGTTATTTAGTAAGGTTGTCTAGTAATAGCCACCAGTTGCGTTAATTTACTGACTATTCAACAGGCCGGCTCCGGGGTTACCAATGCTGGGCATTTATATTGAATTGTCAGTAAATAATTAACTGTAGAATTTAACTCGCGTTAAAATCTGCAACTTGCAAGGTCATATGTATGCAGTTTGCAGTTCCTTTTCTGTTATACTCAGTTTTCCAGGTAATTGTTTTGTGTAGATTCAATTTATATTTTCATATTTTTACTTTCTCTTCTACGTATAGTAAGAAGGGGAAGTATGTATTGTATTCCATCCAAAAATTCGATACCGAGATTTCACCGGAAATACATGTTTTAGGTGCCTGGAACACAAATAAAGCATTTTTATAAAACATGTCCGTGTGTGTGTGTTCCTATTTCTGTGAAGAGCATGACTCAAACAGGAAAAGTCGAATAAATACCAAACTTGGTATTTAGATTCAGTTCCTTCCAAATTTTTCAACAAAATTCCCCATCCAGACTACGCTTTAGATGGAAAATATTTCGAAAATTTTGATTTTCTAAAAAACTGCTATAACGGTTTTGATTGAAATATCATATATAAAAGATATTTACATAGCAAATGAAATGTATACATTGAATTTTCTGGGAACAGTCTTTGAAGTCCTCTTTATTTGGTAGGGATTTTGTATAACTGGTAGACGTTAAGAGATAGACGAAAACGTACTATACAAGAAATGTAGATCTCATTGAAGTTCACAATTTATTTCAAATAATTTTTGTAGCATCAGCCATTTCCGAAATATCCGTCATTAATAATTCGATTTGTTCAATACTTTTTCATTCTTTTTAAGTCCGATTGAGTTTCGGTTGTTTGTCGCGATGTCATGGAAACAGTATGGAATTTTAGGGCCGGCATACAGCGTCCAGTACTTATACATTTGACTATCGCTGTTCCCTTTGTTTCTATAACGAAATATGTAATGTAGCTAATTCTGCAAAGGTTTATTCAGATTAAACTGAAGTATAGAAAATGAGGCTTTAGTAACAATATATTGTAACCCATTAATAAACAATAGAGGGTAGAGAAAGGCATATGAGTTTGTCACATTACATTTTTCTTTTCTGCTCTGTATTTAGGGCCCACATTTCACTTGAGTATAGACGTACAGAAACTGTACGGATTTATTTTCGCTTTCAATGTATGTTAAATTGGCCTGCAGTTGTTTTTCTGCTTCTGTTTTCGCACACAGTGCGCTGGTCGCGTGTCTCAGGTTGCCTTCCCGACTTGGGGTTTGGCAAGAAAGACTACTACCTGTTGGCCTGCATGCATTTAAATTTTTCTTGGCTAGAATGTTTGTTTTCTTTCTTTATTGCGTCATTCGTGGATGTCAACGGATTCTGGGGTAAGTAAGCTGTCTCCTACTGACCTTTTAGCCTGTACTGGTGTGATTAATGTGCATGAATAATTTCTTCTGCTTGACCTCTTTCACAGTGCTAGTTGCATTAACTCAATAGTCGAGTCTTTCTTATGTTTCTTTGGCCTGAGTAATAAGGGGTAATTGTCAAATACTATTTTCGTTAGCTTTTAGTAGTTTACTAGTTCTCTATTTCACCTTTGTGTGTTCCCATTTGTTATCCTGCACGCGTTCCGTGGTGAATCTGGGTATGCCAAAAAAAAAAAAAAATCTGATGTGTTACACTCACATGACTTTCTCTACTCTTGTACAATCTATTTTTACAAACACCTATTCTCCATATGCTTCATATTAATCGAGATATCGAGATGTCAATCTTATTGCAATTTTCTTGTAGATGCAAGGGGAATATGGTAGCTTTTAAGCGATAGTCAAATATTTTATCGCTGGTTGCTATGTGGCGCATTCCATTCTCTTTGCATGTCCAGGACAAAAAAATGAATAACGAATTTGAGAAAAAGTATAAGTATTGGAAAATTTAAGGAAATAACAAGCAATATCTCGAAAACGGTTCACTCAACAAAAAAAATGTATATGATATAAGTTGTGTATTTTAACGCGATCTACATTTTTTGTGTAGTAAAATTTTGTCTATCTCTTATGGTTTACCAGTTATGCAAAAGTCGTTCATAATGAAGAATACTTTTGGAGACATTCCCAGAAATTTCGAGATATACATTTCATTTCTCATGACATTATCTTAAACATATGATATTTTCATCAAAATCGTTAGAGCCATTTTTGAGAAAATTAAAATTTTCGAAAAATGTTCCATGTAAAGGGTAGTCTGGGGTGGGGGGATTTTCTTGAAAATCTTCGTGTCGCATCTCTGGAAGATACTGAACGTAAATACCAAGTTTGGTGTTTATCCGACTGTTAGTTTTTGAGTTATGCTGTTCACAGACACACACACAGACACACACACACACACACACACACACACAGACACACAGACACACACACAGATACACACACGGACATGTTTCCAAAAATGCTTTTTTTGGATTCAGGAGGTCTCAAAACATGTATTTCCGGTGAAATCTCGGTATCGAATTTTTGGGTGGAATGCAATACTTCCCCTACTTACTATACGTAGTAGAGAAAGTAAAAATGGGTATTAGATCTAGTGAATTTTTACTTTCTCTACTACGTATAGTAAGTAGGGGAAGTATTGCATTCCACCCAAAAATTTGATACCGAGACTTCACCGGAAATACATGTTTTGAGGTGCACTGAATGCACATAAAGCATTTTTGGAAACATGGCCGTGTGTGTTTGTGTGTTTGTCTGTCTGTGAACAGCATAACTCAGAAACGAAGAGTCGGATAAACACCAAAATTGGTATTTAGGTTCCGTATCTTCCAGAGAAGCGACACGACGGTTTTCAGGAAAATCCCCCACCCCAAATTCCCGTTTACATGGAATATTTTTTGAAAATTTTAATTTTCTCAAAAATGGCTCTAATGATTTGATTAAAATATCATATATTTAAGATACTTTCATGAAAAATAAAACGTATATCACGAATTTACTAGGAACGTCTCCAAAAGTATTGTTCATTGTGAACGACGTTTGCATAACTGATAAACTATAAGATATAGACAAAATTTTACTGCACAAAAAATGTTGATCGCGTTAAAATAGACAATTTGTGTCATATACATTTTTTTTGAATGAACCATTTTCAAGATATTGCTTGCTATTCCCTTAAATGTTCCAGTACTTATACTTTTTCTCAATTGGTAATTCCTTATTCATGTTTTTTGTCCTGGTAATGCAAAGTGAATGGAATACTCCACAGCAACCAGCTCTTAAATCATACCAATTCCGCTTGCATCCACAAGAAAATTAGCAATAAGATTAACATCTCGATATCTCGATTAACATGAAGCATATGAAGAATAAGCGTTTGTAAAAATAGTTTGTACAAGAGTAGGGGAAGTCATGTGAGTGTAACACATCAAATTTTGTTTTATATTAACTTCTTGGCTTGTATGTTTAATCTCTTATTCTGCGGGGAGTGGTACTTTGTGCTCACCTGAGGGGTGTTGCCCTAAGGTGCCGTATTCGATTCTAATGTCTTGTCTGTGCCGTGCGTGTGTATTGAGTGACCATTTATGATCCCCTTTACTTACGACATCATGTCGCTTTAAGCGATATTCAAATGTTTTAAGAGCTGGTTGCTATGTGGAGCATTCCATTCTCTTTGTATATCCAGAATATAAAAAAAACGAATAACGAAGTCCATTTGAGAAAAAGTATAAGTATTGGAAAATTCAAATAAATAATAAGGAATATCTCGGAAGTGGTTCACTCGACAGAAATATATATGACATGAATTTTGTGTTTTTTGAACGAGATCTACATTTTTTGTGTAGAGAAGTTTTGTCTATCTCTTACGGTTTACCAGTTATACAGTAGCCATTTAGAAAGATGAGGACTTTTGGGTATATTTCCATAAAATTCAAAATATACATTGCTTTTGCCATTTAACTATTTATACATACGATATTTTAATCAAAATCGTTATAGGCATTTTTTAGAAAATAGAAATTTTTGCAAAATGTTCCATGTAAATGGTTATCTAGGGTGGCGGATTTCCTGGAAAATCTTTGTGTCGTATCTTTGAAAGATACTGAACCTAAACACCAAATTTGGTATTTATCTGACTTTTCGATTTTGAGTTATACTGTTCATAGTCACACAGACGCACATACTGGCCTTTTTCTAAGTGCTTTTTATTCAGGGGTCATCAAAGCATGTATTTCCGGTGAAATCTCGGTATCAAATTTTTGGGTGGAATGCAATACTTCCCCTACTTACTATACACGCATAGTAGAGAAATGTAGCGAAATTAATGGTGGAAAAATTCTAATCTTTTTGGATATTAAGTTCAATTGGTAAAACAGTTTACGTGTTTTGGTAGTTTGTCAGATAGCTGATATCACTTTTATACATTTTTTAAGGATATGCCAAAATTTTAACCCTTTAGTGTGTTGTGTTTTCAGAGTAATCATAAATGCATTGAGTTAAAAATTGGTTTTTATTTGAAGGAGGAATAAAACGTGAAAGTTGGAAGTTTACAAGTTTTTGCCTTAATTCCACATGTTTGGCTAACTTTTTACGACTTCACGAATTTATGTCTCCACCAGTTTAAGTTACATGTCGACGAAAGTGTAGTGATGTATGCACAAAAGATGCTCTCCCCAATGTATGAAAGTTAATTTTGTAAACACCACGTAAAAAGGGTTGTAATTTTGGCATATTATTAAAAAATTTACAAAATTGATAAGATGAACGATCTGAAAAACCATCAAAACAGGTAAAATGTATTACTATTTGATCTTTCTGTCTAGATTTTTTCGTCCATTAATTTGGCTGCTAGAATTTTTTAAACTGCAGGCGAGTACTTTTTGAGTATATATTTTTGGTTGGGCGTATTTTATTGCGTTAATGGCCCTCTCAGGTTGTCAGGTTTAGATACTGGGTCAATTTTATTTGTTTAATATCTCAAGGGACAAAGCTAACTGTTGTATACTATTGTTATTGTGTATCATGCATTGCGTGATCCGTGTTACCCAGTTGTCCGGTTGTTACTTCACGTGACATGGGCTACAGCAGAGTATTAGACATTCAAGTATAAGATTATTGGCCTTGACCATTATTACTGGTGGTTGCTGCAGATTTATACTTGAGTATTATTGCAGCTCTCTTTCTAATAACTAATTTTGAGCACGAAGTGGGCTTTCTATTTACGCGTATTTCTGGGTACATAACCCAGTTTCAATAACTGTTTTGAGATACTCAAACCGCTGTGCTAATTTAGTGGTAGTATGTGAAATTGTATGGGTTCTTCCCTCACAGGAATATAGGAGCTGTAATTGTAGTGTACGTACATTCTGGCGTGAAGTCGATAGAAGCCGACTTATCACTATAAAGTATGCTGATGATTGTTATCAATGTGGTTTACTGTAACGACTGATAATTGGGGGATCGCTATTATTATGTATACGCAAAAAAAAACATAAATCTTTCAATCAATCGGATCTTTTGAATGATCCTACGATCTGTTATTTATAGTGAATATTTTAATACACTTTAAAGATTTTAAAAACCTTTTAGATATTTTAAACACATTTCACACACACACACATTGCACCCGAGGTACTATAGGAAGTATGGTATTTTACACCATAAATACATGTTTTGACGTGCCCGGAACCTAAATGAGGCATTTTTAAAAATACGTCTGTCTGTGAACAGCATAACTAAAAACCAAAAACCGGATAAATACCAAATTTGTTATTTGATTTTATTATCTTTCAACGATGCGAGACAAATATTTTCAAGAAAATTTCTCAATTCAGACTACCCTTCACCTGGAAGAGTTTGATTAAAATTTCATATGTTTAAGATACATTTATGACAAATGAAATGTATATTTTGAAGTTTCTGGGGATATCTCCAAACGCTCTCTTCATTCCGAATGAATTTCGCGTAACTAGTAAGCCGTAAGAGATAGACAAAGTCTTACTACACAAAAAAAGTAGATTTCATTAAAACGCTAAATTTGTATCATATGCATTGTTTTTTCGAGTGAGCCATTTCCGAGATGTTCCTGTTTATTTGTTTGAATTTTCCAATACTTATACTTTTTCTCAAATCGGAATTCGTTATTTGTTTTTTTTCCGTGAACATGCAAAGAGAATGGAATACTCCATATAGCAACCAGCTCTTAAAATATTTGACTATCGCTTAAAGCCTAACAATTCCCCTTGCATCTACAAGAAAATTAGCAATAAGAGAGTTTCAGTAAATGTTTATCTAGATTAACATGAAGTACACTGGGAATAAGCGTTTGTAAAAACAGTTACTAAAATCTGATGTGTTACACTCACATGAGTTTCTCTACTCTTGTAGAAACTATTTTTACAAACGCTTATTCTCCATATGCTTCAGTTAATCGAGATGTTAATCTTATTGCTAATTTTCTAGTAGGTGCAAGGGGAATGTGGTAGTATTTAAGCGATAGTTAAACATTTTAAGAGCTGGTTGCTATGTGGCGCATTTCATTCTCTTTGATAGTCCAGGACATAAAAAAATGAATAAAGAATTCCCATTTGAGAAAAAGTATTGGAAAATTTAAGGTAATAGCAAGCAATATCTCGAAAATGGTTCACTCAACAAAACAAATGTATATGACATACTCGTAAATTGTGTATTTTAAGCCGTCTACATTTTTTGTGTAGTAAAATGTTGTGTATCTCTTATGGTTTACCAGTTATGCAAAAGTCGTTCACAATGAAGAATACTTTTGGAGACATTCCCAGAAAATTCCAGATATAAATTTCATTTGTCATTAAAGCATCTTAAACATGTGATATTTTAATCAAAATCGTCAGCGCCATTTTTGAGAAAATTAAAATGTTCGAAAAATGTTCCATGTAAAGGGTAATCTGGGGTGGGGGAATTTTCTTGAAAACCTTCGTGTAGCATCTCTGGAAGATATTGAACCTAAATACCAAGTTTGGTGTTTATCCGACTGTTCGTTTCTGAGTTATGCTGTTCACACACACACACACACACACACGGACATGTTTCCAAAATGCTTTTTTTTGGATTCAGGGGGTCTCAAAACATATATTTCCGTTGAAATCTCGGTATCGAATTTTTGGGTGGAATACAATACTTTCCCTACTTACTATACGTAGTAGAGAAAGTAACAAGAGTAAACAAAATCATGTGAGTGCAACACATGTGATAGTTTTATACACCTTTAGGTGTCTGAGTTCACGGAAGGTTAGGATTAGGTTTATTTTTGTTTCTCTATTTTTTGTTTTGTATGTGTTTAAAATGCTTAAAGGGTGTTAAAATTTTCACTATAAATAACAGATCGAAGGATCATTCAAAAGAGCGCATTCATTGAAAAGATTCACTAACCTTACACTGAAAACATCCATGTATTCTTACGTATACGGAATTTTGTCCCGCACTGTTATAATTTTTGCTACGTAACCATGTTTCAGTGGCTATTTTGAGATAATGTAAACGCTGTGCTAATTTTCCATTTCGCTCTTTATCATGTTACCAGTGATTAACTTAGTGGTAGTTTGAGAGATTGTTTGTTTTTTTTTTCCCTCGAAGGAATGTATGATCTGTGGAAGTCGTGTACGTATTTTCTGGCGTGAAATCTTCAGAAGTTGAGTTTGCACTCTAAAGCATGCTAATGATTATACTTATCATTGTGATTTACTGATAATTTGGGGATTTATGTTTTGCTGTCGTCGCTAACAATAACTTTTATTTTGTATGTGCGCCAGCATCTAAAATTTCGGTACTTATAAAAAGATTATATTATTATACCTAGGTGAACTTGAGGAAAGTTTTAGAATCCCAAGGACAATTTATGTGTGCAAATTTGTAATTTTTTTTGCTGTAGTGCTCAGTGATTCCATTTGTAATTGCTAAATATTGGAGGGCACCGTATTACTTCTAATTCTTCCGTCATAGTATTGTTATTGTTGGGTTTGTATGGTTGTTTAAACTTTTGAGAATCCTTTACCGTATTACTAGCATGTTTATGTGTTATGATTGGTATTGGAAAATTCAAACAAATAACAAGGAATATCTCGGAAACGCTTCACTCCACAAAAATCATATGACATAAATTCTGCGTTTTAAACAAATCTACATTTTTTATGTAAAATTTCGCCTATCTCTTACGCTTTACCAGTTGTACGAAAGTCATTCAGAATGAAAAGGACTTTTGGGGACATTCCCAGAAAATTCAACACATACATTTCATTTGCCATTGAAATATTTTAAACCTATGATATTTTAATCAAAATCATAAGACAAAATTAAAAATTTAGAAAATTGTTCATGTAAAGCGTAGTCTGGGATGTAAGGATTTTCTTAAAATTGTTGTGTCGTATCCTTGGATAATGCTAAACTAAAATACCAGGTTTGGTATTTATGCGACTTTTCGTTTTTGAGTTCTACTGTGTACAGACACACATGGACATGTTTCCAAGAATGCTTTATTAGCATTAAGGGCACATCAGAACGTGTATTTTTAGTGAAATCTCGGTATCTAATTTTTGGGTGGAATGCAATACTTCCGCTACTTACCATACGGCGATAATGGACATCCCTGTTTAACCCCTTGATTTATCTCTATACCATGGCAACTAATGTTATTCATTGTGTTTACCATGAACATTTACTTTATTATTCCCATTAGATGTGCTGGTACTCCCTTCATTATGCCTCGTATTACATTGCACTGAACACAGTAGAAAGGTTTTTTCATAAAACACAAAGAGTAAACGTGTTTTCTATTTCTGTTCTCGTCTCTTCTCTATTAGCTGTTGTAAAGTACGAGACGTGTTTTTAAAGGAAGTGCCATTTTAATATTTTGTCCCCGCAATCGCGATTTTGAGCATTCATTAGGAAGCCAGACGCAGATATGAGCGATCGCCACTTTGTGTTTTCCTGTCGTTAGAGCTTTTCGAAGTGTTTTTAATCGAACGATCCGCAACTGTGAAATCAGATGCGAGAAATGTTACGCCAGTAAACATTCACCGCCAATTGTTTGAGGTTTGAAACAATGAGTGAAAATGCCCGGCCACACTTAACCCTACAAGCTCCAGGTCTGATCGCATAATTTGTTTGGGAACAGTTCGTCCATCCTTTCTACTGTCCCTATGCGATTCCAAGGGATTTTCATTTGTTTCTTCATCTGAAGAAATTCCTTGGTGGAAAACATTTCAACGACAATGATGTGAAACAAGAAGTGCAGACTTGGCTTTCATCACAGGCGGCATCATTCTTTGACGAAGGCATACAAAAACGGTTTCCTGTTACAAGTGAATGAATAACAGCGGCGAATATATAGAGAAGTAGTGTTAGGTGTAAGGTAATGAATACCAAGCCAGGCGGTAACGTCAGTGGCCCGCATTCGGGAGGTTATGGGTTCTATTCCCGCGGTTGACATTCCTGACTCGTGGGTTTTTTCGGGGTTTCCCCAGGTTGCCAACTCCATTCTTATTTCACTTCAGCTTTAATCTGTTTTTTTTCACTGTTGCAAGTGTCGGCGTAAGTTCTCGGCGTGTGCGTGAATGCTCTGAGTAAACCCCCGGACTGTGTCGCAGTTCTCATATCTCGTGTTATCTTATTTACTGGGCGCCCCTTGTTTTATTATTTTAAATTTCGGTTCATTGTCCTCCGGCTAGCTATTATAACTCAGTCAAGCAAGTATCTCTAAGCAGGGCGTGTAAACGGAAAGGAGTTTTTGCTAAAATATAACACTGATAAAGAAATTTGTTTCTACACTTATTGTCGTCACACTTAATTAATAATTCACATATTTAATCTTTATACACGCCTGACTAAAACTGTGATATTTCTTAATGTAACTACAGTCGTTTTAGTTGCCGCACGCCAATTACTTCACGTGCTTTACATTTTTGTAACTAACTCTGCGACGTACACCTCGTGAGAGATTCTTCAGAACTGCGCGACACTTGCTTATTGCTCGGGAATATATACTCCTTCACCTCGAATTGCCTAAACATTATAATAGAAATGCTATTGGTTACCAATTCGCGCCCACTTTAGCGTCTGTTTTGGTCAGCCAATCACTAATACTAACATATATGCTCTAGGGAAGATATTCCCTCCATTTCAAAAAATGGCACGCTACCCTGAAGTCATTTGTTTGTCTCTTCTTAGTGATAAACAACTCACACCTCGGTTTATTGTTACCCACTTCTATTGTCAGTTTCAGTGAGGACGTGAAAATTATTTCCTAACAATACTTATGGCTGACAAACATCTAAAATCTTGTACATACAATAATATTAATTTACACTACAATCACTTTGGCATTCACAGCATGTTATGATATAAAATACTGCCTCAACTGCGAGTGGTCTCCGGGTCCCGGATCTTCCAGGTTGTGTGTAAGCCCACGGTGGAGAGCCGCGGCACCAGCTGCTACTCAGGGAGTTCAAATCTGTAAATTTTGGGGACCCTCCTCTCTGTCTCCTCATCCGGACGCCCTCTGCCTCCTCTCAAATGATTTCTCCCTCTCGGGAGCGCCCCGTCAGGGGCCTAGGTATAAAAGACCTGCGTATGTCAGGTGCTAGGTCCACCTCCACTTTTAATCCTATCCTCTCTGAGGTAATGAATGATAATAAAGTATTCGGAAAGGAATGGTATGTCATTCGTTTAAACTATTATGGGCATTTACTTGTAAAACACGCCTCGTATGAATAAATACAAGATCTCCCATTCTTAAAGTCGCTTTAATTTTTGGAGATAACGATTTGCTCGCTTCAATCTAGGCAAAACGCGTCATTTTTAGGAAGAAAGCCTTACAGCAACATTTATATCATTACTTGACATGCTTTAAAGGGTCATGCAGCTATAAAAGTTACATAGAACTATAATAGAGAATCTGTATTGCTTAATTACACAAAAATCCTTTTATGAATTTAGGTAATTTTTGGGCTTTATTCAGTTGGGTAACCTTAAATCCAAGAACTCAAGAGAACTCCCAAGCAAATCCTTAGTCAGGCACTTTGACCCGAGCACCTAGCTTGAGAAAATAGCCGTATCACTGCATTTTTGCGGTGGATAAAACCCTTTTTTATTTTGCTGATAAACTGAACAAAATCGCTTCTTGCTTTGCAGTGTGTAACGCACTAGACAGTTTCTAAAACTAATCACGAAGCTGTACTGGCTGTTGTAAATAGTTGATGTCCCCATTACCGGGCCGCGGTCTGCTGCCGGTGAAATATACAAAACCTACCCCTCCGGGAATCCTCGAGCAACCCTTGCCTTTAAAACAATCCGCAGATCGAAGTTGGGATACACGCGCTGCCAATAAAACATGTTCCAGGTGTTAAATACGGTGAATTATGCTTCAAAATATACTATAACGTTTCATAATGCGTGTGTCTTTACCTTTTTTCGCTTTAATAGAAATTATGTTATATCCTTAAGCGTGTTAAAAACGAGGATGCGAAATGTATCTAGATACAAAATTGCAAAACCTATGGAAAATCACTTAATTTGTGTCATTGTTAGTATAAACTGAATATAATATAAACACAACACAATTATATTAATGTAAACCTCGTGTGTTGCATTCACATGATCTCCTCTACTCGCTCTTCTAGAAATAATTCTTACAAAGACTAATTTTTGTGTTTGCGTCACATTATTCGAGATAAACGCTTTCAAAAAAGTGCTATTATTCAAACTTCCTTGTAACTACACGAAAAATTTAGTACACGCGATAAATACACGCGAGCGCCTTTCAGGCAATGTAATGTCCAATTGATGACTTATTCACCAATCACAAATGACCTTAATGATAGTTTTAAAGCATATTACTAACAACTAATAGTTTTACATTATATGTACATAGTATGTAGGGATGGTATTGCATTCCACCCAGAAATTCAATACCGAAATCAAATATGGCATTTTTGAAATGGTATTTGGGATAGTACCTACCAAAGATGCGACAAGATTATTTTCAAGAAGATACGCTAGCCCAACTATCCTTTACATGGAACATTCCTCAAAAATTTTAATTTTCTAAAAAATGGTTAATGATTTTGATTAAAATGTTATATATTAAATATATTCACATGACAAATAAAATGTATATATTTAAGCTTCTGAAAATAGCCCAGGAAGTCTTATTCATTCAGAAGAAGTTTTGTATAATCTTGTATAAGTGATAAACGTTAAGCGAAAACACATCATTTATTTAGAGTAAGTTTTTTTGTAGCATAAACCGTTTCTGAGATATCCGTTATTAAAGGTTCGAATTGTTTTATAGTCCCATTGATTTTCAGCTGTTTCTCGCGATTGTATGGAAACAGTGTGGAATTTTAAGGCCGGCATATAGCGTCCAATTCTTTAACATTTGACTATCGCTGTTCTCTTTGTATCTATAACAAAATGTGTAACGCTGCTATTTATGTAAAGGTTTATTTGAATTAAAATGTAGTAGATAGAAAAATAAGCTTTAGTAAGAATATACTAAAGATATACATTTTACGTTTGATGCAAATATGTTTAATATGTGATAGTTTAATGTAAATCGTTAGAGATATTTTAGTGATATAACAAGTTTTCGTAAATTTTCTATGTAAATAGTAGTTTGAAGTAGGAGGTTTTTCTTGAAATCGTCGTTTTGCATCCTTATAAGATGCAAAAAAGATCTTATAAAAATTTAAAACTTTTATGTTTGGTATTTTACCCATAACAACTAAACAAATTAGCATTGGGGTCCAGCTGGACCACGCATTACAATCTGAAGATTATTTGAGCGTTTAAGCTCATGCTTGTTGTCATTATATGATTCTCATGAATATAAGATATAGTTAACCTTAGTTAAACTACCTAAAAGCTATCAACACCGTGGTATTACCCTAGACTCGTAGCCAAATTCTTTAAAAGCGGCTTGCTATGTGATGAGATGACATTGAAACTACATGCTCTTTGTATGGTGACGAGAAAAAACAAATAGTGATTTACAATAAGTATTTGAAAATTCACAATATCTAGAAATTCGCCCCAAAAGTTTTATTTGCCATAAATTGTGTGCTTTAACGAGATGTACTTTTTTGTGTAGTGTAAGGGCTATCGTTACACGTTATATTTATATGTGTGTTTTAAATTCAAATAAAGAAATTATTTATTTGAAAGAAGGTAACAGAGATACAAAAGAAATAGTAATACGAAAGAGAGAAGTAAAATAGAAATTTATATAGAATTACGTCAGGAGAAGAACAATAAGAAGAAAGTCATGAAACTATAAAACATTTGTTACTAAGATTTTAAATTCATTTAGATAAACATGGGTCATTCAATAATTAATATCAGAATTTGTATTAATAAGAAAGAAAACATTTCAGGAACAGTCACATTGTTGCTGTGCTCAGAAGCAATCTACTCCAACATGAATAACTCGCCCCTACACTTCAGGGAGACAACGGATATCGTCCACAGCATCTGTACTAATCTTCGAACAGACTGCCCTACTGCTGCTATAATTGCCTGTCTGGTTCTAAAGCGAAGTCCTCTAAGTGGTAATTTCATTTTCCCAAAAAGGTCAAAATCATATCTGGGAAGTATGGAGGATGCTCCAGAATTTCCCAGTTTCATCTCCGAAATAAATTAACCACAGGAGCAGCTATGTGAGAGCGAGCACCATCATGTAGCACAATAGGATGAGAATTCAGGAGACCTGGACGTTTACGACGCACAGCTGGTCATAAATAGTGTTCCAGAAAGTAACTACAATATGCGCCATTCACACGATTTCCCGCAGGAACTGAATGAGTGACAAGGACGCCGTCAAAATCATAAACAGCCATAAGCATGACTTTAAGTGGATCCTGTGTTCTTGCCGATACATTTTTGACCGTGGGGATTCATTGTGCCGCCACTGGTTTGATTGTCTCTTTAATTTTTGAGGCAGTATTTTTAACACTTAAATGATTTCAGTCTAATAATATAATATATAAATTAAATTACAGTCCGCCTTAAAGCAGTGTGTATAAAACAATATATAAAAAGTTTATATTACAGTCATTGTTTATGTTTATATTATTATGTACATGTTTAATAATGTTATGCGAATGTATTACGTGATTTAATAATGTAGGAGCTGTGAGAATATAGGTCAAAGGTTGCTAAAAATTAGGTAACCTTGAGGTAATAATGAATGGAAAGTTTAATAATGCTACTAGTAATTCTTGGAGCAACAATGTAATTTTTGAGACAGTTTATAAATAGGCAATCAACAACCAGAAAAAGCTTAAGTTAAATAAAAGTATTCTATTGGAGTAGGATTAGCCGATCAGAGACTTAAAATAGATGAAATTTGCAAGTTCAGGAGGTAAAATCAGTTCAGTTGCTTGTAGACAGCGTTCCTAACCGGACGCGAGACACGTCCTTGAGAAGTTTAATACGTATTCAGTGTGGGATGAAAATACATTACGGCAAGAATATAAACTTTACGTGGTAAAAATTGCAAGTAATTAATAAATAATCTCACAGCTCTCTATATCAGTGAAGTGTTATTTAATAGTGTGAAGGATTAATAAAAGAAGTGAAGTAGAAATTATAATCTGTGTAAGCCTAATTCTTTAGCTGTATCACATCCTGTTAAGAGAAATGCCTTTCTACAAAATTAATAGTGAGACAGCCGAGGCAAACATAAATATATATAATATTTAAAGAAACATGAAAATACAAAGTTGATTCCTAAACATTGGGGCGAAGATCACCGGAAAGAAAACTTGGGGCGAAGGCCACCGAAAAGTAAACTTGTGGCGAAGGCCACCGGAAAGTAAACGTTGGGGCGAAGGCGACCGAAAAGTAAACTCGGAGCGAAGGGCACCGGAAAGTAAACTTGGGGCGAAGGCCACCGAAAAGTAAACTCGGGACGAAGGCCACCGGAAAGTAAACTTGGGGCGAAGGTTACCGGAAAATAAACTTGGAGCGAACGCCACCGGAAAGTAAACTTGGAGCGAAGGTTACCGGAAAATAAACTTGGAGCGAAGGGCACCGGAAAGTAAACTTGGGACGAAGGCCACCGAAAACTAAACTTGGAGCGAACGCCACCGGAAAGTAAACTTGGAGCGAAGGGCACCGGAAAGTAAACTTGGAACGAAGGCCACCGGAAAGTAAACTTGGGGCGAAGGCCAACGGAAAGTAAACCTGTGGCGTAGAGCACCGGAAAGTAAACTTGGGGCGAAGGCCACCGAAAAGTAAACTCGGAACGAAGGACACTGGAAAGTAAACTTGGAGCGAAGAGCACCGGAAAATAAACTGGGAGTGAAGGCCACCGAAAAGTAAACTTGGGGCGACGGCCATCGGAAAGTAAACTTGGGGCGAAGGCCACCGGAAAGTAAACCTGTGGCGTAGAGCACCGGAAAGTAAACTTGGGACGAAGGCCACCGAAAAGTAAACTCGGAACGAAGGACACTGGAAAGTAAACTTGGAGCGAAGAGCACCGGAAAATAAACTGGGAGTGAAGGCCACCGAAAAGTAAACTTGGGGCGAAGGCCGCCGGAAAGTAAACTTGGAGCGAAGAGCACCGGAACTTTGTACCATATGTGGGTGCAACTACATCAATTTTGGCTCTACAATAATTGAACTACAATACAACTCTTAAAATACTTCTTCTAAAATTTCAACAACTTCAAATTCGAAAGTCTAACAAAATAACCATCTTCATTTAGGTAGGTAGGACCGAACCCAGGTTTCATCTAAAGTTATGATACGGAGAAGGAAACGCTCGCCTTCACGTCCATAGCCTTCTAGGTGCAATCTCGCTGTTTCGACTCTCTGACACATGCTTTCCTCATCAAGATTGAGTGGAATCTATTGAGCCAGATTTTCCTCATCTTTAACTTCTTCTTAGGTATGTGAAGAATCGTACCAGGAGCACTTCCAACTTCCCTTGCTAGTTTACTACAAGTCCAACAACGGTGTTCTTCCATCAGCATTCACTTGCTCCACGTTTTTGATGAACATCATCTTCCCTACATCTACGCACCCACCTAGCCACGGTACGATATGCTAAAATCTCTCTACCACAAGCTTCCAATAATCCTGCATGGCACTGTCGAGCATTCTTGTCTCTTGAAATCTGAATTTTAATGTAGCATCTTTGTTGGTATTTACTAAATATTTTTAGCGCTACAGATAACAGTCGACAAATTAAACTCACTACAAACATCCTATAAATAACATTACTGTGTTCAAACTCGCGGATAACACACATCACATGCTCTCATTTTTATCAGCTTTCATCCATTTATCACTGATAGCGCCACATACAAAATTGTTGCCACTAATTATTAAATGACCCATGAAGAACTGTATTGTAAAATAAAACCTCCAAAGAACTATAGTAACAGTATCCAGATAGAAATATGTTATAAATAATAGTAGCAGGAAGAAGTGAAGAACGCCAGCAACACAAGCACGCAACAATGCGAAAACCGTTGTTACAGACGAGAAAATCAACAAGCTAAAATCAGACGCCATTGTAACTTTGTCTGCACCAAAGGCGTAGCATCGAAGGAGAGAAAATTGTTGAAGAAATTATAGGAAGAAAGAAGAAGTGATTGTGTTTTTAGCGAAGTTGAACGAATAATGTTGAGATATCGTGATTAATCAAGCGGGAAACATCCCTGAAGTATAAATATAGTTCCACGAGTACAGAGTAGAGAAAATTTTAAATCCACGTACACTCGTGGACAAAAAAAGTAATGAATGCGAAATTTTTCCAAAACAGCGCCTCGTTTACACCATACGCAATACAATTGTGTAGCCGCTGAAGCAAGCTGTTGTGCGGCCCTATTAAACATGCTACCTTCTCTATAGCGCTATGACATAGCTAACTTCTGTGGTAAACTTTAAAATAGAATAGTTGTTAAGATTCAAAGTTCAGTTTCATCATGGTCGCATATCTGTATCTTGTTGGATATCAAGGGACGCTTTAGGTGTGTTGTGGCAGCTTAACGATACACTGAACAGTGCGCAGTACACGGTGATACTTGAGAATATTTTTATTCCTCTGTGAGGATAAGATATTCTGATGGAATTTATGAATTCGACAGGATTGTGGGCACATATTAAAAAAGTTTGGGATGTTGTAGCTTCTCGTCCACGTTACTACAGGTATTTAATTTCATCTATAATCCGAAAATGAGGCAGTTATCTATGCCCAGGGTTCATACAACCGACATTAATTTTGTTTTATTTGTTATGTGTTTTAAAAGATAATAGTTTATTTGCAATTACTTTTTAGTTGTTTAAAATGAGTGGTTTAGTAGAACTGTGCTTTTGTGTGCATAGATATGCCTAAAACTTAAAATGCTAAGTTGTATTAATTCAATATTATATTCTCCACAATCGGTCATAAAATTAACAATATAAAATAACAATATTTAATGATAGATATGAACCGAAGAGCTTATAAGCGCAAAGTAGTACCCTCTTATTTTCTCGGTTAACGAAACGTTTTTTCGGTCTCTGTTTTCTGTAGCTTATAAGCATCACCAACGAGAAACACCGTTATAAGCTGACCATTGCGCTTACAGGGCAGAGACCACTGTACAGTTTCTGCGTGTGTATTGTGAACACAGCTGTTACGAAGGTACACGAAGTCCTCCGATCGTGACAATCTGGGGATAATTTATTATTTTTGTCCACAGGTGTACACAAGTACCTGTATTAGATCTATCACGAGGCAGAGCTAGGAAGTTTTAGATCCCAACTAATCATAATTATTTGTGTTACGAAAAAGAAATTAATTATCTGCAATATTACGTGACTACAGGAATTTAATAAAGCTTAGTAAAAATCGAGAACGCAATAGTAGTACATCGCTTGAGATTTTGTTGACTAGTAAGAAATCATTTTTAATTAATTTGTGAAAACTCAACATAACATAATAAATTTGATGTCAAATATTTTCATATCTAAAATTTAGATAACAAGAATTTTAAAAATTTAAGCGTCTCACCACAGCAACAACAAAAAGATTTGGAAAGAAAAAAATTCAATTATATTTATTTAAAGTATATTTAAAATCCTCAGAATAAAACACATGCTCTCAAGCGCCACAACAGTTTAAAACCGTTCCAATAGTAAGATTTTGTATTTCACTTCGTGTTTACGAATTATACAAATGCCATTGAGAATGAAGAGGACTTCACAGGCTATTCCCAGAAAATTCAAAGCAATGTATTTTAATAAACATTGTGGAGTCGTTTTTGAGTAAACAAATCTAGAAATGCTTCCACGTGAAGGGCAGTTTTTAGTTGGGTGTTTTATTGAAAATCTTCATGCCGCTAGTTTGGAAGCCACTGATTATAAACACGAGAGTCACTCTGAAAGTTTTGGAAATGGGCAACAATAAGTAGTGGTAAGCCAAAGCAGCTTTTCCTAACTTCAGATTGAAGTTCAGATAGCAAAATGTGCAAGTCTGGGCGCGCTCAAACACTGTGCATCGTCAACACCGCGTGTGTATGTATAGCAGGTATTGCTACGCCATGCGATAGGATGTATCTCAAGCGGGAGCATTTCTATACTATGATTTTATATGACTTTAAAGTCGGTTTATGGGGGAGAGAATGCCTTGAAGGAATGCAACGTGTATTTGAGAATATTTTCACTTCACAATTCACCATTTATTGATGGTGTACAGGGTTTAGAATAGGAAGAGATTCCCTCGAATAATACTGAAAGTAAAATTTGACTTCAGGAAGCTCTGCAGTCGCTGGATCCCCCACCACCTCACAAATGAGCAGATACAAGCACGTGTGCAATGGTGCCAGGAAATTATTGAAAAATTCAATGGAGGAAGATCCAAAGACATATTTAACATTAAAACAGGTGGTGAAAGCTTCATTTACCAGTATGGTCCAGAAACTAAACGAGAGTCATCAGTCTGGGTCTTCCCAGGAGAAGATCCCCAAGAAAAGCGAAGTGAACGAGAAGTGTTGGCAAGAAGATGATCTGTTCCTTCTTCTCAGCAAATGGCCACATTGTTTCGATTCCGCTTGAGGGACAAAAGATTGTTACTGCCAGATGGTACACCACAAAATGTATGCCACAAGTGTTCAATGAACTGAGAAAAAAACGTTCTAAGACTGATCTGCGTGGAGTTTTGTTGCACCATGACAATGTGAGGCAGTGGTTTTAACACTTAAATGATTTCAGTCAAATTATATTATATATTATATATATATATATATTCAATAACAGCCCGAATTTCAGCAATATGTGTAAGTAACAATATATAAAAAGTGCATATTACAGTAATTGTATATTTATATTATTGTATACATGTTCAATAATGTTATGTGAATATGTTACGTAATTTAATAATGTAGGAGCTTTGAGAATAATAGGTTAAAAGTTGCTAACAATGAGGAAACAGTGAGGTAACCTTGAGAAAATAATGAGTAAGAATATTTAATAATACTACTAGTCATTCTTGGAGCAACAATAATGTAACTTTTGTGACAGTTCAAAAAAATAGACAATCAACAAGCATAAGTTAAATAAAAGTATTCTATTGGATTAGGAATAGCCAATCAGAGACTTGAAATACAGAAATTTACAAATTTAGGCGGTAGAAATCAAGTCAGTTGCCTGCAGACAGTGCTCATAACTGGACGCGTTGCGTAGCCAGTGTTCCTAACCGGATGCTAGATGCGTCCTCGAGAAATTTAATACGTATTCGTGTGAGACGAAAATAGTTTACGTGTTAAAAAGTACAAGTAATTAAAAGAATCCCGCAGCTCTTTATATTAGTGAAGTGTTATTTAAATCGTGTTAAGCGTTAATAAAAGGATTGAAGTAAAAATTATAATCTGTTTAGGCCTACATTCTTCAGTCGCACCACAACCCTGCAAAAAGAAACATCTCTCTAAAAATAATACTGACGCAGCCGAGGCAAACATAAATGTTTAATATTTGAAGAAACAATCAAATTACAAAGTTAATATTTTTAAACAATTTGGGCAAAGGCCACCGGAAAGTACATTTGGGGCGAAGGCTACCGGAAAGCGGGTACTATACGTGCGGTTGCAACGAACTTCAAGTTCGGCTCCTCAACATAAGAACCACAATACAACTCCTACTTCAAATCGGCTTTTCATATGTAGCAACAAATAACTACTTCAAATTGACGCCCAAAGCGTGGTGCTAAAAATAACGTAAAGATACTATCTACTTCAAATGCCTGCCCACACTGTACAAGAAACAACCCAATTTCTGCAGGAATCAGTAGTCAAACGTTTATTCCATCCTCCCTATAGACCAGATCTGGCCCCATGAGACTTTTTTCTATTTCCCAAAATGAAAGAAAAAAATGAGTTCAACGATTTGAGTCGCCTGAAACCGCAGTAATTGCTTATGAAAAATGTATTTATACTCTATCCAAAGAACAATAGCGTTCGGGATTTGAAACATTTTGAAATGTTGAGACGGTGTATAGAATGAAATTGAGAATATTTCAAAAAGATGCAATGATCACATCTAAGCTTTTAATATTTTTTTTTTTTTTTGCGTCCATTCTCAAGCACATTCACAACGATCCCCTTTCAAACATTTCAGCTTAGGTTTGCTCGTGCCCCTTTAAATGACGAAATGGTAATGAATAAAGGCTGCCTCAGTACACATGAAGTATATAGAAAATTTAAGCTTTCGTAACAACAGTTTGATAAGCTGTATACAAATAGGTATAGTGGGTAGAGAAAGTTATACGAGTATAACAAGATTTTTTCCTAAGCAGCTCTTCACCTCATGCAGACTGTTATGACACGCTGTTATTGAGAGGCGGAATAAAGTTGTTGTTTTATGTTTTCTAAGAAACTAAACAAGGGGTTTGGGAGGCGAGCAGGAGTTGTCTGCTAACGAGTTTCGTCCACCCAGCCGCTTAGTTCTGTTTGTTTTCACTGTTTACAGCTCTTTATTCTTATTTTGCTCCATGAAAAATAATCAGCTTTCTTCTCACTGGTTGGGAGATTCTTTGTTTGCATCAAGTTTAGACAGGATAAAAGTACCTCTGTTTTCACCATCTCTGGATCGACAGTTTGTGGCGCGTAATAATAATAATAATAATAATAACAATAATAATAATAATAATATTTTTAGACAGCATGGCCTAAAAGCAGAACTTCTAACACTGAGTACACGAGCTGAAAGCTAATGTGACCAATTTTGGTTTCAAGTCCAAGTTTGTATTTGCACATATTTAATAACTCGACTTGGTTTCATTAGGTTTTACTTTTCATTATGTCTTTTCACATGATTAATTTCTCATGGCACTCGCATTATCTGTTCACAATGCAAATCGTCATACTTCAATTTATTGCAATTCGTTGTGGAGTTAACCTATACGTTATATTGGCAGCTTTCTTTGATCTTAGACGTTACTTATTTATCTACATAAAGATTAAATGACGGAAATTATGAATTCAGAAGAAACTGAAATGGAAGTGAAATTACAGAAGCAGTAGAAATAATAGCACTGGAACTACTAATCAAAAAAATCTGATGTGTTACACTCAATGACTTTCTCTACTCTTGTACAAACTATTTTTACAAACGCTTATTCTCCATATGCTTCATGTTAAACGAGATATCGAGATGTCAATCTTATCGCTAATTTTCTTGTAGATGCAAGGGGAATTGGTGGGCTTTAAGCTATAGTCAAATATTTTAAGACCTGGTTGCTATGTGGAGTATTCCATTCTCTTTGCATTACCAGGACAAAAAATGAATAACGAATTTGAGAAAAAAGTACACGTATTGGAAAATTTAAGGAAATAACAAGCAATACCTCGAAAATGGATCACTCAACAAAACAAATTATATGGCATAAATCGTGTATTTTAACGCGATATACATTTTTTGTGTAGTAAAATTTTGTCTATCTCTTATGGTTTACCAGTTATGCAAAAGTCGTTCACAATGAAGAATACTTTTGGAGACATTCCCAGAAAATTCAAGATATACATTTTATTTGTCATGAAAATATCTTAAACATATCATATTCTAATAAAAATCGTTAGGGCCATTTTTGAGAAAATTAAAATTTTCAAAAAATGTTCCAGGTAAAGGGTAATCTGGGGTGGGGGAATTTTCTTGAAAACCTTTGTGTCGCATCTCTGGAAGCTACTGAACCTAAATACCAAGTTTGGTGTTTATCCGACTGTTTGTTTCTGAGTTATGCTGTTCACAGACAGACACACATAGACACACACGGACATGTTTCAAAAAATGCTTTTTTTGGATTCAGGGGTCCCAAACATGTATTACCGGTGAAATCTCGGTATCGAATTTCTGGCTGGAATTCAATACTTCCCCTATTTACTATACGTAGTAGAGAACGTAAAAATTCAGAAAGCAATATGATATAGCATTTAATCGCTTCATTGCCTGGTGTAGGGCAAAACATGTTGCAAATAATTGCACTGAAAATAACTGCTAGCGAATCAACAAAAGATCAAAACACCTAACATCTCGCTCTTTTAACGTCATTTCTCTTGTTTCAAGAACGCGTTCTAAACGTGATTTCTGTTAGTTTCAGGAATCAGTATAATATTAATATCATCTTACAAATTCGAGCGGTGTCTAAAAATATTATATGCTACACGCGATAAAAATGGTTTTTGTTTACTCGTAGGATTGCGAAATGAATGCCATAGGTAGGTTTTATTTTCCTAGTCGCAAAATAAAACCCTACTTTTTCCCTTGTATCATAATCTGCTATTAAGAAATGTTCTGGTTATTTATATTTAAATTTTACATAGAATTAACGTTTTTACTTATCTACTATGTATGTTATAGAGAAGTATTCCATTTCACTCAAAAATTCGATACCCAGATTTCAGCGGAAGAGCATTCTCAGACAAAGGTTCGTATGTGTGTGCGTGTGTCTGTGAACAGCATAACCCAAAAACGAAAAGTCGGACATTGGTATTTAGCATCAGTACCTTCCAAATGTGCGACACCACGCCAAACTACTTTTTACATAGAATGTTCCTCGAAACCTTTTATTTTCTAAACTAACTCAATATATCTCAAAGGTTTTATTAAAATACTGCATATTAAAAATACGAAGATGACAAATAAAAGGTTTTATCTTGAATTTTTTGGGAATAGACTGTCAAGTCCACTTCATTTGTTGAGGATTTATATAATCTTGTATAACTGGTAAACGTTAAGCTATACGAAAACGTACTACACAAAAATGTACATTTCTTTAAAATATATAATTATTTTAATACGTTATTTTGAGGCTTCAAGTGTTTTCAAGATTTCCGTTACTAATGGTGTGAATTATTCAATACTTAGCCATACTTTTTAAACTTCTTTACTTTCTCTGCTACGTCTAGTAAGTAGGGCAAGTATTGTATTCCAACCAAAACTTCGATACCGAGATTTCACTGGAAATATATGTTTTGAGACCCCCTGAATCCAAAAAAAAACATTTTTGGAAACATTTCCGTGTGTGTGTCTGTGTGTGTGTATGTGTGTGTGTCTGTGAAAGCATAACTCAGAAACGAACAGTCAGATAAACACCAAACTTGGTATTGAGGTTTAGTGTCTTCCAGAGATGCGACACAATGGTTTTCAAGAAAATCCCCCATCCCATATTACCCTTTACATGGAACATTTTTCGAAAATTTTAATTTTCTCAAACACGGCTATAATGCTTTTGATTAGAATATCATATGTTTAAGCTATTTTCATTACAAATGAAATGTATATCTCGAATTTTCTGGGAATGTCTCCAAAAGTATTCTTCATTGTGAACGACTTTTGCATAAGTGGTAAACCATAAGAGATAGACGAAATTTTACTACATAGAAAATGTAGATCGCGTTAAAATACACAATTTATGTCATATACAGTTTTTTTGTTTAGTGAACCATTTTCGAGATATTGCTTCTTATTCCCTTAAATTTTCCAATACTTTTTTTTCAAATGGGAATTCAATATTCATTGTTGTTATCTCCTGGACATACAAAGATAATGGAATGCGCCACATAGCAACCAGCACTTTTTAAGCACAAATCTTTTAGATTTGACTATCGCTTAAATACTACCATATCCCCCTTGCATCTACAAGAAAATTAGCAATAAAGTTTTCGATTAACATGAAGTATATGGAGAATAAGCGTTTGTAAAAATAGTTTGTACAAGAGTAGAGAAAGTCATGTGAGTGTTACACGTCAGACTTTTTTGTTTTGGATATGCAAAGAGTATTAATCTGTGGCAAAGAGAATGGTGCTGCACCTAGCAACCAGCTGTTAAGAGATATGTCTATGCTTAAAGGTTACTGTATTTCTATATTGCCGTTGCAAATACAAAACAAGGGGAGCACAGTGCACCTTAAGCGATAGTCAAATATTTTTAGAACTGGTCGCTATGTGTAAAATGTAATTCTCTTTGCATGTCAAAAAATCGTTTCTGCAAATGTTTATCTCGATTAATATGAAATAGATGGAGAATAAAAGTTTGTAAAAATAGTTTGTAGAAGAGTAGAGAATGTCATGTGAGTGTAGTACATCAGATTTTTTTTAATCTCCGTGGAGGGAAGGATTCCTGCCCCTTCAGCAGCCGCGGTGCAGGCGCTGCGTACTCCTAGCGCTCGTAGTATTTTTGACGTTACTAGAAGTAGTCGGGGTGAACGTCTGAGCTCCTCCCGTATGGGAGTCGTTCAGATTGGGTTTGTCTCGATGGGGCAGTGGTTCCCGATACACATGGGAGATTGGGCAAGTTTGGGCAGTGGCCCCCAGGCGGGGTTGTGTGACGCCTCAAGTTCCTCCGATACCACCCTGGATAGCCGGTAGACGGTGTGCTAGGTTAACCGTCGGCCCTAACCAGGTTTTTAGGTGGTCTTTCCCTTTAGAGTTGATCTAAGTGGCGTATCCACTTATGTCCCTGAGCAAGTGAGGGCTTTAAAGCTATAAGATATTGGCAAAAACCACGGGAGGGAGTGTCACTCGAATAAGCCTTCCTTTTGGTCTAGAAAAGGGGCTTCACCTCCGTGTAGACCTTTGTTCTGTTTCTCACGATGTCATGGAACACTATTCCCTTTGTATGTACAACGAAATGTTGTAGATAGAAATGAGGTAGATAGAAATAAGGTAGATAGAAACATATGCTTTCGTAAGACTAAGTTGTATACCTACTAGTAAACGGTAGAGAAAGTAATGTGAATGTAACAGGATTTTTTTCGGTTTGCACTTTGATGTGGCTGTTTTGAAATGTTTGACAAATGGGGTGATTCCCTTTTGACTTTCTCTACTACGTACTTATAATGTAGAGGAGGTAATAAAGCGCACACAACACTTCGATATCGAAATCTCATCGAAAATACATGTTTTGATGCCCAATGAATAAAAAAAAGCACTTTTAGAAAATGTTTCGCACGCGTAGGTGTATGTATGTTTGTGCGCGTGCACAGCAAAACTTAAAACGAAAACTCGCATAAAATGATGAAATTTGTATTTAAGCTCAGTATTTTCCAAAGAGGCGACACTAAGTTTCTCAAGAAAATACAGTACTACACTACATTTTACATGGAAAATGTTTGGTTACTTAAAAATGGCTCTAACGATTGTGAATAAAAGACTATATGTTAATTAAAATATTTACATGACAATGAATATGCATATTTTGAAATTTTTGGAGTAGCAGTATGAAGGTCTATTCAGCCGGATGGATTTATGTGTTATCGTATACAATGTGTAAATCTTAAGAACTGAGCGATATCGTCTAGAATCTGCATTCGAGAGGCTCCTAGTATGAAATCAAATGGGCCGACCAATCTGACTGGTGTTTTTCAGGTTTCCCTCAATCGCTATGGCGAATATTTAATACCACGTCCCAAAGTTCTATCTTAGGTCTAAAACAATATTAAAAATGAAAAATAGATTGTGAAAGCGAAGGCTCTGTCATCTATCAGACGGCACGCTAATGCCATATGCCCGACACGTATAGAAGCAGAGATACAGTTGCCAACACTAAGGTCTCTGTAGACACGTAGCGGTAATTCAGATGCTAGACAATCTGGTAAGTGAAATAGTTGTGGAAAAGGATCGCATCTTGCTCAGCTCAATAGAAGATGGATATCTAAGGATGGTGTGGATTGAAGAGAAATAAAATATGTGGTTTCTCCTTCACGTTGCCTTTATGTGATGGCTCACACGAGAAAATCTTCAACACTTGTTGCTTTTTCGACTTCCTTCACACAATACCTAACACATGAATCCATCTACGATTTAATTGTGATTTCAAAATATTATCCCTTCGTTAATTCCGTTTCCCATTATCCAAGTTTATCAGTGATTACTTGAACTAATAGGAATTTTTGCTACCGCATTTTTGACGCCATGTGACGCAGCTTCCCTTTGCTAATTATCGATATAAAGTGACATCTGAAACTGTGCTCCGCTCTTAGATAAATTTCTATTTCACACCCGTTTTCTAGTTTATTCCATCCCCTTTCCTACTCACGGGAGTTTCTTAAATTTATATTTGCTGAATCAATGCCTTTCTCTTTTCTACCATTGGCTATAATAGTGTCGAATGTTAGCCTTCCAAAGCGCTAGCATTATTTGATTATTAATGCTTCATTGAATTTTATGTTCGCTTGAGCGATTCGGAATTTTTCCAGGTATTTTTTGACATTGCTGCACCCCGAAGTAGGAGTTTCCCCATATATGTCCAGTTACTTTTGTGTTTTACTGACCTTCCGTATGGTTTCTGTCGAAACCGGCTAACTTCGCACACTTTTAACTGTCTTCCATTCTCACAGGGTTACATTGTTGCGTATGTTTTACAATTTCTTTAATTTTATTTATATTAATTCGCTTGTTTATTGTATTCTAGTCTCTTTCATTATCTTTTAATGTATTATTTATATTCTCCTTTATCTGCCGTTACTTGCTAATTTATTGCATTGATGTTTTGTTTGTTTAATGTTTCTGTTACGAATTATTCATCTTACTTTCATTAATTTATTCTACTCGCTATTCCCTTAAATAATATCATTATGTTATTTCTTGCTCGGCAGATGTTACAGCCACAACGTTTACGAAACTGACATCTGGTCACAGAATCAGAGGTACAGTTGTCTAACACTAAGGTATCTGCGTACACGTGACGAAGCAAGATGGTATGGTACAGGGATGAGACCTAGAAGGCTAACTGTGCACCACGCACCGATCCTCACGGTGTCTCCTAACAGATTCCTCGCCATATGATCACGTACTTAAAGCGCCTTAAAATAAATAGAAAAAGATCACGAGATAGACAAAATCTTATTACCCAAAGAATGCAGATTTCTTTAAAACACAGAATTTATTTCTGAAAACCCTTTTGTGGCGTTATCTATTTCTGAGATAGCCGTTACTTTGTTTTAATTTTGCAACATTTTTACTTTCTCTATTACGTAGAGTAAGTAGGGGAAGTATTGTATTCCACCCAAAAATTCCATACCGAGATTTCTCCGGAAATACATGTTTTGAAACCCCCTGAATCCAAAAAGCATTTTTGGAAACATGTCCGTGTGTGTCAGTATGTGTGTGTGTGTGTGTCTGTGAACAGCATAACTCAGAAACTAACAGTCGGATAAACACCAAACTTGGTATTTAGGTTGAGTATCTTCCAGAGATGCGACACGAAGGTTTTCAAGAAAATCCCTCCTCCCCTGATTACCCTTTACATGGAAAAGTTTTCGAAAATTTTAATTTTCTCAAAAATAGCTCTAACGAATTTGATTAAAATGTCATATGTTTAACATATTTTTCTGACAAATAAAATGTATATCTCGAATTTTCTGGGAATGTCTCCAAAAGTATTCTTCATTGTGAACGACTTTTGCACAACTGGTAAACCATAAGAGGTAGACAAACTTTTACTACACAACAAATGTAGATCGCGTTAAATACACAATTTATGTCATACACGTTGTTTTTTTGTTTTTTTTTTTTGAGTGAACCATTTTCGAGATATTGCTTGTTATTCCCTTAAATTCTCCAATACTTATACTTTTTCTCAAATTCGTTATTAATTTTTTTTGCCCTGGTAATGCAAAGAGAATGGATTACTCCACATAGCAACCAGCTCTTAAAACATTTGAATACTGCTTCTTGCATCTACAAGAAAATTAGCAATAAGGTTAACATCTCGATATCTCGATTAACCTGAAGAATATGGAGAATAAGCGTTTGTAAAAATAGTTTGAACAAGAGTAGAGACAGTCATGTGAGTGTAATACATCCGATTTTTGTAGTTGTAAAGATCAATGCCTTTTAATTTATTTGTCGCGATGACATTTCAGCTACAAAATGTAAGGAAATATTTTTGCAAACGTTTATCTCGATTAAGCAGATGGAAGCGTGCGGTTTTGTAAGAATAGTTTATGGAAGTATATAAAGTGAACGATAATGTATTAAACTCCATACCAAGATTTCACCGAAAATAACCTATTTTAAGTCCCCATGTATCCGAGAAAGCACTTTTAGAAAGGAGGTCCGTGTGTTTGTGTGCCTGAACAGCATAATTTAAAAACGAAAAGTCGGATAAATACCAACCACACTTAGTACTTAAGTTCTATAACTTCCAAAGATGCGACACGAAGATTTTCAAGAAAAATCCGCCCACCCCATCTTTTACATGGAACATTTTTTGGAAAAGTTTGATTTTTGAAAAGATGGCCGTAAGGATTTTGATTAAAGTATCATATATTAAAAATATAATTTAGATATAATTTTTTTGGAAATAACCTGTGAAGTCCTCTTCATCGGAAGGAAATCTGTATAATGCTGTATAACTTAACTGTTACTAAGCAATAGACCAAAACGTAACATACAGAAATGTTGATCCCTTTAAGAGATATAATTCGCTTATAATAACTTTATCTGTGACATAAGTATATCTTAGATATCCGTTACTAAACGTTCTAATTGTACAATACTTGTTATTCTTTTAAAATCACATCGACTTACAGTTGTTTCTCACGATTGCATGTAATCAGTTTGGAATTTAAGGCCAGCATATGGTGTACACTTCTTGTATATTTGAATATAGCTACTCTCTTTATATCTGTAACGAAATGTGTATTGTAGCTATTTCTGCAAAGGTTTACTTGGATTAAAATGTAGTAGACAGAAGAAAACCCTGATGAGATATACTCACAAACTATCTCTACCCTCTATCTTTATTAGTGAGCATACAAACTATTCTTATTAAAGCTTATTTTTCTACTTACTATATTTTAATTCAAATAAACATTTGCAAAAATAGATACATTACACAAGTCGTTATAGATACAAAGAGAACAGAGATGGTCAAATGTTAAGAACTGGACGCTATATACTGGCTTTAAAATTCCATACTGTTTCCATGACATCGCGAGAAACAACTGAAAATCGAGAGACTTTAATAGAATAAGTATTGAACAATTCGATCCTTTAATAACAGATATCTCGGAAACGACTTGTGACAAAGAAAACACTTATTTGCAGTAAATTAATTTTTAAAGACATCTACATTTTTTGTGCACTACGTTTTCGTCTATCGCTTAACGTTTACCAGTGTACAAGATTATACAAAATTCCTTCCGAATGAAAAGGACTTCATGGGCTATTGCCAGAAAATTAAAAACATACATTTTACTTGTCACATAAATATTTTAATATATGATATTTCAATCGAAATCGTTTAGCCATTTCTTAAAAAATCAGAAAGTGTCGAAAGATGCATCATGTAAAGGGTATTTCGGAGTGGGTTTATTTTCTTGAAAATCTTGGTGTCACATTTTTGGAAGGTGCTGAGCCTGAATACCAAATATAGTGTTTATCCGACTTTTCGTTTTTTAATTATCCTGTTCACAGATACACAAACAGACCTTTTTCTAAAAATCATTTCTTCGATTCAGAGGGCTCAAAGCATGTATTTCCTGTGAAATTCTTGTATCGAATTTTTAGTTGGAACTCAATACTTTCCCTGTCTACTACGTATGCGGTAGAAAAAGTAAAAAGATTATAAGAGATAGACAAAATTTTATTACACAAATAATCTGATGTGATACATTCACATGACCCTCTTTATCCTCTATCTTTATTACTGGGTATAAAAACTAGTCTTACTAAAGCTTATTTTTGTATGTACTACGTTTAATCCAAATAGATCTTTGCAAAAATAGCTACATTACGCATTTAGTTATAAATATAAAGGGACCAGCGTTAGTCAAATGTTTAACTGGACGCTATATTCTAGCCTTAAAATTCCATACAATGTTTCCATGCAATCGCAAGAAACAACCGAACGTTGAGAGACTTTAAAATGATGACAAGTATTGAACAATTCGAACTTTTAATAACGGATATCTCAGAAACGGCTTATGCTACAAAAAACTTATGTTAAGTAAATTGTGTGTTTTAAATAGATCTACATTTTATGTCGTATTTTTTCTGTGTTGTTTGACGTTTAGAAGTTAAACAAGATGATACGAAATTCCTTCCAAGTAAGAGGACTTCCTAGGCTATTCCCAGAAAGTTAAAGATATCAAATTCGTTTTTCATGTAAATTTCGGTATTTCCGGTAGTTGGGGTGGGGATATTTTATTTGTAATCTTCGTGTAGCATTCTTGGAAGATAAGAAACTCAAATACAAGGTTTGATGTTTATCCGACTTTTCGTTTTTGAGTTGAGATGTTCACAGGCACACAGACATACACATGGACATGATTTAAAAAATTATGTATTTGGATTCAGGGCGCCTCAAAACATGTATTTCGGTATGGGATTTTTGGTGGAATGCTTTACTTCCCCTGCTTACTATACGTAGTAGAGAAATTAAAAAAGATTTCTTTAAAAGCCACAATTTATTTCCTGTAACTTTATTGTGTATGAACTACTTATGAAATAGGTGTTATTATGTTGTTTTTAACTTAAGGATAACTCTGTGATTATATTAAAGCTGTGTTGGTTTCAAGTTCCTTCTCACGATGCTTTGGTTTTCTATACTTAAAAAAAATTGTGTAATTGCAGCTAATTTTGCAAACGTTTTATCTCGATTAAGCAAATGGAAAAATGTGCGTTTTAAGAATAGCTTGCAGAAGCGAAATAAAATAAAGGATAATGGATAGATAAAGTCATGTGAATGTAACACATCATATATATCTTCCTCTTCGACTGTCACATTGCAGTTTTTGCTACATCTCTATAACTGTAGTTTGGTTTCCCACTTTACTCTGTTTTTCGACAATAAATGTTATCTTCTGTAACACTAGAGGCAATTTCAGCAAAGTTCGCACCGGAATATCTGTTTTATCGCTTTAATCACTTCTGAAAAAATATATCCTCATCTATGATTGTCACTCTTGTCGTTTTATTTGCGTTCCAGATAATCGAAGAGTTGAAATTAGGGTCATTGGATTTTTCTTCCGGTGAAACGGTGCTACAGCTTCTATTTTCACAAATGTCATTTATTGTCTGCACCAACAGATGATTGATATATTGTAGAGGTTTGCACGGACTTGGGCCAAGTCCTCGGCGCTTGAAAATAAAGACGAAAAAAATTTGATGTGTTGCATTCCCATGACTTTCTCTACCCTTTATCGCGTACTAGTGAGCATAAAAATTAATCTTACAAAGGTTTATTGTCCTATAGAGTTATTTTAATCGAGATAAACCTTTCCGGAAAAATCTGATGTACTCTACTCTTGTACAAACTATTTTTACAAATGTTTATTCTCCATCTACTTCATGTTAATCGAGATAAACGTTTACAGAAATTACCTCATTGCTAATTTTCTCGTAGTTGGAAGGGGAATATAGAAAAGCAGCAGGCTTTAAGCGATAATCAAATCTTCTAAGACTACAGGAAAATTCAAACAAATAACAAGGAATATATCTGAAATGGTTCACTGTACAAAAAATGTACATGACATAAATTGTGTGTTTTAACGAGATCTACATTTTTTGTCTATCTCTTACGGTTTACCAGTTAGGCAAAAGTCATTCAGAATGAAGATGGCTTTTGTATTAATTCCCAGAAAATTCAAGATATACATTTAGTTTGCCATGAAAATATCTTAAACATGTGGTATTTTAACCAATATCGTTAAAGCCTTTTTTTTAGGAGATAAATATGTCTAAAGGTATAAGGGTAGTATTTTTAAGTAAATACCGTTTTAATATTTTGCCGCTGCAGTTGCGATTTTGAACACGAACGATCACTTCTTCTATTCACTAGAAAGCCAGATGCAGCTGTGAGCGATCGTTTAGAAATGCTCAAAACAACCGAAAAACTCGCTGACTTAAGTCGGATCAGTGATTCTTTTTAGAATACGAGAAATCTTACACCAGCAAACATTTACCGCCAATTGTGTGAGGCTTATGGGGAAAAAATGAGTGTCAATGCCTGGCCACACACAGCCAGTCCCAAGATCTTATTGCATAATTTAGTTGGGAAAAATTCGACCATCATCCCCACAGTCCGGATTTGGCACGAAGTGATTTTCATCAGTTTCTTCACCTGAAGAGATTCCTTGGTGTAAAACATTTCAACGACGCTGATGTTATGAATCAAGAAGTTTAGGCTTGGCTTTCTCCACAGGCGGCATCATTCTTTGACGAAATCGTACAAAAACTGGTTTCTCGTTGCGATTGAATAACGTCGGTGACTATGTGGAGAAGTAGTATAAGGCGTAAGGTAATGAATGATAATGTGCTGTTACTTTTAAAGAAAATTATTGCTATTTACTTTAAAGCCACGACTCGATAATGTACTAATAGTAAAAGCATACACTAAACTTTTTATAGATTCTTACCGTACTATTTGCTTCCAAAGCCTTAGGGGAAAAAATTATCTCATTTTATTCATACGGCGCATTGTGTTTTTCTTTTGTTTTTTCCCTGATTCATTCCTGGATAATCCCACGAACTAATTCATAGGATAGCCTGGTGTGGGTTTAGGTCCTACAAAAGGGTTCTCTGCTCCTTGCTTCGCCAAATCATATGCTCTTTCGTTGGCATGATTTCCTCTATGCCCCGGCACTCACATTAATTCCACTGAATTGTGCAGGGTCAGTTTCATTCGAGCCTCCATACATATACATGTCAAACATCTCCGTGTGAGAATAGCTCTTATATTCACCCACTGACACAAGTATATATTTCTGCTGAGTGTGCGTTTGTTAATTTTTTTTAATATCACTGTCGCTGTGCAAATTAAATACATGTGAGTTCAGTTAGGCTGTATAACTTTCGATTTCGTTGTTTTAATATAACATGAGTTATTAAAATGAACGTTGGAATAAAGCAGGGAATATTTAAAATCTAAAATATCTCGACCCATCCTAGATTCTCCTCAGTAAGATGAAAAGGTAACGAGAAATTTCGAAAGCTTGAGGTAGTAGTCCTAATGAAATGCTTCGATGCTACTACTGTGGAGAAGAGCCACAGGGAACCAGTATAAGGCGTGTGAAGCTCGCACTCTTGGGGTAGCGGGTTCGATTTCCAGCGACAGCGCATTCTGAGAGTGGATTTTTGGTAGTTTCCCCGGTTTGATAGGCGAAAGCTGGTGTGGTTTCTCATCTACCATCATTTTCTTTTCAACATTTCATCTTCATTCCGTTTCCTTCTCACCTTTAATGTGAGCATCTAGGTTTCGTGAGGTAAGTCGGTACCGGATAGATGGCACGGATACCTGCCCGAGGACACCAGATGGTTGCTTGGTCAAGAATCGTTCATCGTTTATCTCTAGGCAGCTCCAGCAGTGGGGCGGGTCTTCGAGGCTGGACTTACCTATAGCCTCCATTGGTTCCTTCACTTCATCCCTTCCTCCTGGGAGGTGGTAGCTACAATGGATCTATATAAGTCTAAGTGGTGAGGTGTCTCCTTCTGTTGTATAATTCTAACCCAGTAGAAGACTTCTAAAATTGAAGCTGCAAGTGAGCTATGAATCTCACCGGAACAGAAGATAGTATTTAAAATTTAGATATGCTTTATTTGTTAGAGAGAAGCAGAATTAACCATTATTTGTCTGAAACTTCTCTCGAGCAAGCAACGACAATAAAACTGTGAAGTATTATCGAGGATATTCTGCAGCAGCAATTCAACTTGTAGTGTTTCTACCCCCCCTCCCCCTTGCAGCCGGTGGACATGTCGCCAGGCCATAACACAAGTTCTGGAAATATGTCGTTTCTGACGTGGTAACTAGTAGAATGTCATTATGGTCGTCCAGCGCTACTATTGGCTGTTTTTTTCACGTCACTCATCACAGCGCCCTCCTAGACGTTAGTGAAACATAAAGCTGTCTAGAGGGACGAGAAGACAGTTATCAATGAGAGACCTGAGCGAGTGAGCTGTTGGGCTTCAGCAAGATTTTGGATTAAGGCTGCCAAGGGTAAGGTTTCGACTATTTCTAGATTTAATCACATCGTTTTGCTAAGCACTCAAAATTTAACTTGTAATTTGTATTTATGTTGCTTTCGCAATAGCAGGAAATTGAATGGTTATAATATTGTAAAGCAAATTAAAAGTTGTGACATATGTTGAAAGGAGAAGAATATACGATCCTTGCATTTAAAATGTATTAACCTTGATTTCTCTTAAATGTTTAAATATATTGCAAACTTTATTGAATTCTATTGGATTCTTAAAAATAACATTACAAACTCGGTGTACTTGTGCAGATATGTCTACCCAAAATTTACTGTTAAGCTCGCTACAGCACTGCAGAAAATCAGTTTAAGGAAAGTGGTATAAATAAGTACAAAACTATAAATATTGCAACAATAAAAATTCGCGTTATTTTCATTTCCTTAGGATACTTTTGCCCTCGCGTCTTTAGCTACCTGTATAAAACACTTTCTACCAAAGGCCGCCCTGTATATCTACTGCCATGGTTTAATGTATTAAGTGATTCGTCGAGGGTCCGCAAGCATTAGAATGATTGACGGATGTCAAGTTATTCCTCGCACGCAAGCAAATACATGTCACTGGCTTTATACGGTTCCGAAGTTCCAATATTATAAGTATGGCTACGGACAATCCTTCACATAACGGGATCATCGATGATTACACAAGTTATTGATTTTCAATCACCGCTTTGTATTCTCTGCCCATCGTTACAATTAAAGAATATGACGTGCTACATTCGTAATAATTTTTCAAAAAATACAATTGTTCATGGCTTCTACAAAATATTCTCACTGTCCTAACTACTTCCAGTTAATTGAGATAAACTTTTGTATAAATTTTTCCATTATACGGTTGATTGTAGGTACGAACTAACGCGTGGTGTGGGGGCCCGAAACCAGGGTAGAACACTGCACGCAGACAAGTCAGCCCCTTGTGCTTCTACCAGTGACCCCTGGGAGGAAGAGATGAAGGGAGACAGCAAGGCCCAGGGCAAAAGCCTCCGCTGTAATCAAGAAGGAGGGTACCACCGGAGTATTCTCCCGCCCCCGAAGGCTTTACAAATGGGCCGGAACCTGAAAATTTAAACCCCTCATTACAGGGTCGAAGGGGATACGCTATTAATGCGTGTCAACCCCCAAAAGAGTTGAATCGAACAACCTAGGTGGGCCTGACAGCTCACTACGGCTCGTCCAGGTCGATACCGGACGACCTTGAGGCGTCTCATAACCCCGAACAGACGAAAAGCCGTTCAGACGTACCCAGACGTACGTAGGTATTGTAAACCACTGCCCCGCTGAGTCCAACCCAATCCAAACAACACCCTCAAGGGTGAGACTAGAGTTTGGCCCAGCATGCTTCTAGTAACGTCAGCAGTACAACGCGTGCTCAGAGTCCGCAGCGCTCGCATCTTGGCAGCTGAAGGGGTCGGAACTCCACTCATGGAGATTTGAGGGGAGAGACCCGAAGGGTCCATATATTTGCAGCTTGAGTGCATTCCTACGCCGCCCACGAGGTCCTGTCCATAAGCCACCGAACGTCCGGTAGTTCCCCAGGGTTGGAGCCCATTCAAAGGAGAGACCTAACTCAGTAATCTCCAGCAGTGATGCCAGGGAAGGAACCTCTGCAAAAAGCACAGCAGCAGCGAGTTGCAACCCGCCGAGCACCGTGCCTTGTCCTATAACCCTGAAACAGAGGACAAGGAAGATGATGGGTATAGGATGTGAGAGGCAGGGGAGTGTGCTAAAAGATGAATCACCGCACCATTCTCCTGTCTACCTAGGCAAACCATGAAAAGCCCATGGGCCAGAGTGGACAGTTGCCAGGGACAGAACCCGGGATCTCCGGAATGCGAGCCACAGGCATCGCCTGTCGCTCTCCGTGGTCTAGGGTTATTTTTTCGGGCGTAAACGATCCTTTAGCATGGCTTCCTTCGGAAGGGAAGTAAAGCCGGTGGTCCTGTTGTCGTATATTTACGCACCTTAAAGAACCTTATGCCTGATAAAGAGGCCTTTGAGCCTCTTTCGCGCCCAATATAGAATGAAACGCTAAGGACCACAACAGTTAAACAACGTCCATAAATAAAACAGACGTAACCGTCTGAGCCATTTAGTTGTAGGTACAAGGAGGATGGAAGAAATCCAAGCGATAGTCAATTGTTTAAATGGTAGCTAGCTATATTTCAACTGACCTTGAGATTCCTTACTCTTTTCATGACATCCCGAGAAGTAGTTATATTGTGACCGCGCGCTCAAAGTGAGTGCATCCTGGCCCGGCCGGTTCGCTTCAGAACAATAGCCCGAGCAGAACAAAATCTCATTATGTGCCACTATTGCTCCAGAAAATTCCTTTGGGCGGGTTCTAGTAAGTTCCCTTCGAGACTGTCTTCTTTGTATCGGAGGTCTATATAAGCGATTGTTCTTGACCGGATAGTTCAGTTCAGTTAGCTAAGAAGTTACGAACTGAAAAGTGGACAGTACCATGTGCAGTTCAGTTGTTATATTCCACGGATCAGTTGCGTTCTGTTATGAAGATATCAACAGCGTCAAGTGTAAAGTTTGTGTTACCTTGAGCATTTAGTGGGATATAAAGTGCGTTTAACAGCAACTGGTATTCTTATTTATTATAACACTCTAAAATGGGACAGTTTTACTTTCTCTACTACGTATAGTAAGTAGGGAAAGTATTGCATTCCACCCAAAAATTTGATACCGAGATTTAACATGAAATACATGTTTTGAGACCCCTGAATTAAAAAAAAGAATTTTAAACCAAGTTCTGTGTGTCTGTGAAGAGCATTAACTCAAAAACGAAACGTTCGATAAATACAAAACTTGGTATTTGGGTTCAGTAGCTTCCAAATATACGATATAAATATTATCAAGAAAAAGCCCCTATCCCGAATTATCCTTTACATGGAAGACTTTTTCAAAAAAATTGTTTTTATAAAATATGGTGTGACGATTTTGTTTAAATACCACATATTAAAGATATTTACATGACAAAATGCATATCTTGAATTTTATAGGAATAGCCTGTGAAGTCCTCTTCATACGGAAGAATTTTGTATAAACTTGCACAACTGATAAACGTTAAGCTATAGACAAAAGCGTGGCATACAAAACATACCTTGAAAAAACACAATTTATTTCAATTAGATTTGTTTGGTATAATTCATTTCTGAGATATTTGGCATTAAAGGCTCAAATGCTTCAAAAATTGTAAGGAATATGGAATTTTACGTTTAGCATAACGTAATGCATCCAGTTCTTATACGTTTGACTATCGCTGTTCCCTATGTATCTATAACGAAATATGTAATGTAGCTCTTTCTGCAATGGTTTATTTGAATAGTGATGTGGTAGATAGAAGAATAAGCTTTTAGTAAAAATACTTTGTATACCCACTAATAAAGATAGAGCTTAGAGAAGGCCATGTAAATGTATCACATCAGATTTTTTCTATTTGATTCAAGGAGTCTCAGAACTGTATTTCCGGTGGAATCTCGTGAAATACAATACTTCCTCTATTTGCTATAACTAAGCAGTAGGTGAAGTAAAAATCTTCTGAATTAAAGGTGCCTGAAAAGCATACTGTTACCTATAAATGTCGAAATGCTGTGCCATCACTCCTGGTTCCGGCTGCCCGTTGTCTGTTCCTACCTCCTCCCTACCAGGGGCGCCCTCTTTTTGGGGGATATGTAGAATATCCCCAATGGAGCAGTGCCGAGTCTCCTCTGATCACTTCGCTCAATGCAACTGCATAGATCTATTGTGGCTACCACTCCCTAGGAGGAGGGGATGTAGTGAAGGAACCACAGGAGGCCACAGGCCACAGAGTCGCGTGGAAACCCCTACCAGTTCCAAGCTCGGAGATAAGTCCCACTGGTGGAGTTGCCTAGAGATGGCGAACGACTCGTGCACCATGCAGCCTTCTAGTGTCCATGAGGAGTACTCTTTTCTTTGAGCAAGCATCCGCACTGCCATACACCACGAAACCTAGCACACCTGAAGGATAAGAAGGAAACAGAATGAAAGGGAAATGATGGAAAGAGATCTTGGTAAATGGGAAACCACCCCAGCATTCACCTATCGACCAGGGAACACCATGAAAAACCTAAGGTGAGAATGGACGGTCAACAGTAATCGAACCCTGGACCTTGGGAATGTGAGCTTCACACGTTACCGCGGAGCCATTTTGTTCGGCATACATATCGGTAAGTTATGTTTTTAATCTTGAGCACGGTCGCTGTGTTTTATTAGGTTCACAGAATATATTGTACTGTTTTTACTTTCTCTACTAGTATAGTGAGTAGGGGAAGTGTAGTATTCCACACAAAAATTCGATATATAGATTTCACCAGTAATGTACGTTTTGATGCCCCATGAATCCAAAAAAAGGAGTCCGTGTGTGTGTTGGTCTGTGAGCAGCATAACTCAAAAAGGAAAAGTTGAATGAATGCTAAACTTGGTATTTAGATTCAGTACCTTCCAGAGATTTGACACGAACATATTCAAGAAAATTCCTACACCCCAAAGATCCCTTTACAAGGTCTTTCGTAATTTTTTATTTTCAAAAATTTCTTTGATAATTTTTGCATCATCAACAAAATGTATATCTTGAACTTTCTGGGAATAGCCTATGAAATCCTCCTCATTTGAAAAATATTTTGTATAATGCTATATAACTGGTAAATCTAAAGCCATAGACGTAAATGTAATACACAAAAAATGCAGATCTCTTTCAAGCACACAATTTATTTCAAATACGTTTTCTGTGACATATGCAATTTCTGAAATATCGGTTATTAAGGCTTCGAACTGTTCATTTCTTGGTCTTTTTCTCAGGTCTTGTCAACATTAAATTCTTTCTCGCAATTGCATGGAAACAGTATGGAATTTTAAGTCCAGCATATAGCGCCCAGTACTTAAACAAAAGGTTTATTTGGAATAAAATGAAGTAGATGGAAAAATAAGCTTCAGTAAACATAGTTTGTGTTCCCGCTAATAAGCGATAAAGAGTAGAGAACCTCATGTGAATGTAACACATCAGGTTTTGTTATACTAGGCAATACAGTTACGATCTTGCCATTTACGCAACCAAAACATTTATGAACGCAATTACCGTTGTCATTAAACAAAGTTTCACTTTCTGTGGTGGAGTTATCGCCGCATTCACTTCGCATTCCAGAATATGGGTCATTAGGTCATTTTTGCTTCTTAGAGCTGAAGTGCTATAGGCAAACAGGGAATCCTAACCCAGGCGGGCCCATTGCCGCGCTCACTTAAGTGCCTTGCTTTGATGTTTTCTGACACAGGGGATTCAGAGTTCATGTCTATACCCTAGATGTTTATGTGCTTGTAAAATGTGTACCTATGTATGTGTGTCAGTAAAACGGTAAACAGAAACCCACAAGTGCTATAACAAATAAAAAACGTTTCTGATGTGTTACATTCAAACGCCTTATTAGTGGGTATACAAAGTATTCTTACGAAAGTATTTTAATCTATTGACTTCATTATAATCGAGATAAATCCTTCAGAAAATAGCTACATTACACATTTCGTTATAGATACAACGGGAACAGCGATAGTCAAATGTTTAACAACTGATCGCTATATGCTGGCCTTAAAATCACATACTGTTTCCATGACATCACGAAAAACAACTGAAAATCATAAGGACTTAAAGGATGACTAAATATTGAACAATTCACATAAACAACGGATATCTCGGAAACACCTGATGTCATATAAAACATTGTTTGAAATAAATTTTGTGTTTTAAAGAAATTTATATTTTTAATACCACGTTTTCGTCTATCGTTTAACGTTTACCTGCTATGAAAGATTGTATAAATTTTCTTCCATTTTATGTTTAATTTTAGTATATTTAATATACTGTATTTTAATCAAAATCGTTAGAACCATCTTTGATAAAATCAAAACTTTCTAAAAATATACACCTCCATTTTAATAATGTGAGTAAGAGGCACTGTGAGAAAGTATAATAGGATGTACAGCTTTGGTTACCACATATTTCAAGAACTCCCTGTATACCTACCAACTGTATATTGCACGCCTTGATAAACAATACAACTTAAATACAAAACACCTCCTAAATATACCACTCCACTCCGTTTATGGTATTGTCCCACAGGTAATGTCATACGCTGCATAAAATGTTAAAATAAAATTGTTATACAGTCTTCATTCATTGTTTATACATTCTTGCCTTCAGTGAATACCACTTTTTGTGTATTAGTCAATCTTGCCAGGAAATTCGCCACGAGTAACCAAATCACACTTTCTTATATAACTTGTGTCACATGTTTTGTTGCATACTGTATTGAAATGTACTTGTTTCAAAATAGAAAACGCTACGTAAATGGAATCGTGCGCTTTCCATGTTTAAATTTACGTTCGGAATGTGTTAAATAGAAATGAAAATCAATATTTTATGAATAGGGTCATCTCATTGAAAATGCAAGATCGCAACCATAAAATACCTGGCAATGTTTGCGGTACGTGGACTTTTTCTGTTTCCAGACCAATGCGATGTTTGCGCATGCCGGATCATACCAATGCAAACACCGCGGAATTTCTGTGTTATAAATCAGATTCTGCCTTTGATACACCCAATTCCTAATAGCACCCTCAACACATTGTACTTTCCTGCTTTCTGCTTTGAAATACAGTGATGTTTAATTAATAAATATATGAGAGTTCACCTTCAGTCCTCAACGCCTTCCAGACGAATTCTGCCATATGCCATCATTATGTATATTTGTTATTGGAAAATTGATACAAAATTTCAGTTGCGATGGTTAACTTTCATACATATTGAAACGTGTTTTTCTAACCCAAGAGGAAGTGGATTGAATGTAGGAATAATGGCAGATTTTTACTTGAGAAGGTGTTACATAATTAATTAATAATCCGAATTTCTTTCATTTAATAAACTTGCACTTCAATAACATATATAATTACCTCTTAGAAACCCTTATTCTTTCACAATTCTTTACATTCTTTACGGCTTCAATACATTTAATTAAATCACAATAATTACGTACTTTCTTCCTGCTCTCACATTTACCGATATCTTTGAAATCTAAACCCCAATAAATCTATAGTTCAGACAATCAACCTTTCCTAGGTGAATAATTACTATCGAGAATTCTGAATAGTTTAAGCCAAAAGGGAATTTAGAAATACCATCCGGAATGCCTTCTGTCTAAACGCTGTCCTGCTGTTTTCCTCGTGACCTCTCTCGCCGTCGAAGAAAGACCGATCAGCCTTGTGGACTGCACGTTGAGGAGAGCTGCAACTGATCCGGCGCCTGAGCAGTAGACGATCACCATCGCCTGACGTACTACACAGCTCAAATTAACTGCGCGCTTTCTTCTTATTGTCGTGTCCTTGACAAGCCACTACCATAGTCGTTTCACTTCTGTTCCCGTAGGTGTCAACCTTCCTTTAGTGGAACCCGTCATCGCCTAGAGAAGGTTTCGCCGCGGAGGGTCAATTTGGCACAATTTTATGAAACGTACTTCCTTATATTTGATATTAGCATAACTTAAAATAAAAACAAAGATGAAATATGTACTTCTTTCCTTGTTTAATAAAGCTTCAAAATATGTGTTCAGGTTCAGTGCTAACAGCATTCGCACAAGTCAACCACCGTTTATTTTATGTGGGTTCACTCCATCCTTTACTACAGACTTGGTATCGCCGTAGCAAGGAATCAAAATCCTGGCTAGTGACATTCATATCTGAGCTACAAATTGAAGATAAAGGCAGGCCTCGGGGGACAAGTATTCACCATATACCACCAGGTTTCAGAAAACTGTTTTAGCCAAAAATAAATTGGGATAGAAAGAGTTAAAAACATTCTAATATGTTACATCCGCATGAACTTCTCTACAAAATATCTACTTAATTTTATACAGATTATACAAAAATCTCTTATAAAAGGTCATTTTTCTGTCCACTTCATTTTACAAGGTGGACAGAGGATGATCAAATGATAGTCAAAAGTTTAAAAGCGGGTCGCTATATGCTATACTTGAACTCCACACTCTTTCGATGAAATCATAAGAAACAGCTAAATAGTGGCAGCACTTCAAAAATGATAAACATGAAAAAAGTTAAACGATTAACAATGGACAGCTTCGGAATGGCTGATGTTATAAGAAGCCTTCGTAGAAATAAATTACGTATTTTAAAGTTATCTACAATGTTTGTTTAACAGAATTTATATTTCTTTTATGATTTAACAGTTTTACAAAAGTATACTAATTCCCTATGAACGAATAGGACTTCACGAGCTATTTCCAGAAAAATCAAATAGACATTTATTTGTCACGTTAATATATTTAATACATCTAAACGTATAAGGAAATATTTTCTTTTAAAGGGCTTATTGTGGTGGGGAAATTGCGTTAAAAATCCTCGAGTGACATCTTTGAAAGACACTGAGCATAAAGTAATAGATAATTAAAAAAGTAGGTGTATTTAAGTTCTTCCGAGGAAGCGAAACAAAGACTTTCAAGAAAATCCCTGCATTCCAAATTTACTAATATGGAACATCTTTCCTTATTTTTTTGTTTTCTCAGAAACTGTTCAGTGCTTTAAATTAAAATATCAAATTTTAATATATTTATAGTATAAAAAAGCACATTATACAAGTGAATTCACCTAAACCTTGCACCACAAATATTTCGGAAATGGAAAGTGCTATGGATGTGCAGTTTTTACAGCATTGATTGGTAATCAGGAACTCGTACAGATTTTAATAATACTGAGAAAGTGTATCTTTTGAGCAAGCATACAATTTTATAAATGGAACATTTACATCAACAGAATAAAGGTAGGGTAAATTAGAATGTCAGTGGCGTTTGTTGCAAGATTATAGTGCAAGTGGTTTAGGAGAAATCGTATTTTGAAACTTTTACACACCGACACTTGTACAACCTGTGGTAGCACAAACAAAAGAAAAACAAAAAGGAATTACAACACTTCTGTGGATTCTTACAAGTAAAGAGAACATAGTAATTCAAAGGTTGTTCAAAATGAACACCACCAACTTCAATTAACGCTTCTAGTCTCCTATGGAAAGACTGCTGCACACGTTCTAGCATTTCAGTGAAAATTTCAGAGCAGGCAGCAGTAATACGTCTTTTGATATCGTCTGGTGTAGTTGGTACATCCCTGTAGACCGTGTCATTCAGCCTTCCCCATAGAAAAAAGTCTAAAGGGGTCAGATCCGGTGAATAGGCCGGCCAAGGTACAGGTCCTCTTCGTCCAATCCAACGATTTGGAAACAATCCGTTAAGACAAGCTGTAGTACTTCGTGCACTATGGGCTGGACAGCCATCATGGTGGTACCACAGGTTCCTCCTAGTCTGCAAAGGAACGTCTTCTAGCATCTGTGGCAGATGGTCTGTCAGGAGGCTGCGATACTTGTGCGAGTTCATTGTTCCTTCTATGAACAAAGAGCCTATGAGCTGATGGTTCACTATCCCATACCACAAGTTTAAACTCCATGGACGCTGACGTTCCACCTGACGAAGTCAGCGGGGATTGTCAACAGATCAATAGTGCATGTTTCTGCGGTTTACCTGGTCATGATTAGTAAATGTTGCCCTTATCACTAAACAAAATACAGGAAGAATCTGGAGTATCATGTCTTAATGCCCATGAACAAAAGTTAACTCAATTCTCAAAATCGTTTCCATAGCTCTTGATGGAGAAGGATGTGATAGGGATGCAACCTATGTCGATGGAGTGTCGATGCGCAGTACACTTGCCTGACTTATGCCACTTCCACGTGCGATTGTGAGGGAACTAATTTGAGGATCTACTGCAACGGCAGCCAACACATTAATTTCTGCCTCTACTCCGGTCACGTGTTTGTTTCTGTTACGTTTTCTAGGTGTTACAGTACCACTTTCACGTAATTGGTTGAAGAGGTTGATAAATAATTGCCGAGATGGTTGACGTCTATTGGGATACGTTTCCACATACACCGTACAGGAACGAACTGCATTTTTCCTACACTCTCCATACACCATGAGCATGTCAGCTTTTTCTGCATTAGTAAACCCCTTCTTCAACTCACGACTTACTGCTTGAACTGTCAGAAAGTAACTGACCAGAAAGTCGCAATGCAATCAATGAACAGAAAACACAATACAAACAAGCATAAGAACATCATACCTTTGAATGGGACAAACAATTATCGGGGTGGAAATTTGTCAAACTACGATTTCTCGTAAACCACTTGCACTGGAATGGAGCAACAATGACCATTGACATTCTAATTTACCCTACCTTTATTCTGTTGATGTAACTAGGCGTTGTTCCATTTAAAAAATTGCATGTTTGCTCAAAAAATACACTTTCTCAGTTATATTAAAGTCTGTTTATAGGCTAAACGTACGAGCCCCTGACTACCAATCATTGTTCTGAAAACTGCACATCCATAGAAATTTCCATTTTCGAAATATTTGCGGTGAACGTTTTAGATGATTCATCCTGTATATGTGTTTTGAATTTTCTGCAAGAAGCATGTAAAGTTCCTTTCATAATGAATGACCTTTGTGCAATTAGTAAACTGTAAAAAACGATCTAAGTCTTACTACACAAAAATACAGATAAGAATTTAGGCGAATGAAATGTTTTTGAGGTTGACCGCTCTCAAAATATTATTTGCTATTCGTGTTTGAATTTTCAGATACGTTATGCTCTTTTAAAGTGCTGTAGGGCTTCAGTTGTGACTATGATGCTTCAAAAGTAGATAACTTTAAAATTTTTACCCTCACTTCTGTTTATTGTACTCCCCTTATACCTACAGCGAAGTATGAAATAAAACTACTTCCATACATATTTATTTCAATTTAGATGAAGTGTATAAAACATTAAGTATTTTGTGGAGTAGCTTTAGAAGTGGAAGTAGAGAAAGTCATGTGAATGTGACGTCACATTTTTCTTTTTTGTATGTGAAGTTTTCGTTTTTTCGTTCATCGGGATTTCACTGAAAGTACATATTTTGGGTGCTCCCAAATTTCATAAACGACCTTTTTAGAAAAAGGCCCATGTATGTGAACAGCATAACTAAAAAAACGAAGTTTTGGAGAAATACCTAACTTATTATTTTATTTCGGTATACCTTCCAAAGATGCGAAAATGGTTTTAAAGAAAATCCCCCACCACAAACTATCCTTTACATGGCACTATATATAAGAATCAAATGATTCTTATTGACAAAATCAATGCTACATAATTAGAAAATGTAAATGGCACCAATTGCTCCAAGAAAAAGCCATGCAAGAAACTCGCCAAGAGAGAGATACGAGGGATGTCCCAGAAGTACCCGACATAACAAAGAAAACACAAAGAACTTGGGAAAAAACATATTTATTTCTCTACGTAGTTTCAGCTTGATACACTTTTCCCAGCGGTGTTAAATAGCTTCGATACCCTGTTTATAGTAGAAACCGTCGAGTTCTGCAAAATAGCCTTCAACTGCAAACTCCAACTCTTCACTTTTGGCAAATATGTTATCACAAACTATTTCTTCAACTTTGGAAACAGAAAATAATCAGAGGTAGCTAAATCTGGCGACTGGGGTGCACAAGGAACCAATTAGAACGTTTAACTCATTGATTTTTGCCATGGCAATAATAGATGTGTGAACTGTTGCATTGTGTTAATGAAACAAAAGTTTCTTTTCCAATAAATGCGACAAATATTGCTTGATTTCACTGTTAAAATGCTGTAATAGGTTTTAATAATAATCGTCATTGACTGATTTTCCTTTTTGAAGATAATAAATGAAAAGTATCCCACGCGCATTCCAAAAAAACTGACGCCTTCACCTTGCCTGCAGATGGAGCTGTCTTCGCCTTCTTTGGAGCCGATTCTCCCCTTTCAATCCACTGTTTTGACTGTTTCCTCATATTAGTTGTGAAGTGATGGACCCAGGTTACGTCCATGGTTATGTATCGACGCAAAAACTTGCCTTTATTGCATCGAAACATCGCCAAACACTCGACTGAAACATCTTCACCACGCTGCTTCTGTTTCATTGTGAGTAAACACGGCACACATCTTGCGCACAGCCTTCTCAGGTCCAGATTTTCAGTTAGTGTGCGATGTACAGCACTTTTTGAAATGCCTAAGATGTCTGCTAGCTCGCGCCCTTCAGTCGACGGTCATCCAATACCATTTTATGTATTTTCTTCACACTTTCTGGCGTGGTCACCTCATTTGGTCGACCACTGCGATGTTCGTCTTGGCAGCTTGTATGGCCTCGCTTTAACTCTGTCACCCAATATTTTACTGTTGTAAACGTAGGATCAGATTTCCCCAGAGTATAAACTAGCTCAGCTTTAATATTATTTGGACTAAGACCTATCAAATGAAAGTATTGTATCACATAACGATGACCAGTTTTATCCATCTTTACAAATTCGCTGAGAGAGTTAACTATTGATGGCTGCCAAACAATTGCTAAACGACGTAGCATCATCAAGCCTCAGACTTATGCTTTATAAGGTTGGCCACTTTCTACCATAGTTATTTGTTTGAAGCAACAATCCCTATATATACGTCAGGTCGGGTACCTCTAGGACTGCTCTCGTATGTCTACTCACACTGGCAGAATAGGACCCCTCGTGCTAGATAGGACCACGACCGAGAACAACCGGCACACTACATATGGCAAATAATAGAAATCCAACACAGCTCAACAATGTGTACTAAAATTATATGGAATATTTAGCCAAAGTGACACAATAGGAATGAAACTAGTGTGCGATCACCACACTATATTTTGTTACATCAATTTATTGCATTTCTGGTCTTGATTCAAACGATGTTTATATTGTTTGTCATGGGTTTGTATTCCGGTGATTTGGAGAAGGAAAATAATGTGTACACGATTTGCTAATTTTTAGCTGCAATGTGTGTATGGAACTGAAAGTTTGAATACAACAGTTCGAACTCTTGCAAGAAGATCATGATGTATCTATGGCAATGGAAGAAATGTTTACAATTTATTTGAAAACTACTAATTTGCTGCAAAATTTTTTCAAAAGAGATGGATATGTTAACATGATCCTTAGTTATGGAGAGTGCAGATGAAATTCTGGAGATAGCGTATCTGTTACGCTATCCAGAACTTAGGCAGCCTTGTAGAAATCGTTACATCAGACTGGAGAAAACGTTTTAACGATAGGAAATTACCAAATACCAAATAACCAGGACAAACACTATGTGATCAAAAGTATCCGGACACCCTCACAAGCATACGTTTTTCATCTTAGGTGCATTGTGCTGCCACCTACTGCCTGGTACTCATTATCCGCGACCTCAGTAGTCATTAGACATCGCGAAACAGCAGAATGGGACTCTCCGTGGAACTCACGGACTTCGAAAGTGGTCAGGTGATTGGATGTCGCTTGTGTCAGAAGTCTGTCCGCGTGATTTCCACAGTCCTAAACATCCCTATATCCACTGTTTCTGATGTGATAGTGAAGTGGAAACGTGAAGGGACATATACAGCAAAAAAGCGTACAGGCATATCTCGTCTGTTGACTGACAAAACAGCCGACATTTAAGGAGGGTCGTAAAGAGTAATAGGCAGACATCTATCCAGACAACCACACAGGAATTCCAAACTGCATCAGGATCCACTTCAAGTACTCTGATAGGTATGAGGTGAGAAACCTTGATTTCCATGGTCAAGCGGCTGCTCATAAGCCACACATCACGCAGGAAAATACCAAACGACGCCTTGCTTGGTGTAAGGAGCGTCAACATTACACGATTAAACAGTGGCAAAATGTTTTATGGAATGACGAATCACGGTACCCAATATGGCGATCCGATGACAGGGTGTGGGTATGGTGAATGCCCGGTGAACGTGATCTGCCCGAGTGTGTGGTGCCAACAGTGAAATTCGGAGGTGGTGTTATGGTGTGGTCGTGTTTTTCCTGGAGGGGGCTTGCACATCTTGTTTTGCGTGGCACGATCACAACGTAGACCTACATTGTTATTTTAACCACCTTCTTGCTTCCCACTTTTGAAGAGCAATTCCGGGATGGCGATTTCAACACGATTGAGCACCTGTTCATACCGCACGGGCTGTGGCGGAGTGGTTACACGACAATAACATCCCTGTAATCGACTGGCCTGCACAGAGTCCTGACTTGAATCCTATAGAACACCTTTGCGATGTTTTGGAACACCGACTTCGTGCAAGGCTTCACCGACCTACATCGATACCTCTCATCGGTTACGCACTCCGTGAAGAATGGGCTACCATTCCCCAAGAAACATTCTAGCATCCGATTGAAAGTATGCCTGCGAGAGTGAACGCTGTCATCAAGGCTAAAGGTGGGACAACACCATATTGGCTTCCAGCATTACCGATGGAGGGCGCCACGAACTTGTACGTCATTTTCAGCCAGGTGTCCGGATACTTTTGGTCACGTAGTACATCAAGAGAATGACTCCTAACGATAATTCAGTACCAGTATGTCGGCCAAAATTCCATAAGTATCGGTAAGGAACATTGCAAAGGTATAAGGTATTTCCAGAAGTTCAGTACATCGAATTTTGCAACAGCAAATACTGCACCCATACAAGTTGCATTTAGTACAGGCTCTTAGAAAACCGGATTGTGAAAGATGTTTGAACTGTGGTTTTGAAGTTATGATCCCAGCTTCGTATCTAAAGTTTTATGGTCAGTTGAAGCAAAATTTGATCACAATGGAGTTGTAAATTGCTATAAAGCACAATACGGGGCTGCAGAAAATCCCCATTGCGTGCGAGAAACGAATTATCAGCAAGTGTGGAGTACCAATGTATGGTGTGGAACTTTGGATGACCAATTGTTAATTCTTACTTTTATCAATGTATGAATTAATTGTTCTTTCACATTGCCTTGCGTGTGGTAAAATAGAATCAGACGGCTGAAAAATTCAACCGGGATCTCCCTGTTTCCGTGCAGTTACTCTAACCACTGAGCTGGCAATATGCCGGTACGACATTAGAAGTCTTCAGCTGACTCGGATTTTTCCCGGTAGACCACAAAGACATCTCAAATTACTTTTGAGATGACATACCCCAATTGTAAGTTACAATGCCGTAAGCTCTTTAAGTCCTGGCCTTCATTTAATGCCCCACCGGCATATTCTTATGAAAAGTAATGAAGCCCGGAGGACAGAAATGGAACGCCGAAATTCTTCCGTCAACCCCGTCTACCAGTAAACCCAAAAGCTCTCTCTGTCTATGTCTTGAAAGGTACTTTGCATTTGTTATTAGGAACATTCAGGCTTGTCTTGGAATCAGAATCATTCATTTAACAGCGTCACCCTTTCATCATCCCTCAGCTATCCGCAAACTATAACCCTGTCGATGACATCCCTGAGCTACCTCTCCGTCCACGTTCCATCAAAGGGAAAACGTGACCTTACGTCACATCTGGTGGAGCCGCCAAAGCCATTCATCATAATATACATCAACTTTAAAACAGAATTTCAACTAATAGGGCTGCACAAACAACTAAAGAACTCACTTTTGGCAGCCTAGTCTACCCTTAATGCTTGTGTAATTTGAGTCAGGATGAAGAAAGCAACAAATTTATATAATAAAATATAGAGCATTGCATTTAAAAAAATCTATTATACATTCACATGACCTTCTGTTTATTAGTGGGTATACAAAACAGTATAAGTCTTATTTTCATATCTACTCCATTTTAATTGAAATAAACGTTTTCAGAAATAGCTACATTACACATTTCGTTGTAGATATAAAGGGAAAAGCGATATTCAAATGTTTAAGAACTGGACGCTACATACTGGCCTTTAAGTTCCATATTGTTTCCATGCAATCGCGAGAAACAACTGAATATTGACAGGACTTCAATAGAATGGCTAAGTACTGAACAATTCGAACCTTACTAACGGATATCTAGAAAATGACTGATACCAAAAAACCTATCTGAAATAAACTGTGTGTTTTAAAAAGATCTACGTTTTTTGTGTAGCACATTTTCATCTTTGCTTAAAGTTTACCAGTTATGCAAGATTCCTTCTGACTGAGGAGGAATTCTAAGAATATTCCTAGAAAATTCTAGATATACATTTTATCTATCGTGTAAATATTTTTAATGTATGGTATTTTAAACAAAATCGTTAGAGCCATATTTTAGAAAATCAAGAATTCCAAAAAATGTTCCACATAAAGCGTAGTTTGGGGTGAGGGATTTTTCTGAACATTTTTGTGTTCGTTCTTTGGAAAGTACTGAACTTAAATACCAAGTTTGGTGTTGATCCGACTTTTCGATTTTGTATTATGCTGTTCACAGATACACATAAATCTTTCTCTAAAAATGCTTTTCTTGGATCCAGTGGGCTTGACAACATATTTCCGGTGAAATATCGACATCAAATGTTTGGTTGAATTCAATGCTTCCTCTGCTATACGTAGTAGAGAACGTAAAAATTCATCTTTGTGTTCCTAAGAATATCGGGTGCGCCCTGAATGATTGTCAGCCATTAAATATTGTAGGATTTGTTTACACTACAACGTAAATAGAAAACAAGTTTTAAATATAATACTTTATGACAATTATGGGATTGTCATGAGGTAATTGGACACACGTATATAAAATATCAACTCCCTGTGATCAAGTGGTTCGCCAATATTGTACATCTACTTGTGTATCTCGTATATAAAGAACCATTAATGTTGTATCCATTATTAAAATTTTATAGAAGAAATTTCGACTTCATAGATTCAGCGGTTGTCGAGTTTTTTAAGCTGAGGACAGAAAGATATGGACAAAGCGACACATAGGTGCTCCACAACGGCCAACACACTTTAAAAAGCAAACATCGCAGGTAAAAATGCCTATCTAAAGCTGTTTGCATTAATTTCCAGGGTATTTAAGAGAGCATTGTACACAAAGCCAGAGAGAGAGACAGATATTTGCGTTAAAACTTTCCTCTTTATTCTGAAAAAAATACGATGTGTTATGTTCACATTACTATCTCGTTCCGCTATCGTTTATTGTTTTCTCCATTACGTACGTAGTAGGTAGAGAAGTTTTCATTCCATTTAATGGTCCGTGTGTATGTGGAAGTATACCAGACTTGGTATTGAAGTTCAGTACCTTCCAAAGTTGCGACAGGAGGATTTTCAAGAAAATTTCCACCATATCTCCCTTAACATGAAACACTTTTCGAAATTTTTCATTTTCCCAAAAATGTCTCTAAGGATTTGATAAACATAGCATATATTAAAGATATTTACACGACAAATAAAACATATATCTCGAATTTCCTGGAAATACTTGTGATATCCTGCTCATTCGGAGTACAAAGTACTGTAGGGAGTGAGCCAACAAACTACGAACCGGCTGCGCGGTGTTTTTCCTGTCCGCGTCCTCGACGCTCGTTGCCGTCTGCTGCTGTCATAGAAAGGCGCGGATGAAACAATACAACATTTTTAAAACTATTTTTAAAGGTTTTGCTTATCAACTTTATGAATTGAGATGCTGTAACTGGCCACCATCGTTGTCCATACATTTTTGACACCGCTTTAGGAAACTATCCATCACTCGCCGTAGTTCACGTTGGGAAATGCTGGCAATTTCCTGGCGGATATTTTATTTGAACAACAACGGTGGCCAGTTTCAGTATCTCCTTTCATAAAGTTGGTAAGTAAAGACAATAAAAGTAGTTTTAAAATGCTGTATGGTTTTATCCTTCTGTGATAGCGGCAGGCGGCAACGAGCGCCGAGGACGCGGACAGGAAAAACACCACGCAGCCGGTTCGTAGTTTCTTCGCTTACTCTGTATTACTTTTTCAAAAACACCGTTTGCTTCAAATAACCTTTTCTGCGCCATAAGCCACTTCCGAGATATCCAATACTAATGGTTAGACTTGCTTAATGCTTTGTCTTTCTTTCCAATTCTTGTCATTTTTGTCTTGTCATTGTTTCTCGTGATTGCATGAAAATAGTATGGAATTTTAAGGTCAGCGTATAGCGTCTAGTCCTTAAACATCTATCACTATTCTCTTTGTATCTATAACGAAATGTGTAATGTAGTTATTTCTGCAAAGGTTTATTTCTATTATAATAAAGTAGATACTAGAATATCTTTCAAAGAATAGTTTACATACACACAAATAAACGATGAGGGGGTAGAGAAATATTTGCAAATGTAACACAGAATTTTTTTATTAGTTGCTCTACCACGTATACCTATAGTAAGTAGAGAAGGTATTGCCTCCCACCCAAAAATACGCTACCGAGATTTCACCGGAAATATACGTTTTGAGGCTCCCTGGATCCAAATGAAGCATTTTGGAAACATGTCCGTATATATGTCTGTGGAGAGTAGACATAACTCAAAAACAAAAATTCGAATAAATACAAAACTTTGTTTTTGAGTTCAGTTTCTTCCAAGGATGCGATACGAAGAGTTTCGAAATAATCCCCGCACCCCAGACTAAAGTTTACATGGAACATTCTAGGAAAAGTTTGATTTTCTAAGACACATGTCTAGTTATTTTGATTAAAATACCATATATTAAACTTATTTATATGACAAATAAAATGTATATCTTGAATTTTCTGGGATTAGCCTAGGAAGTCCTCTACATTCAGAAAGAGCTTTGGATAATCTTGTATAACTGGTATACTTTAGCGATAGACGAAAACCTAACACACCAAAAATGTAGATCCCTTAAAACACATTTTTCTTCAAATAATTTTTTGTGTCCCATAAGCCGTTTCTAAGATATCTGTTATTAAAGGTTCATGCTCAATACTTCTCATTATTTTAAAGTCCCATCTATTTTCAGTTGTTTCTTGCAATGTCATGGAAACAGTATGGAATTTTATGGCCAGCATATAGTGTCCAGTTCTTAAACATTTGACTATCGCTGTTCTCTTTGTATCTATAACGAAATGTATAATGTAGCTATTTCAGTAAAGATTGTTTTTAGATTAAAATGTAGTAGGTAGAAAAATAACCATAGTAAGAATAGCTTGTATACCCGCTAATAAAAATAGAGGGTAGTGAAGGTGAGGTAAATGTATCACATCAGATATTCTCCTTTATATTAACAAACATTTGCGGAAATAAGTTTAATTATACAGGAACTGGAGCGATGTTGAAATGTTTTAAAGCGAGTAGCTATACGCTGGTCTTGAAATTTAACACCATTTCCATTAAATCGCATAAAACAACTGAATATGACACCAATAATTCAAAACATGATAACAGTATTGTGACGCAGTCAGGTGCCAAGTTATCAATTGGTTGGCGCAGATCAGTCACCTAGTAGAGATAAACAGAGATAAGTAGACGCGGCAGCGCTCTTGCCCAGCGTGAACACCAGAGGCACTAGCGACATATAACCAGAATATTGTGATAATTTACCTTCTCTCCACTTGCAGAACATTTTAGATGTTTTATGGACATTTCTACCGGCTATATAAGCCAGAGTGTTCGTCGATTGGGAAGTGTGTTAATTAGAGTGTGTGTTTCTGGTGCGTCGAAGTGCTCTTCTCCGAGCGAGTTTGCGACATGCAATAAGTGATACTACTGTAAGGGCATTAAAACTAACTATGAAGTAAAGGTTCTAAAAATTTTAGTAAAATAAAAATCAAGCAGTGTTTTAGTATAAAAATAACAAAATGAACATGAAGAGAAATGACATACAGCCTCAAATGCAATATCCTTCGTTCTACCACGTATGCACCTAGTAGGTAAATAAGGTAGCGAATTCCATCCAAAAATTCAATACCGAGATTTCACTGGAATTACATGTTTTGAGGCCCCTGAATAAAAATTATTTTTAGAAAAACCCGCGCCTGTGTGTGTGTCTATGTGTATGAAGATTTTTATGAAAATCCTCACCCGAACTACCCTTACATGGAGTACTTTTCGAAAGTTTTTATTTTCTAAAAAATAGCTGCAATGATTTTAATTAAAACACCATATACTTAAAATACTTTAGAAGGCTATCCTAAATTTTCTGGGAATTGCATGTAAAATACTCCGTATTGGGACTCGTACTACACAAATAATGCAGTTCTCTTTAAAACCTACAATTTATTTTAGATAACTTTTTTGTTAATCAGCCGATTCCGAATCAATTATTAATGTCAATACTTAGCCATGATTATAAAGTTTTTAAATTTTCAGTTTGTTTCCCGCAATGTGATGGAAGGGGTATGGAATCTTAAGGCAGCGTATAGCTCCATTTCTATCACATTTCCCTTTGTATCTCTAACGAAATGTGTAAAGAAAAGGTTTATGTTAATTAAAATGAAGTACACTACGTGATCTAAAGTATCCGGACACGTGGCTGAAAATGACGTAGGTAGAAGTTCGTGGCGCCCTCCATCGGTAATGCTGGAAGTCAATATGGTATTGGCCCATCTATAGCCTTGATAACAGCGATCACTCTCGAAGGCATACTTTCAATAAGGTGCTGGAAGGTTTCCTGGGGAATGAAAGCCCATTCTTCATGGAGTGCGGAACTGAGGAGATGTATCGATGTAGGTCGGTGAGGCCTGACACGAAGTCGGCGTTCCAAAACATACCAAAGGTGTTCTAAAGGATTCAAGTCAGGACTCTGTGTAGGCCAGTCCATTACAGGGATGTTATTGTGGTGTAACCACTCCGCTACAGCCCGTGCAGTATGAACAGTGCTCGATCGTGTTAAAAGATGCAATCGCCATCCCCGAATTGCTTTTCAACAGTGGGAAGCAAGAAGGTGCTTAAAATATCAATCAGGTCTGCGCTGTGATTGTGCCACGCAAAACAACAAGGGGTGCAAACACTCTCCAGGAAAAACACGACCACACCATAACACCACCACCTCCAAATTTCACTGTTGGCACTACACACGCTGGCAGATGACGTTCACCGGGCATTCACCATACTCACACCATGCCATCGGATCGCCACATTGTGTACCGTGATTCGTCACTCCACACAATGGTTTGCCACTGATCATTCGTGTATTGTTGACGCTCCTTACACCAAGTGAGGCGTCGTTTGGCATTTTCCTGGTGAAATGTGGCTTATCAGCAGTCGTTCGACTATGGAATCCAAGGTTTCTCACCTCACGCCTAACTATCATAGTACTTGGAGTGGTCCTGATGTAATTTTGAATTTCTGTGTGATGGTCTGGATAGATGTCTGCCTATTAATCTTTACGACCCTCTTCAAATGTCGGCGGTCTCTGTCAGTCAACAGACGATGTCGGCCTGTACGATTTTGTGCTATACATGTCCCTTAACGTTTCCACCTCACTATTAATCAGAAACAGTGAACCTAGGAATGTTTATGGATGTGGAAATCTCGCGTACAGACTCTTGACACAAGTGACACCCAATCACCTGACCACGTTCGAAGTCCGTGAGTTCCACGGAGCGTCCCATTCAGCTGTTTCACGATGTCTAATGACTACTGATGTCGCGGATAATGAGTACTAGCAGTAGGTGACAGCACAATGCACCTAAAATGAGAAAGATATGTTTATGGGGGTTTCCGGATACCTTTCATCACATAGTGTATATAGAAAAATAAGCTTTTTTAAGAATAATAAGCGTGAGAAGACAGAGGAGGTCATGTGAATGAAATGCATAGGATGTTTAAGTTATGCCGTTAACAAACAATCACGCAGATAGACACACTCGCACACGGGCATCTTTCTAAACAAGATTTTGTTGGGAAACGTAAAAACAGAACTTTCTCCCCGTTAATTTTGTTGATACTTTACTTAATAGCGATGAGGATTTATACTCCTTATAGTCACAGTGGTTCCAAAGATGTTAAAACTTTGAATATAGAAACAAAAAATGGCGTATTGCACTCATATGGGTTTCTCTGTCCTTCTACAAACTCCTTTTATAAACACTTATTTTCAATCTAGTTCATGTTAATCGATAATTTGCAGAAACTATCTTGTTGCTAATTTTCTTGTAAGTGCAAGGGGAATATGGTAGACTTTAAGCGGTGGTCAAATCTTTTAAGAGCTGGTTGCTATGTGGAGCATTCTATTCCCTTTGCATGTCCAGGACATAAAAAAAGGAATAATGAATTCGCATTTGAGAAAAAGTATTGGAGCATTTAAACAAATAACATTGAATATCTCCGAAATTCTTCACTCCATAAAAAACGCATATGACATAAGTTGTGTGTTTTAACGAGATCTACATTTTTATGTAGTAAAATTGTGCCAATCTCTTACGGTTTACCTGTTATGCAAAAGTCATTCAGAATGAAGTGGACTTTTGGGCACATTCCCAGAAAAGTCAAATTTTACATTTCATTTGTCATAAAATACGTGATACTTTATTCAAAATCGTTACAGCCCATTTTGAGAAAATCAAAACTTTCGAAAAATTTTCCATGTGTTGTTTAGTCTGAGGTGGGGAAATGTTCTTGTCCTCGTGTCACATCTTTGAAAGATACTGAACCTAAATACTATGATTGGTATTTATCCCAATTTTCGTTTTTGAATTATACTGTTCACAGGCACACAGACACACATACGAACCTTTTTATGAAAGTGCTTTTTTGGATTCAGGGGGTTCAATACATGAAATTCCGTGAAATCTCGGTGTAAAAATTTTAGGTGGAATTTAATGCTTCCCCTACTTGCTATACGTAGTAGAGAAATTAAAAGAAAATTAGGAGGGAAAACGAAATCTGAACTTTACGACCACCTGCTTCATTTATTTTGTTTTACAATGTTTAATTCAGTTGTTATAGAGAGTTTCCTAATGCAGGTCTTAAATACTAATGCGACACAGCACTTCACCCCGTTCGCTTCCCGACACACGGATAACTGATTGGCACAAAGTTTACTTTATTGCTTGATTGGTAATGTTGTTGATTTGGCTGAAGACCAAGAGTGTGCTAGTGGCGAAATATTTACAGCCGTACCTTTTGCATTCCCTTGTTTATTTCCTGGCAGTGACGGTACTACAGCTTGTGAATCCCTAGGTACAGTCGAGTGTGTGAAACTGTGCCCATAAAACCGCTTTTGCCATACCTGATTCTAGCATTCCACTTAATGCTTGTCTTATTCAATGTGCCAGAGTACTAGATAAGGGTAGACGACTAAATTATTGTCGTTGGTTTCAGGCGTTCATTGTGCAAAATCCTGCCATATAGTCCATCACATGTTTCACAGATGAAGCATGGTTTCTTTGATCCGACTATGTGAACTCAAATAACTCACGCTATTAGGCCATCGAAAATCTATGTGTTATTCATGAAGCACCTATGCATCCGGTTAAAATCGGTGTTTAGTGCGCAATATCCGCACAGAGAATATTAGGACCAATTTTTTTAAAACAGTGTAAACACTGCAGAGTACCGGCGGATTTTTATGGAGTTTTCTGAGCAACTACACGATGTAGAGCTGAGTCAAGGATATTTTAAGCTGAACAGCGCTACATCCTATGCATCAAATGAATCCATGGCACTAATTGCAAGTCTCTTTGACGAACCGGATAATTTCCAAGACCCTGTGGCCACCGAGATCTCGATTTATTTCTATGGGGTTACTTAAAAGACAGAGTTTATGCCACACGTCCCCAGACATTGTCTTTACGTTGGAGTTGTTTATTTGTTTAGCTCCACGCATGGACGCCAATTTAAAGTAGTCAGTTGCTGCTACGTATTGAAAGTCAGTTTGTAGTTGCTGTATTATATTTCAACTGTTGGAGCGCTGAACACTTGAAGTAGTTGCAACCGCACGTATAGTAAACAGTTTCCGGTAGCCTTCGCCCCAAATGTACCTTCAGGTAGTCTTTGACCCAAGTTTAAAAATAACAGCCTTGTAATTTAACTGTTTCTTTAAATATTATATATTATGTTTGTCTCGGCTGCATCAGTATTATTTTAGAGACATGGATATCTTGGCAGGGCGTGATGCGACAAGAATGTAGGCTTACACAGATTTTAAGTTTTAATTCACTCCTTTTTATTAATCCTTGACACAAATTAAATAGCACTTCACTGATATGGAGAGCTGTGAGATTCTTTTATTTAATACTTGCACTTTTTAATACGTAAACTATTTTCGTTTCACACGAATACGTATTATATTTCTCGATGACGCATCACGCATCCAGTTACAAACACTGTTCGCAGACAACCGAATTGATTTCAACCGCCTAAACTTGTAAATGTCTGTATTTCAAATCGCTGTTTGGCTAATCCTACTCCAATAGAATACCTGCATTTAACTAAAGCTTTTTCTAGTTGTTGATTGCCTATTTTTATAAACTGTCACTAAAATTATATTATTGTTACTCCAAGAATCACAAGTAGTACTGTTAAACTTTCTTCCTCATTACTGACTCAAGGTTACCTCATTGTTACCTCTTTGTTAGCAACTTTTGACCTATTTCTCACAGCTCGTACATTATTAAATTACGTAATGCATTCACATAACATTATTGAACATGTTTACAATAATATAAGCATATGCAATGACTGTTACATACATTTTACAAATTATTACATATACATATTGCTTCAAGGCGGGCTGTTATTGAATTTACATATTATATAATTTGACTGAAAACATTTAAGTGTTAAAAACACTGCCTCAACATAGGACGATCTGAAGCACAACATTACACGGAGATTCCAGCTATTGACAACAGAGTTCTCCAACGAGTGGCCAGTATCATGGAATGAGGTGTTGAGTTGTGCGTTATGCAGAATGGAGGACGTTTTCAACATTTGCTATAGAGGTAAATAATCTCCCAAAATGTCTCTGCATTTCAGTTATAATAAGTTGTCGCTAGCATAGCTCGTTTTGAAACAATTAAAGAAATAAATTTGTCAGTTCTTCATAAAACAACCTGTAGTACCTATTCTCAGTATCTTACCGTTTCCTCATTTGCTATTAATTCGCGCTCTTCGAAGCGTCATATGTTCGCGTGTCTTGTTTCTCACACAGTGTTGGTGAACTATTATTCCCGGAATTTTGTTTGATATATGAACACGGGGCTTCCCCGGATTGTTCTCGCCCCAAGCGTGCTATTTCACTCTTTTCGTCATGCAAATTTAAGTATAAAAGAACAAGGCCTACACACCCTTCCCGTGTTATAGATTGAAACTACATTCTCTCGCATGTTGTAAACTGCACTGTATTCCTACGACCACACTTTTCAAGCGTCTTAAAATCTGGCTTCGGGCAGTTCCTTTACATTGAGTTATAAAATCTGTATCTGTAATCCTTAATTACATCATCATTTGGGTACCCTATGTATTGGTGTTAACATAATTACCTCATTATTTTTAAGTTGTTTTAACTGTTATTAAATTTATGCATACATGTTATAAACTGATATTAAGGCTAACAATGGTTACTTATTAATTTAACATTAACTGTGGCATAGCGGCCTAGAATTTCGGCTTCAACTTCTGCCACAATGAAAGGTTAGTAATTATTACAAATAAAACAGCTCCATAAATCGGCTTAGAAACCCATTACTACACATTTACCATTCAAAACGGTCAACACTAATAGCATTCCAACTTCCGGATGACCAATAATGAACACATACCGAGTGCTGACACACAAGTGATTGAGCAGGAATAAAATAGAACACGGTCAGATATGTCAAGGCCAGTAGAGTTACACCTCGCGTATAGGTATCAAATATGTAGATGGACTTACAAAAAAAAGTGCACCGCACGTCTCGGCGTTCCAGAGCACAATTCACTTCTTGATTTTAGAAGAAGCTGGACCAGACCCCAGGCGGGGACGGTGGCGCTACCCCTAACAAATTGCAAGGCAAGGGTGGCGATCCGGCAAACTATTAGAGATCGTTCGCGGGAAAACACAATACGTTCTATTGTGTATAAAAGTCTAAGAAAAGTGTTGTGGCCATTCCTTTAAAGTCCTGGCGACTTCCAGTTGTTTCTCGCGATCGTATGGAAATAGTATGGAATTTTAAGGCCAGCATATAGCCTCTGGTTCTTTTGACAATCGCTGTTCCCTTTGTATCTACAGCAAAATATGCAATGCAGCTATTTCCAGAAATGCTTATCTCAATTAAAATTAAGTAGATATGAAAATACATTTTCGTAAGAATAATTTGTATACCTACTAATAAACGATAGAAGGAAGATAAAATTATGTAAATATAATACATGTTTTGAGATGCTCTGAATCAGAAAAATGCTTTTTTCGAAACATGTTCGAGTGTGTGTCTGTGAACAGCATAACTCAAAAATGAAAAGCTGGATAAATACCAAACTTTGTATTTTAATTTAGTATTAGATGCGTAACGAAGATTTACAAAAAAAATCCCCCCGCCCCTGACTATCCTTTACACGAAACGTTTTCAAAAATTTTTATATTTTAAAAAATGGCTCTCACGATTTTTATTAAAAAATACCACATGTATGTCTTGAATTTTCTGAGAATCTCCCCAAAAGACCTCTTCATTCTGAATGGCTTTCGCATAACTGGTAAACCGTAAAGGATTTTACTACAAGAAGCGTAGATCTCATTAAATCGCACAATTTATGTTATATATATTTTCTGTTGAGTTACCTATTTTCAAGGTATTCCTTGTTATTTGTTGAGTTTTCCAATATTTATACTTTTTCTCAATTGGGAATTCGTTATTGGTTTTTTATGTTCTGGACATGCAAAAAGGGTGGAATGCTCCACATAACTACCAGCTCTTAAAAGATTTGACTATAGTTTAAAGGCTACCATATTCTCCTTGCACCTACCAGAAAATTAGCAATAAGATGAACATCTCGATTAACATGAAGCATATGGAGAATAAGCGTTTGTAAAAAAATACTTTGTACAAGAGCAGGCAAATTAATTTTTTTAATATAAAATCACACTATATGTTCCGCAATTTTATATAATTTTTCGTCTTGACCGATATGTTTAGCTGTCGGATAGACTTTTTGATGTCATTGGAACCGCCAGTCGTCATAATACAACGGGTATCATACTAGATTCATCTCAATGTTTCGAGGTTGCAGGTTTTATAGCTGCTATAAAGCGTATAGCGTTGTGAGCAAAGTGTACACAAAGATAAAGTGATTGCATCATGTGGATATTGTATGTCTGCTTTGGATACAATTTCATCGATTATCTTGTAGCTGTCATCTTCCCTGTACCTATTGGAAACACTCTCCGCAATATATTATTTTCCTCAAGGAAGTTGAGGTATTTGTCCACTATTATAGCGGTATGGGAAAGTATCAACATCAATTGCCTGTATACTTCTCTGTGTGGAAGCAAGGGAATCCCTGTTATAGCGTCGCTAGACCGTTTAAAAAGGAAGGGATGTAATTACGGTTTGGAAAACAGGACAAATTTCTACAAATATACATCCGGAACTGATTTTTATATCCCCTGCACGCACAGAGAAGGTATTGCATTCCACCAAAAACTTATATACCGAGATTTCATCGGAAATACAGGTATTGAGGTCCCCTGAATCCAAAAAAGGTCCTTACGGGTGTATGTGAACTATGCTGTGACTATACTAAAGAACTAGAAGAGATAAATAAAATCTGGTATTTCTCCACCCAAATCAACCCCTTACATGAATCATTTTTTGAAATTTATGGTTTTATAAAAAATGGTGGTATTTTGATTAAAATACCATATATTAGAGATATTTAAACTAAAAGTTACATGTTATACACTGGGGTGAGGCCAAAATGTTTTGCAGCTAAAATATTACATTTAGTTACCCCGGCATAAAAATTGGGTGACGTATCATCAGTGGCAACCAAGAGGACCGGGAACCTAGCTGCACAAAGCTAAAGCAAGCATGGGATATTCATAACATAATACACATAAATTTCACATTAAACTCTCGTTATTATAAAATTACATCATTCACAAAAGATTACAGACAAATATTGGAGGGAGGCAACACGGACCGCGCATTCCTACACACAACCACACACTCTGAAGAGACACACTAGACTCACGCTATTGGTCTGACCCACGCTATCAGACAAAGAGGCTCGTTCCTCAACTTGTCTTCACCCCCCCGACTAGGAGGTGGAGGGAAATGCCGCGCCCGACAAGAATTCAAAGTCACAAACGGAATAATTACTTCAACAATGTCATTCAACACAGAAATAATGTGTCCGACGCGAAAATGCACACGCATACGCTACAATATACACGATGCGATCAAAAGCATCCGGACACCCCCACAACATACGTTTTTCATCTTAGGTGCATTGTGCTGCCACCTACTGCCTGGTACTTATCCGTGACCTCAGTAGTCATTAGACATCGTGAAACAGCAGAATAGGACGCTCCGTGGAACTCACGGACTTTGAACGTGGTCAGGTGATTAGGCGTCACTTGTGCCAGAAGTCTGTACGCGAGATTTCCACACTCCTAAACATCCCTAGGTCCCCTGTTTCTGATGTGATAGTGAAGTGGAAACGTGAAGGGACATGTACAGCACAAAAGCGTACAGACCGACCTCGTCTGTTGACTGACAGAGACCGCTGACATATGAAGAGGGTCGTAAAGAGTAATAGGCAAACATGTATCCAGACCATCAGACAGGAATTCCAAACTGCATCAGGATCCACACCAAGTACTATGATAGTTAGGCGTGAGGTGAGAAACCTTGGATTCCATGGTCGAGCGGCTGCTCATAAGCCACACATCACGCAGGAAAATGCCAAACGACGCCTCGCTTGGTGTAAGGAGCGTCAACATTACACGATTGAACAGTGGCAAAACGTTGTGTGAAGTGACGAATCACGGTACACAATGCGGCGCTCCAATGGCAGGGTGTGGGTATGGCGAATGCCCGGTGAACGTCATCTGCCAGCGTGTGTAGTGCCAAAAGTGTAATTCGGAGGTGGCGTTATAGTGTGGTCGTGTTTTTCCTTGAGGAGCTTGTACCCCTTGTTGTTTTGTCTGGCACGATCACAGTGCTGACCTACATTGATATTTTAAGCACCTTCTTGCTTTCCACTGTTGAAGAGCAATTCGGGGATGGCGATTGCATGTTTCAACACGATCGAGCACCTGTTCATATTGCACGGGCTTTGGCGGAGTGGTTACACGTCAATAACATCCCTGTAATGGACTGGCCTGCACAGAGTCCTGACTTGAATCCTATAGAACACCTTTGGGATGTTTTGGAACGCCGACGTCGTGCCAGGCCTCACCGACCTACATCGATACCTCTCCTGAGTTCCGCACTCCGTGAAGAATGGGCTGCCATTCCCCAAGAAACCTTCCAGCACCTGATTGAAAGTATGCCTGCGAGAGTGAACGCTGTAATCAAGGCTAAGGGTGGGCCAACACCATATTGACTTCCAGCATTACCGATGGAGGGCGCCACGAACTTGTACGTCATTTTCAGCCAGGTGCCCGGATACTTCTGATCACTTAGTGTATATATTAAATTTTCTGAGAATATTCTGTGAGGTCCACTTCATTCTGAAGGACTTATCTATAATCTTGTAATACTGTTAAACGTTAAACGATAAACGACAAACGAAAACGCGCTCCACAAAAAATGTAAATCTCTTTAATGTATACAATTTAGCTCAATTAAATTATTATGTGACATTCTCCATTTTCGATATATCCGTTATTAATGGTATAATTTGTTCAATAATTTGTGATTCTTTTCAAGCACTTTCGATATCCAGCTGTTTCTTGTGGTTGCATGGAAACAGAATGGGATATTAGGGCCAGCATATAGCATCCTGTTCTTAAAAATGTTACTATGGCTCTTCCCTTTGTGTCTATAATGAAATATGTAATTCAGCTATTTCCGGAAAAGTTTATCTAGATTAAAATGAAGTATACAGGAAAATAAACTTTTAACAGTATTAGCACTAGTGTTGAGAGTTTTACGACAATTTAATTAAATTTAACGAATGCTTCTTTTCGTGATAATTATTTCGAGAGCGAAGGTGGAGTTTGAAACGGAAATTAAATTTTAAAGTAAAACTCGGCTAGAAAATCATACGAAAAACTTATTATGAACATACCTAGTTAAGCGTCGACCATGTTTGCTAGTCCTGTAGACTGGAAGCAATGTCTTTGTCGCTAACTGAGCCGTCAATTTTATAATTTCTTTCCGTACAGAATTCTGAAAATTGGTTCCACTCCATACTTTTGTTCTTCTTTGTGTTTTCTGGCGTTGAATTATCTACAGCTGCTTTTATATTACGAATAGTTTGACTTCCAAACCGCGGCATTTTCAGTTGCTATTATTGTAGTCATAGCCCACGTGATATCACCCAGTGTATTCATACAAATTAAAAACAAGTACACCACCATGATATGCTACCTGTATAGTAATCGAAGGTAAATTACTATCAGTGTAGTTCGGCTATGACTGGCCAACTGTCTAGCATACTCTACCTGTCATTGACTAATGGCCTATTGAGTGTGGTTATCATAAGAATAATGGATATACCCACTAATAATCGTTATAGGGTAGAGAACCTTGAAAGGGTATACATTATACATATATAAGAATTGTACAGTAATAATTTAATCCACTAACATGTTAAAATATTCAACATCTAACATTTGTACAGAGCTGATTGTAAGAAACGGGCGAGCTAGCAGAGTTCCAAGAAAGTATAATCCTAAGTAGAGTGTACCTTTCACCAAGCCAACAGGTAGGAAACCCGTAACTGTACGGAGAAATAGAAAGAGACATAGAGAAAGGAAACAGACGGGGATATGGAATTGACGCTTAAGCGCACGGATCTGAAGCCACACATTCTCATACATGTTAAGGTAACGCGGTCTGAGGACCAATAGGAAACGTTGGTACATTTTTAAACGCAGAAGTGAGCGTCACTACGCTCCCGTATATAAGGGCAGACAAGACCTCAGAGCCCACTCTCTCTCTCTCTAAGTGATCTTCAAGAATTCACTTCGACACGAGGTGCAACAGGTGCTACAGATGCACAAGGGTGGGAGTGCGTGTGCAGATAGCTAGGCTCCTGACTAATTTAAAGTAGTGGGATTATAATAATGGGAAAAGCTAGCCGCCCATAATTATTCAAACTGTGAAATAAACTTCATTGATTAAGGGAAACTTGTAGTGTATTTTTTAACTTGCCTCACCCACTATAACCTGAGAATTAATAATTAGATATAGTTAGGAATGGAATACGCAACAACCGACGAGCACCAATAGCCGAGGAAGAACAACACTGCAACAGGTAACAACAACCCAAGGATCGACGATTTCGCGCTACAAATGGCGCCCAACAACGATTTCCCACTACAACGTCATATGAGTATAACACATAAGGTATTTTAGGGTTGTTTAGTGACGCAAAAATAAGAGGCATTAAGGTAATTGTAACTCATATCGTCTGGGGAGATTCATAGTTTTCTTTAAAAGCTATATACAGTACATAAGAGAAAGTATTGTATTGGAACTAAAAATTACACATTGGGATTAGATCGGAATCTAATCACGTTTGGGATTCACCTGAATCTAAAAAGCGGCATCTTCACTTTCTCTATAAGGGGCATCGGATAGCGCAGTGATTTCGCTTCCGACTCTCGTACTGAGGTTCCGGAGTTCGATTCCAGACTCTGGATTGGTTATATTAAGTCATCTTTATCCACGCCTTCGCCTCAGACTTTCTCATGTGAAACATCCCCAAGGTCCAACGTAAGATCGGATTCCACGTAAAAGCTGTAGGTCCTCCCTTTTCGCCGCCATCTTCATTGTCACCTTACCATCGGAGGCCGCTGTGTATTTCTACCTCAGAAATGGCTCCAGTCAACGCTTGGTGGAATGAGGTATCCCCGAAGGTCATAGCCTATATAGGAGGAGCGTTAGAAAGGGCGAGTTTTCTCCACCAAATTCTTATAACTAGAGAAAATATTTGCATTCCACCCAAAAATTCGATATACAGATTTCACCGGAGATACATGTTTTCAGGAAATATACGAATATGATTTATTGCTTAGGACATTTACAATAAATTTATAGCAAGGTCACAAAGAGATGCACACTAAAATTACAAGTCTCTATGCCAAGGATTACCCGAGAGATTCGATTTAATGTGTCTTTTAAAAGCCGATAGAATGTAACATACAACTGCCAGCCTTTCCCTGCCCTCTCTATGCCCTGAGCGGTTATTTTGACCCCTACTATATAACATTAACATTCATGTTCTGCATTATTATTTCAAAATTATATATGTATTCAATTATTATATTTTGTTTTTACGTGATCTGTATGCCAGATAAGATACAGAGTGGTGAATAAATATGCAACAAAACACAAATACATCAGTTATTAAAAATAAACAATTTCACTGAAATCCGTAAAACCCAAACAAGAGTAAATAAATGTGGAGGTTTGTTTAGTTTTAAATGCGTAGAAAAATTGAATTATTTATGTTTACAGCAATTTTAGCTACACAATCGACACATTTGAGTTCATTGTGCGTTTTCCACAAGCACCTTCTTACAACCAGTACACTTAGGAGTTTTATTACACTTGCAAAATATAAGAACATGACACTTACGATGTTTCTGTGCTATTTTGCCTTCATTTTAATCTCCATTCTTTTCATAATCGTCTGTGATCCTACGAAGTGAGCGACTCTTCACATATTCAGAGCGTAGTTCCTCTGCAAGTTGGTTCTCTAGTTGACTGTGGTAAACTCTTCTCCTGAGTCAGAAAAAAATTCACTTACATCTGAATCATTCTGCAGAACTCTTTGTAGCTCATCTTCACGTAAATGATGTTTCCGATACATTTCAATCTTCACGTCACTATCACATTTGTAACACTGAATATTGCAAGCGAATGATAAACAAAAGTGCATCGTATAGTGAGCATTGTTGTTAGTTCGTACCACAATAATATGAATGGAAGTTAATTATTACATCATAAAATAAAGTGGCTTCTATAAGGGAGTACATGAAATAAACTGAATTTTGCAAGAGAATGACAAAGGTAAATCGTATTGAGTCCATTGTTGTCCATTTATTGCAAAATGATATGCAGAAAAGTTAAGTGTTACATCATGAAGTATGGAAACCCATGAAATAAACGTAGGGCATATCAACAAACAAAATTATAGTACTATCTTTAAGGGGCTAATATGACCACTCTGGGTGTTAAAGTTAAAACCTACAAAAAGTCATAATCAGTTGTACAAAATGCTCTGTTTTTCAGAATAATGAAATACATTCCAAATGATAAAACTCATGTGCGCAAATGTTGCACCGGAGATACTTTCGAACATGAGACGCGACAGACGCGAGATATTTTCAAAGTCCGAAGGTTCTCCAATGCGCATGCGCAAGCAAATTGAAACGACCGATGACTATTAGTTTGATTGCTTCTCGCATAGCAGCCTACAGTGCTTCATTTGTAACAACGGTAGCCAACCTCTAAAAAGAATTCCCATACATGTACACAACAATCTGGAAGCGATTAGCAACCCGTCACTTTTGAAATGTCTTAACCATGCTTTGTCTCGAGATTTATTGCTTTACAGTCAGGGTCGTGCTGTGGAGTAGAATTTATTGTAGTGTGAGAAGCAAAGTTTGTGTGTTCCTGGAGATATTCTTGAAATAATAAACGTTTTAGAAATCGCTCGTCCAATTAATAAGACGATCTGTCGATTTACCTCAATGATACACAGAACACCTATATGCTCACATTTATCAGCATTTGTGGCATCAAGAACCATTCAGAATATCCTTTCCAGGAGCTAATGGGAGGTCTAAACTTTAGTGATTAGGTTTAGTTAAATTTTAGGTTAGGCGTAGTTAAATTAACGAGTTAGTGTTTAGCGTACAAGCTAATCAGCATAATTTAGGAACATTGTGTATAATTATATACTTCAGGGTAATTTAGTGACAAAAAATCTGATGTGTTACACTCACATGACTTTCTCTACTCTTGTACAAACCATTTTTACAAACGCTTATTTTCCATCTACTTCATGTTAATCGAGATAAACATTTGCAGACTCTATCTTATTGCTAATTTCCTTGTAGATGTAAGGGGAATATATATTTACAAGGGCAATATAGCAATACAGTAGCTTTTAAGCATAGCCATATCTCTTAATAGCTGGTTGCTAGGTGCACCACCATTTTCTTTGCCACATATTAATACTCCTTGCATATCCAAGACAAAAAAATGAATAAGGAATTCCCATTTGAGAAAATAAGTATTGAAAAATTTAAGCGAATAACAAGCAATATCTCGAAAATGGTTCAGTCAACAAAATAAATGTATATGACATAAATTGTGTATTTTAACGCGATCTACATCTTTTGTGTAGTAAAATTTTGTCTATCTCTTATGGTTTATCAGTTATGCAAAAGTCGTTCAGAATGAAGAATACTTTTGGAGACATTCGCAGAAAATTCAAGATATACATTTTATTTATCATGAAAATATCTTAAACATATGATATTTTAATCAAAATCGTTAGAGCCATTTTTGAGAAAATTAAAATGTTCGAAAAATGTTCCATGTAAAGGGTAATCTGGGGTGCGAAGATTTTCTTGATAACCTTCGTGTCGCATCTCTGGATGATACTGAACCTAAACCTGAACCAAATTTGGTGTTTATCCGACTGTTCGTTTCTGAGTTATGCTGTTCACAGATATACAGACAGACATACACGGACATGTTTCCAAAAATGCCATTTTTGGATTCAGGGGGTCTCAAAGCATATATTTCCGGTGAAATCTTGGTATCGAATTTTTGGGTGGAATACAATACTGCCCCTACTTACTATACGTAGTAGAGAAAGTAAAAACTGTTGGTTGCATTACTTTGAGTGATGCAAAATGGAAAATTTAGCTGCCCTGTATTCTTCTATGTGGTTACCTGCACAGTAAGTAAATAAATAAATAATTATAAAGCTAATATTATGATAATAAAACGCTTATAATTATATATACATATGACACCTAAGAATGTGAAGTTGTACTTCGAAAACACATGCCACAGACGTTGGACGTAGAAAAAATCTCGCGTCACATGTTGGGCCTGTTGCTCCAATCATTCTGTGAAACATAGCTATCACTTAGAAAGAAAAAAGGGTCATTTTGACCCCTCTGGGCATTCTAGTGTTAACTATTTTATCCCCTCAATCCAGTGATTAAATAATTTAATGCCATATATTTAAAGTTATTTTCAGTTTTAAACTATTTTGAGTTTATCCAGTTTTTCAACTGTCACTTCTATAAGATTTTTCTATTTCAGCCTCATTGGGAGTTCACTTCACTTCACTCATGTGAACTAGTTTAATTTTAGGTGAGCTCAGTTCCTTCATGACGTAGCTTTTTCACGCCGGACCGTTCACTTCACTCGGGAGTCAAATACAACACCTCCACAACTCCTCACTCCTAAGTACCACTCACTATAACCGTCGCCAACTCGTTCGGAGAATCCTTCTTGATGTCACACAGAAACTCACCTGCTAACTCGTCGCTTCCTCACTGACTCAACAACTGTGCTGCTCTCGCGAGAACGCTCGCTTATATAGTCCGTGGAACATTTCCACAAGGTTATCCAACATTCTAAAACTATTTCGACACATTTTCTGGAGGAGAGGGGAAGGAAAGAAGCTTTCAGAATGTTCTAGTTATCTGCCGATAGCGCGCCCGTTGTTTATGCTAGCAAGTGGCAGTTATGGTTGTTTACTCTGACCGCCCGGTTCCGACCTCCCGATAACCTTGGTATCAATGAATAAATCCTGCTATAATAGCAACTACTGCTCCTATTGAAAGTACGTAATGAAAATGGCTCATACAAAGCCAATAGCTAATATAGCTCAAATTATTCCATAATTTCCAAAAGCTTCTTTTTTCCTTTTTTCATAAGAAATAACATGTGAAATTATACCACGTCACAAAATTGACATGTGTTAAAATATAGTTTTCTCTATTAAGAGACAAACAAATATGTATATTAAAGCACTCACTGTATTTATTAATATTATACACCGCCGGCCAAAAGTTTCCGGACACTCAAGATAGTAGATGTAATACAGAGATAATTTAAACAAACTAATAGGATAGTGAACATAAAGTCTCAAAGTTCTTGACATGTTTTATTGTCCCCTTAATGTTTAATGTGATAATAATTACTTTCATTTCGTTTTTATTTTGTATGAAAGGTCTTTTTATTCTAAGAAATAAATGTCCAGTTACATCTTGCTTTCTGGAATGAGTCATTTCCGAGATTAGTCTTCATTTATGTTTGAATTTTTTAATACTTTGAAATTTGTTAAAGCTGCTGTCGCTGTTTAGTTCTATTTTTGTTTTGTAATTTTAACATTTGGTTTTATCACATAAAATTTTGTATTTATATTATTATGTTATGATATAAATTTTTGTTTCTCTCTTAAAGTAGTAGCAGATTTTTAATTAGATTATAACTGACGACTCTCGCGGACTGATTTTGCTGCTTCTCAGTATATATGGCTAAAAACGGCAATATATCGTCGCCGTCGTTAATTCATATGGCGCGAGTCGAAATGCTTTCTGCCGCTAAGAACATATTTCATGGCCGGAAATATGCTGTTGGTGAAGTGTGGCTAGACCCGCTAGGTGCTCTATCTCGCTTGTGGATTAGGATGGGGTGGACCCAAGTTAAATAACTGGTGGTACGGCATGCCTGGATGATGACAATTTTTGGATTGTTTGTATTTACGTGCTATAAAAACAATTAAAATTAAAGGCTGAATAGCGTTACCTTCACCGAGTGTCCAGAAACATTTAACCGGCTGTGTACATAACACCTAACAGTGCAGATTGGCGTGAGATTTAAAACACGAAGTTTAATAAAGAGTGGTTTACAATGAGAAAAAGGTAAGGTAACACAAATTATTCTCAACGGCCCATTTACAAAGTAGGAATGAAGAGGACTTCTTAGGCTATTCCCAGAAAATTAAAGATTTACACTTTATTTGTAATGTAAATATCTTTCGCATACGGTATTTTAATGAAAATGTTAGAGCGATATTTAGACAAATCAAAGTTTACGAAAATGTTCCATGTAAGGGTAGTTGGGGGAAGGAAATTTTCTTGAAAATCTTCGTGTCACTTCCCTGGAAGGTACTAAACTGGAATACCAAGTTTGGTATTTATACGGTATTCCGTTTTTGAGTTATGCTGTTCACTGAGATATATATATACACACACGCACACAGACATGCTTCCAAAAATTCTTTAATTAATTCATGACGCCTCATAACATACTCGTATTTCCGGTGAAATCTCGGCATCGATTAATAGAGAAAGTAGCTATATTCAGAGATTTCACGCCAAATACATGTTTTGAGGCACCTTAAATGATAAGAACTTTCCGGAAAATTTCCTTGTGTATGCGTGTGTATCTCTCTCTGTGTGTGCGTGTATCTGCGAATAGTGCAATACAAAATAGGATAAATACCACAATTGGTATTTAGGCTCAATACTTTTCACATATGTGAACACGAAGATTGTCAGGAAAATCCTACACCCTAAACTACCCTTTATATAGTACATTTTTATGTAATTTTTATTTTCTAAAACAAATTTTTATGGTTAAAATACCATATTTAAAGATATTTAGATGACAAATAAAACGTATATCTTGAATTTTCTGAAAATCTTCCTCAGAAGGAATTATGTAGATACAAACTTGTGTAACTGATAAACGTGCACTATACAAAATATTTGTGGTCCCTTTAAAAACCATAATTTTTTCAAATAACCTTTTTAGTGGCATAAGTCTTTTCCAAAATATCCGTTATTAATGGTTCGAATTTTTCAATACCTAGTCATTCTTTTAAAACTCCTCCGACATTCAGTTGTTTCTCGCGATGTCATGGAAACAGTATGGAATTTTAAGGTCAGCATATAGCGTCCAGTTCTTAAAGATTTGACTATCGCTGTTCCCTTTGTATCTATAACGAAATGTGTAATGTAGGTATTTCCGGAAAGGTTTATTTCGATTCAAATGAAGTAGATAGGAGAATAAATTTTACTAAGAATAATTTTTATACCCAATAATAAGGGATAGTTGGTATAGAAAGTTATGTGAATCTAACACATGAGATTTTGTTATTCAGGGAGCCCGAAAACGTGTATTTCGCATAACGAAATGTTGGTTTATTGCAATATTTCCTCTACGTGCTATAAGCATGTACTGATTGTCAGAAACACCTAAGCATTGATTAAATTGAGTACTCTCACGAGAGCGTACAAACAATTCTAGCCTATCATTTTAAATGATAAATGATATTACGTAAAAAGGTAAGGAGAGGCATTATATTGAAATAAAATAAAGTATCCTCTTTGTATTGTGGTTTTATACATCCATTTTACCACAAAGTGGATTTTAATTAAAATTATTCCTGCAATGCCTGCTCTTTTCCAAAGAATACCCTTTTATTTAAGCCATAAAGGACCGTTTTTACGATATTACGGTTAGTGAAAAGCAATAGAAAATAATGAACTGTGAATTGGAAGCGTGGTGCCGATTTTCCCTTAGTTACTTCCTTTAAAGAAGAATTTTTTTCGAAATTATGACCTCTTGATTTACACATTGGTATGCTGTTTCTTTCCTGTGGGTCACACTCAGCGCTGTGCTAGCACAATGGACATGGAATATATTAAAAAGAGAACAAATAGGGCCCTTAATAGAATGCGTACCGCCGATGCACTTGTAATCGACCATCGTAAACAGCTGAGAGAGAAACACAATGCAGTTCTTTAGGGGGCATTTATAGCGTCACCGGGGTCACTTTTATCTCTATCTAATGGTTTAATGCCTTCATTTAGCATTCTATCCTAACGATTGGGTTGCACGAGCTATTATCTTCGTTTTTACAGCCATGATGTAATTGTAGCACGTTTTAATGAAACCCTTTCTAGCGAGAAAGTTGCTTGGGGCTTGAATTTCTTTACATGCAAGATCAGCAAGGAGAAAATGAACATTTCGTGACATTTTTACCTTCTCACCACGTACCTGGAGGGAAGAGAACGTGTTGTATTCCACGCAAAAATTCGATACTGAGATTTCACATGGAAAACATGTTTTGAGGCCCCCTGAATAAAAACAATTTAGAAATTGTTGAAAATGAAATGCCAGATAAACACAAACTTGGTATTAAGTTCAGTACCTTACAAACATACAATACGAACATTTTCAAGAAAATTCCCTCAGGCAGTAGTTTTATAGCTTAAATTATATCAGTCTAATTATATAATATAAAATAATAACATCCAGCCTTAAAGCAATATGTATATAATAATATATAAAATGTAGATTACTTTCATTGTATTATGTTTATATTATTATGTACATGTATAAAAACGTTATGTGAATGTTTTGCGTAGTTTTAACAATGTAGGAGCTGTGAGAATAGAAACAAGATGCTTCCCGTAGCAAAAAGAGATACAAACTAAAAGCCGAAAATTGCTAATGAGGTAACCTTGAGACAACAATAAATTAGAAAATTTAATAAAGGCTACTAATAATTCTTGGAACAATAATAATTTAATATTTAAAACAGTTTATAAATAGCCAATCAAAAACTAGAAAAAGCTTAAGCTAAATAAAAATATTCTATTGGAGTAGGTTTACCCAATCAGAGACTTGAAATAGAGGAAATGTACAGATTCAGGTCGGAGACGCTACAAGATTGCGTCCCGGAGCAGTTCGCTACAGGTTCAGTGTGAAACATAAAAATTCATTGCGGTGAGAATAATATAAAGTTTACGTGTTAAAAAGTGCAAATAACAATAACCTCGCAGCTATATATAAGATATATAAGTGAAGTGTTATTTATTCGTGTGAAGAATTAATAAAAAAAGTACAATACAATTATAATTTGTGTGAGCCTTGTTCTTTAGCCTCTAAGAGATACGTGATTTACATATTACTACTGACGCAGCCAAGGCATACCTATATAATGTTTAAATAAACATTAAAAAGTGAGGGGCGAAGGCCACCGGAAAAGTGAACGTGGGGCGAAGGCCACCGGAAACTTTGTACCGTATGTGAGGCGAACATCCCAAGGAACAATCTCCCGCAAATTGGCATGCATTACGTGCATGGTCTAACACATGCTTAAAATTGGTGCCTAAACGTGGTGCGACCGCTGCAACAATTAACCCCCTTCAAGTTTCGCTCTCCAACATTGGGGCAAAAACGACTTCATCCCACACCCCAGGCTATCCTTTACATGGAAGATGTTTATAAATTTTTGGTTACCTAAAATGGTTACAAAGATTTTTATTAAAATACCACATATTAGGGATATTTATATGACAATAAAATATATATCATGAATTCTCTGGGAATAGCCTGAGAATTCTCCTTCATTCGGAAGCAATTTTGTGCAGTCTTGTATAACTGGTAAACGTTAAGCGATAGACGTTGGCGTTTGCTGTATTTTAGATGGATATGCTATGAACTAACAGCAAGTATTTTTGACTCCATGACATTCTCAGTTGATGGTCAAAGCTATATTCTTAATCATGTTCTTTTACAAAAGCAATGTGTTCATCTTCAACTATAGAGGCTTTATAAATACTGGTTAATCTCTTATTAGTTTATGAAATGATATTAGTAGGTGTTTTATAGACCAGTCCGTCAGAATGAATTCGGTTTTCCAATGATGAAAGAGTTATCAAAGTCGATTGAGTGGATTTTGAGATTAAGCACATGTCATTACACACACAAACATGTCAATTTTCTATCTTTATAATATTAATATATCTTTCGGCTGAAAAACCCCTATATATGTGGGTCCTTCTGTAAGTCGATAGATGCTTCCTGTATACATAGATTTGTGTTGTTTCATTAACTTCATTTTATCTATGTTTTCGTGTTTGAGTACTTGTGTATGATGTACTTCATTCATGTAATATTCGAGGACTTGTAGTATTAATTACGTGTTTTGTAAATGTGTAGATTAATTTAAATACATATGCACTCTTACTTGATTCGGTAGTGAAATATCATTTTGCACACATAGGATTTGGAAGTAAAACGATGAATGCAATACCACAATCCGCTAATGAGAGAGGAGTCTGGCTTTTCCAGCACTCGTTCAATCTCCGCAAAGCCGCGTTATTGGTGAAACCGACGGTTAAACGCAGCAGTCCAAAAACTGCGGCAGCTTTTATGTGAATGTGTCACATGTACAGTCACGGCTGGAATGTACAATTCTTCCCCAAGTCAGAGGAGTATATTGCAATGGTTCCGCTGTTTGACTGAGTTAGGGAACCCCGGCCAAACGAAAAGGGAAGCCCTAACGAGTGCCGTAGGGGAAAACAAAAGGAAACCAGAACTCTCAAAAATATACTACTATTGATAAGTTTGTTTTTGGGTACTTTAATGATAATAATAAACAAACATTAATAACCAGAACCGTAAAGCAACCATAAAAGAATAACTGTAAAACAAAAATGGCTTAAAGAGTAAAGCAACCAAAACCAATTGAGCAGAGCAGTAAAGGCAAGTTTTAAATACAGCAAAATTAAGTAAATCCAAAAATTCAACAAACCAAATCAATTTAGAAAGTTTATAAAACAAGGCCACTATAAACATCAGACCAAAAAATTTAATTATGTTTAGCTAGTCAACGACTAGCTAAGAATGTTGAACAAGACCGAAACAGACTTTAATGAAATTCAGGAAACCGAGAGCTTCAAAGTCCAGCTAAGCTAGATGTAGATAGCTTTACAACCCAACCGTTTTCAGTTACAAAGTTCAGCATAAATGGGTTCAGCATAACTGGGTTTTAACTGCAATTACTGCTCTCATAATTTACACAACAGAATATCTGTAATTTTGAATTAACTATGCATTTTCAAAGTGCCCAAAATATGTAAAGCTCTACTCACAAATTTCTACTTATATTGCTTCTTGCCCTCCTTTTATCAAACTATGCAATTTCAGACGACAAATGCCAAAAGCTTTTCTCACAAATTTCACACTACTGATGCCTTTTACCTTCATGAATCAAAATATGCATTTTCAAATTGCACAACTGTGTAAAGCTCTTATCACAAATTTTAAACTAACTATACACTGAAAATCACGTACTGAAAATATAACTCAACTGGAAAAGAAACAAAACACACTAAACCTATGAACAACTCCAAGAGCCAGTCACTTTACGAACTCTTATTTTCAAACACACATAACGTTTTCCGCCCCAAAATTCACTCACCATTACCAGGACATAAAACTGATAATAAAGCCTACCTTTACATAAGGTCGATCCACCGAAAATCACAAAGACGTTCCTTAAAAATTCATTACAAAAACTTCCACAATCCGCATCAGTAGTTGCCGGGCAGAGAGCTATCCCTGCAATGCGGACAGAAATCCACCACTCAGCGCGTACGGCCAAAGCACATGCCACGTCAGCAACCCACAGAGGAAAAAAAAAGAGAGCACCAAAGAGAGCGTTAAGCAAAGGGGACAAGCAACGTAAAGTGACTGGCTGGATGTATAATACAGATACAAAACATAAAAAGAACACATAACAGCACAATAGCCCCCCCCCAATCTGCGAGCTTGCGAGAAGAAAAAAAAACCCATTTATAGGAACTCGAGGAAAGGGAACCATAAAAAACCACAAGGGAAACAACTAGGAAAATGGAAGGAACATGCTACACTGTAAGTAGACGAAGAAGGTAACTCCACACATACAGTCCGCAAACTTCAGTAGCTGACACTGAACATACAAGGAGAAGACCATAATTGAGGCAAGCAAACCCCAACAATATATATCCCACGACGTAGCAACCGGGCAGCCATCCAAGGTGATGATAAAAGCTTAAGTATATAACTCCCAGGAACAGTCATAGGTGAAAAGTTGCATCATGATTTTGGCAGCAACAATCAGCGGACAAGCCGCTAACCAGGAGAATAGGTTTTTCCTTACTAATAACGCCGACACTTCAGACGGTTAACTCTAAGGCAGAAACTGAAGCGGGCCAAAACATGTATAAAGTTGTCAGGATCCGGAAGAAGGCACAGGCTTCAGTATTTTAAACCACCAAATAGCGTCCGACGGTGAAATTCCCACGTAGGACCACCCGGCTGCACACACCACGAGAGCAGAAGAAACTTGCACAGCAGTCAGCACATCGCAACTCAGAAGGTCCAGAACGTGTCCCCACAGAGTAGCACGAGGAAGGAAAAAGGGATGGTAGCCGAGAAGGATAAGAATCTGAAACATAATAAAACAAAGCAGCAGAGGGGGCTCACAAAGCAAAATATAAACTTACATATACAAACTAAATCATCGTCAATCAATTATAATTTTATAGACATATAAATATTGAATTTCACAATAAACCATGTGCATTTATAAATTAGACAAGTATAGCATTACAATTATAGAACAAGAATTAAACATGGTATGCAATGAAACAGCTATGAGACATAATGCACTATATAACAACTATGTACAACAAAATAATAATTCACTTGCCCCGACCCCACACAAACTATAACTGGGGAGAGGCAGGTGAACAGGGCATACCGGCAAGGCATCACCGGTGAGGAAGCATGAAAATTTTCCCAATAAGAACAATTTAATTAAGCTGACACCCACCGAAATTAAGTGACCTTATAAATATGTATATATAATTATAATTTAAAATATTACCCCCAAAGATTAACAATAAAAGGAAACAAAGGATATTAAATTCGAGCCAAATTTATAGAAACACAAAAGGTCACTCAAAATAACAGGATCAACAGCAAAGGTAGGCTCTGCGCAACAGCTAAATACCCCAGCAAGGGCGAATGGAAATGAGGCAAAACTTTCAGCATTAGATAACCATACATGTTACCATATTTATCTTGCACACTGACTTGAAAAGGAAATCATAAATTCCTCCAAAATATTCAGGAACTCGCAAGTGACTGACTCTTGAATAGCCCTAGCACACGGACATAACCATACATTTTACGGGCAAACTGTAAAAGTTGGCAAGTATGCAATAGTGATATTCTCATGTGTCAAAGATGTGAAGACAAATCACTGGAGTTCTATATGCTAACATCCGAAAAGATACCATTACTGTAGGAGGAAAGGAAAGTATAATTGGGAGCTTTCATGAATATGGAAGGTATAAGAAAGGATGATTGGGAGAGGAATGGGACAGGATTTATCCCGGTTAAGGGAATGGGACAAATCAAGAGCTCGCATGGGGCAGGATCGCTAATTCCTGAAAGTGAGTCACCCATCATCAGGACAATGCCAAGTGACTCACTTGCTACCCCGAGTTATACAATTTAAGCTGAGACAGGTGAGCGCGGCGCCTGCAGGAAGAAGACAATTCTTGCAAAAGAACAGACACCCCCTTATAAATTCTGAGAATCTTAAACGGGCCAAGATAGCGAGGAGCTAACTTCGCGGCAAACGCATCTGCTTTCGAGGACTGAGGATAGTTACGGCACATAACAACATCTCCCACTTTGAATGGGGAGGGACGACGGGACGCATCGTATCGCTGCTTTCTCATAGAGTTGCCTCTACGCAGATTATTCAAGGCAGCCTTCCAATTAGTACGAATGGTATGCGGAGAATTGTCAGCCGGTAATAAATCATTTAACGCCCACAAATTAGCCAAAGGAGACGAAGGTTGGTAGGCAAATAACAATGAAAATGGCGTCGTCTTATGAACCTCATGTCTCGCAGAATTGAAAGCAAACTGAAGTTGCTTCAAGTATTTATCCCAGCAATTGTGCTGCTGGTGATGATAAGCAATTAAAGCGGACTTAAGGTTACGGTTGACCCGTTCCGCTAATGAGGGGTTAGGGTAATAAGGGGTAGTAGTAAAATGCTTAATACCCCAATCAAAACAAAAGGAACGAAAGAGACGCGACTTAAATTGCGAAACGTTGTCAGAGACCAGATATTGAGGAGCACCAAAAGATCCAAATATTGTTCCAAGTTCCCGAATAGCGAGGCGAGCAGTAGCCGCACTCAGAGGTGAAATCCATACGAACTTTGAGAAAGCATCAGTGAGCACCAATGCAAAAATATTTCCCTGAATAGAACGAGGGAGCGGTCCGATAAAATCTACAAATAGTTTTTCCATGGGCGCGGAGGGAACCTCCGAAGCCAAATATCCCCAATTTGTAGCCTGCGCGGGTTTGGACAATGCGCAAATGCGGCAAGACTTAACATGCTTTCTTACATCGAAATCCATGCCCCGCCACATAAACTGTTCACGAATTCGATTTCTGGTTTTGGCAATGCCTAAATGACCCCCGAAAGGAGAATCGTGAAAATAACTGAGAATCATGGGAATAGCTGCCTTCGGAACTATGACTTTATAACGCCGATCAAAACTAGCTCTTCCCATCAAAACACCCTCATGAATCTTATAATCCTGCAGTGAAACTCCCGATTTAATTTGCTCAATAATTGAAGCCAACCCAGAATCGGTAAGTTGAAGTTCAGGTATACTGACAAACATTTCAGGAAATGCCGAAAATGAGAAACTCTCAATCTGAGTATCCGCAGGAGCATCCAAAGTCTCGAAATAAACACACTCCTCAGTAGGTTCGGAAAATACCCGGGTAAGAGCATCCGCAATACAATTTTCTGAACCTCTGATAAAGGAAGGTGTAAACTTAAAGGCACCTATCCGGACACCCCAACGCGCAAGACGACCTGTCTTCCTTGGGACAGCTAAAGCCCACGTTAAAGCCTGGTTATCGCACTCTAAAAAGAAATGCACATGTTCTAAGTACACCCTATACTTCTCCAATCCAAAAAGCACCGCTAAGGTTTCTAATTCATATGTAGAAAATTTACGTTCCTCAGGAGATAAAGTACGCGAACTATAATAAATGGGACGACGACCCTCAGGAAATTCCTGCAACAAAACAGCCGCTAGCGCGCTAGCACTAGCATCCGTCTGTAAAATAAAGGGCATAGCAAAATCTGGAAAAGCCAAGACAGGAGGGTTTGAAATAGCCTCTTTTAGATCAACAAATGCCGCTTCCTGATCCTCGGCCCACGCAAAAGTAACCCCTTTCCTACGTAAGCAATTAAGAGGTTCCGCCCGAGTAGAAAAATTTGAAATAAATTTAGAGAAGAAGTTAACCATTCCCAAAAATCGAGCCACCTCACGCTTATTCTTGGGTGCCGGAAAATTTCTAATAGCCTTAGTGCGATCTGGGTCTATGGTAATACCAGAAGGGGAAACCATATGGCCCAAAAATGATATTTGAGAGGTAGCAAAATGAACTTTAGACTGCTTAACTGATAACCCGGCGCTCTGTAGGCGACGAAAGACCTCACGTAAATGAACAAGATGTGAGTCAAAATCCTCGGAATATACTACAAGATCATCTAAGTAATGGTACAAATATTTAAATTTTATGTCCGAAAACAAATTATCCAGCAAACGAGTGAGGACTTGCGCGCCCGTAGCCAAACCAAATGGGACCCTATTGAATTCATAAAGGCGCCAGGGGGTAGCGAAAGCTGTTAGATGCTTGGAATGTTCAGCCAAAGGAATCTGATGATAAGCATTGTTCAAATCCAGGGTCGTAAAAACGCGAGCCTTCGAAAAATGATGAGCAGCTGTATGCAAATCGGGCAAAGGGGTACTTTCAATAAGTATTCTTTTGTTCAAGAGACGATAATCTATGACCGGTCTAAAATCCTGATCTCCCTTCGGTACTAGAAATATGGGGCTGCTGTAATTTGAAGTAGATGGTCTAATAACCCCTTGGTCAAGCATCTTCTGTATTTTCTCTTTTAATATAGCCATCTTCGGTGGTGTGAGCTTATATGGAGATAACTTGACCGGAGTAGAATCAGTTAACTGAATTTCATATTGAGTCAAATGAGTGACCCCTAAAACATCTGTAAACAACGAATCAAATTCCCCAACTAAATGCCCTATTTGCTTTGCCTGTGCAGGGGACAAATGAGACAGAGAAGAAGTAGCGCAATTTTGGGTTACCAAATTAATATCTCCCAAGGTTAGAGGGGGCCCAGGTGGTTTAAAATCCCTCACAAAGTCCAACTTTATCCGGGGAGCAAAATGAAAAGCGATCTGCCTAGTGGAAAAATCAATAGCCATCCCAGTTCTTGACATAAAATCGGCACCTAGGACACATGCATAAGGAAGCTTGGGAACGACAAAAAAACTATGTTTCCACGTAAAACGTGGGAAACGTATAGTACATGATACTTTTTGAGTAACTTGAAAGGCCTGACCATTGACCATCAAACAAACCAACTGACACGTGGTTGCACGCGACATAACACATGGTAAATTTAACCTAAGCCAATCAAGCTGAATCAAAGAGACAGAACTTCCGGAATCTAATAACGCCAATAAAGGCAACTTCTCAAGAGAAACTTGAACTAAGGGTTTACCCGAAAACGGATAACCACAAATACGCCGAGACAAACAAATGGTCGACTTAACCTTCTGGCGTCATAAAGGTCGAAACTGTCGCCCCTGATTAGAAACACGAAGAAAACCCCGATTCACGGTCCTCCTATTGGGACAATTTCGTCGAACATGGCCTTCCTGACCACACTGAAAGCATTTAATAGTGGCCAGACGACCCGAATCCGGAACAATGGCCGAAGAAGGAGCTGATACAGTGGTATTAGGAGTTGCTAATGAGCCTGGAGGTTCTGACAGACGCAGCCTATCAACAAGCATAACTTCATTGAGTTTAGGAACCAATGCTTCCAACTGTTGCAAATTTGACGGCCGAGGTCCTAATACCAAAGCCGACCTGACGACTGGATTGAGTCCTGATAAAATGACATCACAAATTTCCGCTTCCGTATCAGGGAGCACCAACACTAAAGCAAGTTCCTTAACCCGAACCATATATTCTGTAAACGGTTCCGTTAGACCCTGAGGACGAAAATATACGTCTTGCATTAGTCTCGTGCATTCCCTACGCGGAATGAACATGTCTAATAGGGCCAAATGAAAGCGAGTCACAGGCTCGGCCAAACCAGCACACCGCATTAAGAGGTCCAAAACTATCCCAGACACCTTGACAGATAATAATTCTATCACTTGAGCCGTGGGTACCAAATAATGCTTAGCCATTAGCGTCAATCGAACAAGAAAATAGAGAAACTGTAAAGCCGATGGTACATCAACAATGTCGTTTAACTGAAAGCCCTCCACGAATTGCTGGAGGGGATGAGCGAGTCTAAGTGGCCGAAACGCAGATACCGCAATCGCAGGCTGAACCACATCCGACAATCCTTGATTATACAACGGAGACGCCCCAGTGCCATCCTGTGTAGTCCCAAAATCTTCCTCCACCTTATGCGCTAATTCCTTAAACTGATCCTTTAACTTTTGCAACGCTATACAAGACTGCAAAGTAGGGAATCTCTGTAAGACATAATCTAAATAGAACAAGTAATGCCGAATTCTAACTTGCCACCGGAGCAACTGTGCCTTAGAGGGAGAATCCTCGCGCCCAAAATCCATTAAATTATCCTGAATCTCTGCTAAGGCCAACGAGCAAGTGGACTCACACTTAGTCACTATCACGTGATCAATAGAAACAGTAATTATTGGAGCATCCTTAATTTGTCGAAAAACATCCAACATAATAGCCACTTCAGTTGTCATAGAACATTGACCTCCACGTACAACCAACTCTACCCACAATTCACCTTTCCGTAATCTGTCCACATTACTAACCGATACCGCCATCTTGATACTACGGATATGGTACAAGTAAGAAAATGAGATCCGAAGAATACAGAGCACACATCAAACCCAACAATATTCCCTAACCAACACAGACAAATCAATTAACCACGCTCTGCTACCAGTAATTTGCAATGGTTCCGCTGTTTGACTGAGTTAGGGAACCCCGGCCAAACGAAAAGGGAAGCCCTAACGAGTGCCGTAGGGGAAAACAAAAGGAAACCAGAACTCTCAAAAATATACTACTATTGATAAGTTTGTTTTTGGGTACTTTAATGATAATAATAAACAAACATTAATAACCAGAACCGTAAAGCAACCATAAAAGAATAACCGTAAAACAAAAATGGCTTAAAGAGTAAAGCAACCAAAACCAATTGAGCAGAGCAGTAAAGGCAAGTTTTAAATACAGCAAAATTAAGTAAATCCAAAAATTCAACAAACCAAATCAATTTAGAAAGTTTATAAAACAAGGCCACTATAAACATCAGACCAAAAAATTTAATTATGTTTAGCTAGTCAACGACTAGCTAAGAATTTTGAACAAGACCGAAACAGACTTTAATGAAATTCAGGAAACCGAGAGCTTCAAAGTCCAGCTAAGCTAGATGTAGATAGCTTTACAACCCAACCGTTTTCAGTTACAAAGTTCAGCATAAATGGGTTCAGCATAACTGGGTTTTAACTGCAATTACTGCTCTCATAATTTACACAACAGAATATCTGTAATTTTGAATTAACTATGCATTTTCAAAGTGCCCAAAATATGTAAAGCTCTACTCACAAATTTCTACTTATATTGCTTCTTGCCCTCCTTTTATCAAACTATGCAATTTCAGACGACAAATGCCAAAAGCTTTTCTCACAAATTTCACACTACTGATGCCTTTTACCTTCATGAATCAAAATATGCATTTTCAAATTGCACAACTGTGTAAAGCTCTTATCACAAATTTTAAACTAACTATACACTGAAAATCACGTACTGAAAATATAACTCAACTGGAAAAGAAACAAAACACACTAAACCTATGAACAACTCCAAGAGCCAGTCACTTTACGAACTCTTATTTTCAAACACACATAACGTTTTCCGCCCCAAAATTCACTCACCATTACCAGGACATAAAACTGATAATAAAGCCTACCTTTACATAAGGTCGATCCACCGAAAATCACAAAGACGTTCCTTAAAAATTCATTACAAAAACTTCCACAATCCGCATCAGTAGTTGCCGGGCAGAGAGCTATCCCTGCAATGCGGACAGAAATCCACCACTCAGCGCGTACGGCCAAAGCACATGCCACGTCAGCAACCCACAGAGGAAAAAAAAAAGAGAGCACCAAAGAGAGCGTTAAGCAAAGGGGACAAGCAACGTAAAGTGACTGGCTGGATGTATAATACAGATACAAAACATAAAAAGAACACATAACAGCACAATATGATGTGCAGAACACTATCAGACAGACAACAAATCAACTTCAGGATAAAACAGGATAACCGTGGTGTTTAAGATAAGGGCTCGTGAACGAGGGATCTGCATTCAAAACCCTTCAGGACTGCCCTCTCTGCATGAGGATTTTGCAGTCCTTCCTCAGACCTCGTAAGTGGTAAATTCCGCAGCGGTATCCCAAACGTAGGCCTTCCCAATTATTATTTATTTTTATGTATCACCAGAGCAGGTGCATAAGCGGTACTGCCACACCTATACCCGAATTCTCTCCGGTGGAGGTTTTTTAGTGGGTAGGGCCGCGGATCGCGCCGCGGTAGAGTCCCACAATCCCATTTATGGGTTTAGTACGCAAAAGTATTTTTCCTCCACTCGAAAAAAAAAATCACATGCGGGGCCGTATGATGTAGGATGTGTTGATTCACGTCGTTGCGACCAGCTTGATTTATTGTGGCTACACCCCCCGGGAGGCAGGGATAAGCTGAGGAGGTCGTAGGTTCGCAGGCAGCCCCGCAGGGACACACAGAAGTTACTAAAATTTCCAGTTTGACCATCTTCATCCGCTCACCAGTAGAATCGAAGTATCCCGCGAGAGGGCGACGTGCGGGATAACGCACCCTGGCATTCACGGAAGAAATCTTTCCAATCTGGAAGCAGCTAAGCCATCTGCCGGACACGCCAACACCGCAGGGCCCGAAGATACGCCTAAAACGTGAAAGGGAGACAGAAATTAGAGGAACCTGGGGAAAGGAGAAATCCGGGTAGAATGCACACCCCGGTATTCGCCTAGGCGACCAGAGCAGAACCACGAAACACTCCGTAGTCAGAGTGGGTGGTCACCGGTAATCAAGCCCGGGACCGCCGTATGCAGTTAATGCAAGCCTTATACTTAAGATATACCTTATACAGTGCAGTTCGAGGTCGCAGGTTCAAACCCGGCGGAGGGTGATAGACTTTTTTTGGAAGAGAAGTAAAGCCGATGATTCCGCATAGTAGACTTACGGCAAGAAAAAGTACGTCTAGCCTGATATAGATGCTCTGAGCAAAATTTCTGGTCTTTCACGCCCAATACAGAATTGACCACTAAGAACAATAACAGTTAAACAGCGTCCATAAATAAAACTCTATTTATACAGTGCAGACGTTTTAAGTTGAGACCACAGGCCGGCTATATGCCTAGAAAGCTGTACTACAGTGACCTCTTTAGTTTTCCTATGCGCAACTGGCGGCGCATGACGCGTTCAAGGTTATGTTTATCAGCCGTGCTTCAGTTGCTGCTTTGTGTTCGTGCTGTAATGAGAGATGTGCATTGTGTACCCTAAAGGTGAAAGTTAATTCAAGACATCTGTGTTGTGTGAGATTTTCTTAAGAGTGTTGATGTCTTGTTATTAGTGCACTGAAATGCCTGCCGACAAATTCAAACTTGAACAATGAATTTTTATGTACGGCACATATGTAAAAACCGAATCATGTAGATAGACATGTAGACAGTTATTTCAGGAGAGATTTCTCTATTATTCCTGTTTCAGGTAGAGAAACTGTTGGTAATGGAGAAAAAACAAATTGACGAAAATGGTGCATCTATTTGTGGGAAACACTAAAAAAAATGCTTATAGAAACAATCCCCATGCAATAGACGCACTTATGGACAATATACAAACAGAATTTATAAACATTACGCAAGAAGAATTTACGCGTGTGAATCAAAATTTCATCCGAAGATACCAGGAATATCTTACCTCAAATCAACACTACTTCCAACAACATCTATAACAAGATTAGTACATATTATAATGAATTTTACTATCACTCGTGAGTAAGTAACGTAGGAGTTGTTAAACAAAATTCCCCAGTGTAATAGACGGGTGCTGAGCACCCATACGTTTGTTCCTTGCCTCATCATAAAATGGCTCCATTTACAACAGAAGGGGACACATCGCTCACTGCGACATACAGAGATCTATTGTGGCTACCAACCTTCAGGAGGAGGGGATGAAATGAATGAATCTCAGGAGGCTATAGACCGCAGGTAGACAGGTTACAGAGACGCGCAGTAGTTTCAGGCTCGAATGCGTATCCCACTTGATCTGCCTAGAGAAGGTGGTGGCAGACTCGTCGAACAAGCAGCCCTGTAGTGTCCACTGTTCACTCTTTCCTTTGAGTAAAGATCCGTGTCACCTGTCCGTCACCGCCATACACCCCGAAATCTAGAAGCACACTTCAAAGATGAGAAGGAAACAAAATTAAAGTAAAATAATGAATCGTCGTGACAAGAAAACCACCCTAGCATTCGCCTATCAACTAGAAAAAACACAAGAAAATCCAAGGTCAGAGTTGGCGTTCCGGAATTGGTACCCGGAACTACATGTTAACGGAGCCTGAGACAGTATCTTTAACACTCAAATGATTTCAGTCTAATTATATAATATATGTATATATAATTCAATAACAGCCCGCCTTAAAGCAATATGTGTACTATGAACATACAAAAAGTGTAATTACAGTCATTCTATATGTTTATATTACTGCATACATGTTCAGTAATGTTGTGTGAATGTATTACATAATTTAATAATGTAGGAGCTGTGAGAATAATAGGTTAAAAGTTGCTAACAATGAGGTAGCTTTGAGGCAATAATGAATTAAAAGGTTTAATAATGCTACTAGTCATTCGTGGAGCAACAATAATGTAATTTTTGTGACAGTTCATAAAATAGCCAATCAGCAACCAGAAAAAGCTTTAGTTAAACGAAGGTATTCTACTGGACTAGGATTAGCCAATCAGAAACTGAAATATAGCAAAATTTTCAAATTCAGAGTTCAGTTGCTTGTAGACAGCGCTCCTAACCGGACACGTTGGTTGTAGACAGTGTTCCTAACCGGACGCGAGATGTGCCCTCGAAAAATTTAATATGTATTCGTGTGAGACGAAAATAGTTTACGTGTTAAAAAGTGCAAGTAATTAATAAAAAAAATCTCACAGCTTTCTATATCAGTGAAGTGTTATTTAAATCGTGTCAAGCATTAATAAATGGAGTGAAGAATGTGTAGGCCTACATTCTTCAGTCACACCACGCCCTGCTAAGACATTCATATCTCTAAAAAAATATAAATACTGACCCAGCCGAGGCAAACATAAATATATAGTATTTAAAGAAACAGTAAAAATTACAAAGTTAATATATTTTTAAACATTTTGTGTCAAAGGCCACCGGAAAGTGCATTTGGAGTGAAGGCTACCGGAAACTTTTTACCATACGTGCGGTTGCAACTACTTCAAGTTCGGCTCCCCAACATTTGAACTACAATACAACTCCTACTTCAAATCGGCTTTCCATACGTAGCAGCAACAAACAATCTTCTTCAAATTGACGCCAAAAGCGTGGTGTAAACATTGCAATAATATTTAACTTCTTCAAATGGGCTTCCATACGTGGGGCAGAAACAAACTTCTTCAAATCATCTCTCTCGGTTAAGAAACCTACATAAATTGTTTGGAGTCTTACATTCACATGACATTCTCTGTTCACTCTTCTCCATTCTTACAAAAGCTTAGTTTTTATCCGTTTCTTCTTAATCCAGATAAATTTTCATTTCAGATTTACTCATTTCGTTGTCCGATAGTCAGATTTTTAAAGAGCGTCGCTTTGTTCTTTGTAAGACCACGAGACAAAATGACCTCTCATTTGAGAAAAGTATAAGTACTTGAAGGTTTAAATCAATAGCAAGGAATATCTCGCAAGTGGTAACTGTACAAAATGATTGCTTAAGTTGTGTCCTACAGATCTATAGTCTTTGTGGATTAAGATTTTCCTGTCACTTATGGATTACTAATAATACAAAAGTAATTCCGAATGAAGAGACTGCAGAAGGTATTCCAAGAAAATTCAAAATATGCGTTTAATTTTTATTTTCTCTACTACTATAGTAAGTAGGGGAAGTGCTGCACTTCAGCCAGAAATTATATACCAAGATTTTAGCGGAAATACATGTTTTGAGTACCCTGAATCCAAATAAAGCATTTTGGAAACATGTCCGTGTGTGTCTGTGAACACATAACTCAAAAACGAAAAGTCGGATAAATACTAAGGCTGGTATTTGAGTTTAGTATCTTCCAAGGATGCGATACGAAGATTTCAATGAAAATCCCACAACCCCAGACTACTCTTTATATGGAACATTTTTACAAAATTTTATTTTTATTAAAAATGCCTCCAACGATTTGGATTGAAGTATCATTTATATAAGATATTTTCATGGCAAATGAATCTATGTCTTGAATTTTCTGGAAGTGCCCCCAAAAGTCCCCTTCATTCTGAATGACTTTTACATTACTGGTAAACCATAAGATATAGATAAAATGTTACTACATAAAAATGTAGACCTAGTTAAAACACCCAATTTATGTCCCACACATTTTTTATGGATTGAACCATTTCCCAGATATTCCTCGTTATTTGTTTGACTTTTGCAATATTTATACTTGTTCTCAAATGGGAATTCGTTATTCGTTTTTTATATCCTAGACGTGCGAAGAGAGTGGAATGCTCTGCCAATGTTTATCTCAATTAATATGCAATAGATGGAGGATAAGCGTTTGTAAAAATAGTTTGTAGAAGGGTAGAGAAAAGCATGCAAGTGCAACACATCAGATTTTTCATTAATTTTCCATTAACGTATGATAAGTGCTGAATTTAAATACCAATTTATCCGACTTTTCGTTTTTGAGTGGACTACAATACTTCCTCTACTTATCGCAAGTGGGGAAGCCAAAGAAATGCCAGAGACGTAGCGTGAACGGACAGCCATATTATTCCTCTGTTAATATATGTGGCATGTTTATGCAAAACTATAGCAGTGGCCCAACCGCGCCGTACTTCAGGTGTGTAGATATTTTCGTGCGTTAAAGGATTTGCAGAACTCAACGGGGTAATATAAGCAAACACAGGTCATTGAGGAACTGGCGAATTAGCATCAGCGATATTGCTTTATATATATTTATAAATTCGATTTATATATTTAACTACAGCGATCTTATCGGCGGCCTTTCCTTTGAAACATATTATTGCTTACAGGCAATGGTATTAACCTGTGTTCTCTTGCCTTTGGGTTTCTAGCAAACTTTGGGCTTCAATCATTAGATCGCACACACATTCACACTTCCAGACTCTGGGGAGGATAGGAAATAATCTTGGTTCGGGAAAAATTCCCACCCCCTAATTAGGAATTGAACCAATAACCCCTCACACAGTAGGCAGTGCTCTACCGACTGAGCTAGGGGCCAGCAGAGATTTATTATACTCCTCTTACTTATCAGCAAAGACGATGGGAAGATCGCGCTCATTGGAGGCAGTTCCCAGCCTTGCAATAGGGTGTTCAGTCCGTGATGATATACAAAAATAGACCGAACATGTGTTAGAATATTTTACGTTTCAGTTACAGAGGTATTATTTTCGAATGAATAAACTCACTTTTGAGGCTGACAAAGAATTAAAATGTCTTTGACATTATGGACTACAAGCAATATGTATGAGAACACGCAGTGTGTCACTGCCATTTTTTCCTTTGCTATTATAAAGGTTCCTATTATTATTATTATTATTATTATTATTATTATTATTATTATTATTATTATGATTATTATTATTATTATTATTATTATTTTTATCATCATCATCTAATTATGGTGACTTCGCTCATAGGTGTTCGACATTCTACCTCTGTTGATTGCTAGGATGTTCTAACCGTCTCCATGTATTCATATGGACGTTTCTGAGAATCACTGCAGCAGCGGCTGCGGCAGCACTAACAGCAACAGCAGAAGATTTCTGGAACTTGAAATTGACCCGTTGAGTTCTGCAACTCCTATAACGCACGAAGGTTTATCTGCACACATCAAATACGGCGTGGTTGGGCCACCTTGTATTTAAATCATGTGTATCGAACAGAATATTCCCTCTGATAACAAATAATGTTAATATACATGAAATATAAACCAGAATGTGCCACTCATGGTTGCCAAAAATCTTAAGTACAATGTTAAGTACAATAATGTGCCTAAGTAGGTAATGTGGAATAATTAATGAAAAACAATGGGAGGGAGAATATAAAAACTCTAGTATAATGTATATTTCAGAGAAAAATATAAAACTTTAAAAGCAATAGATACATTAACGTTATCTGGAAGAAGCATTAGAAAGAATTAAAAACGGAAAAGCTGCTAATATAAATGCGATTAACAAATAAATATTTAAATATGTAGGAATATGTTTTAACTAGCTGTTAAAAACTATTAAACTGAAATAGTGAATTTCATAGATTAGCGGCAACATATTAGACAGTTTGCTTCTGAAAGAAAATATATTAAATAAAATTTAATATCAGGGCTCCTTTGTGCGCTCATAATTTTCCTCGTCTAGCAAAGTCCAATAATTTTACCACGATAGATTGGAATGCTTAAAAGGATCAAAATACTAAATGTAGAACAACTATAAGTAAAATAAATGGTAATTCGGTTTTATAAGAATCCTTGAAGTACTGCCTCTTTGTCACACATACCAAATCCTTCTCGTATCACAGTAAACACCTATTAAAGCAAGAAACACCACTTCCTAGCCTATATACAGATTTATAGTCCATATCTTACGCTTCATAACATGAGCTTTAATAAAAAACTCACAAAAATCTGATGCAATGCATTCACATGACTTTCTCTAACCTGTATCTTTGTTAGTGGGTACACAACCTATTCTTAATAAAGCTTATTTTTCTATTTACTATATTTTAATCCAGCTAAACGCTTGCAAAAATAGCTACATTGCACATTTCGTTATAAATATAATGGTAAAAGTGATAGTAAAATATTTACTATCTATGGATGCTATATTCTGGCCCTAAAATTCCATAGTGCCTCCATGCAATAGCGAGAAGTAATTGAATGTTGAAAAGACTTTAAGAGAAAGACCAAGAAATGAAAAAATGAACAATCTATGTATAATCTTGTATAACTGGTTAAGCGTTAGACGAAAACGAACCATACAGAAATGTAGATCTCTTTAAAGCACACGATTTACTTAACATAACTTTTTCTGTGGCATCAGCTGTTTCTGAGTAATCCGTTGTTAAAGGTTCGAATTGTTCAATACTTGTCATTGTTTTAAAGTCCCATTGACTTTCGGTTGTTTCTCGCGATGTCATGGAAACAGTATGAAATTTTAAGACCAGCGTATAACGTCCAGTAATTAAACATTTGACTGTCGCTGTTCTCTTTGTATTTACAGAACACATCAGCGGCTTTGCCTTTGGAACAATTGCTCATTGGCAATGATGTTCATTCGTTTACTAGTGTGTATATTTGGGCTTGTTTACACTGGGTTTTTCTTTACAAGCATTAAATTTACACACACACACACACACACACAAACACACACACATACATGTACACTTTCACTCATGATTTCAGACTCTAGGAAGGATGGGGAATAATTGTGGTAAATAAAACTTTCTGTCCTCCAGCCGGGAAACGAACCAAGACTTCCGGATTTGGATTGCCACAGAAGCAGCATCTTAATAGTATATTATGCAACAAGACTATAATGGTAGTGATTAAGACGCGAGTATGTCTATGAAACGAGCGGTAGCTTCGTAAGTTTCTTACGAGCGTTTTAATTACGACCATTATAATCAAGTAGCATATGACTGCTTTTGGTAGACTACACTACTATAATTTCAAAAGTCTGGGATTTTACAACAAAATATTATCTTGTTTTTTGTGTAATTAAGTGCTGATCGGATGGCAGCGCTGTCGAGTCCATGCGTATTTTTTATTATTTGCAGGTAACGTGAAAGCAACACATATTGAAACAAAGGAAAGGAATTCAATTTATAAGAATACAAAAATTGCAATTATCAGAACTTATTTTATTTTAAATAAACATATTTCATTGTTAATATAGAATATCTTTACGTTATTAGCACCACGCGTTGGGTGCCAATCTTGAGGTAGTTCCAGCCCCACGTATGGGAGATATGTTTCTTGTAGCAGTTACACCACGTTTTGCGGGAGATAAGTTTCTTGGAGTGTTCGCCCCACCTACGATACAGACTTTCCGGTGCCTTCGCCCCCACGTTTACTTTTCCGGTGGCATTCGCCCCAATGTTTAAAAAATCAACTTTGTATTTTAATGTTTATTTAAATATTATATATGTATGCCTCGGCTGCGTCAGTAGTAATTTGCAGAAACACATATCTCTTATCAGGGGTAGTACGGCTAAAGAACAAGGCTTAGACAAATTATAATTGTATTGCAAATTATTAATCGTTCACACGAATAAATAACATTTTACTGATGTATCCTACAGAGCTGTGAGATTATTGTTAATTTTACTTTTTAACACGTAAATCTTGTATTACTCTCGCCGTAATGAATTTTTTTATGTCTCACACTGAATACGTACCGAGCGAACTGCCTTCTAGCGTCTGGCGTCTACCGCCTAAATTCGTACATTTTTAAGTCTCTGATTGGTTAATTCTCCAACAGAATACTGCTGTTTAACTTAAGCTTCTTCTAATTGTTGATTAGCTATTTTAAACTGTTTTAAATATTACATTATTGTTCCAAGAATTATTAAAAACATTATTAAGCTTTCTAATTTATTGTTGAGTCAAGGTTACCTCATTGTTAGCAACCTTCGGCTTCTAATCTCACAGCTCCTACATTGTTAAGAATACGTAATACATTCACATAACATTATTATACATGTACATAATAATATAAACATAATACAATGATTGTTACATATACTTGATATATTATTACATACACATATTGCTTTAAGGTGGGCTGTTAATATATTTTATATTATATAATTAGACTGATATCATTTAAGCGTTAAAAATAATGTCTCGTTGTTTGTCTGGGGAATGGATCCCAGTGGAATGCTGCTTTGATGGTGCTAAAGTGCACGCCTCGAGTAAGATTATAATGAGTCGCTGAAGTATTATGAATGTCGTAATAGTTCAGTTACGTCACAAGTAATTAGTGTGGTCCACTAAAAATCTTGTTTTAACTTAGAACAGGAGTATACAGAAAGCGGTATCCACTTTTACTTTCTCAACTACGTATAGTAAGTAGGGGAAGTATTGTATTCCACCCAAAAATTCGATACCGAGATTTCACCGGAAATACATATTTTGAGACCCCCTGAATCCAAAAAAAGCATTTTTGGAAACATGTCCGTGTGTGTGTGTGTGTGTGTGTGTTTGTGTGTCTGTCTGTGAACCGCATAACACAGAAACGAACAGTCGGATAAACACCAAACTTGGTATTTAGGTTCAGTATCTTCCAAGGATGCGACACGAAGGTTTTCAAGAAAATCCCCCCACCCCAGATTACCCTTTACATGGAAGATTTTTCGAAAATTTTAATTTTCTCAAAAATGGCTCTAACGATTTTGAATAAAATATCATATGTTTAAGATATTTTCATGACAAATAAAATGTATATCTTGAATTTCCTGGGAATGTCTCCAAAAGTATTCTTCATTGTGAACGACTTTTGCTTAACTGGTAAACCATAAGAGATAGACAAAATTTTACTACATAACAAACGTAGATCGCGTTAAAATACACAATTTATGTCATATACATGTTTGTTATTGAGTGAACCGTTTTCGAGATATTGCTTGTTATTTCCTTAAATTTTTCAATACTTATTTTCTCAAATGGGAATTCGTTATTCATTTTTTTGTCTTGGATATGCAAAGAGTATTAATCTGTGGGAAAGGGAATGGTGCTGCACCTAGCAACCAGCTATTAAGAGATATGTATTGCTTAAAGGCTACGGTAATTCCAAATTACCCTTGTAAATATATATTCCCCTTACATCTACAAGAAAATTAGCAATAAGATAGACTCAGCAAATGTTTATCTCGATTAACATGAAGTAGATGGAGAATAAACGTTTGTATAAATAGTTTGTACAAGTGTAGAGAAAGTCATGTGAGTGTAACACATCAGATTTTTTTTATGTTCTGGACATGCAAAGAGAATGGAATGCGCACATAGCAACCAAGCTTAAAGATTTGAGTGTCGCTTAAAACCTACCATATTCTCCTTGCATCTACAAGAAAGTTAGCAATAAGATTAACATCTCGATTAAAATGAAGCATATGGATAATAAGAGTTTGAAAAATAGTTTGTACAAGAGTGGAGAATATAATGTGAGTGTAACACATCAGATTTTTAGAATAAGAATAAATAGTAATAAATATGTATTTGATCTCCCATAAATAGTTTTTACTGCAGTTTTCAGCTCTTTGTAATATTTTACACGTATTTTAGATTAATTTCCTGGTACACTAATTCAGTTCAGCTGGAACAATGAGGAAAAAATGCTTGCTGTGGTAAACGCGTTCTCTCTTATCAACCTAAAAAAGAAATTAAACACCTGTAATATGTTTACATTATTCATGGACGCAGGACGCCGCAGGGGTGTACATAAATCATACTTTACAAGTTGGTAGCTTGCCAGACAGTATTGAACACCCGTGTTGTACAGACTAGCCACAAAGCATGACGTTCTGTTGGAGCCGATCCAGGCCACGGCCTCCTGTGACGCTAAGATTTCTAGCGTTTCACAGTGTACGTAAGGATAGCATCGAACTGTGACTCTCAGATGAATTGGAGTACGAAACTGCCGAGTAATTTATTTCCTTCCACAAAAGTAATTTAATAGATAGGTAGATAGATCATTTTATTTGCCAAGAGAATCAAAACAAGATACATAAATTAAATGAAGTTTTATTTATGGACGCTCTTTAACAATGGAACTTGGCGTCTCATTCTATATTGACCGTGAAAGACCGGAAATTTTACTCGGAGGGCCTCCTTATCAGCCTTGAGGTTGTTTTATGTGTCGTAAATCTACGTCACGGATCACCGGCTTTATATCCCTTCCGAGGAAAGCCGTGCTAAGGTTTGTTACGCCAAGTTTGAGCCCGCAATCTCTTAAATTACAGGCTAGCATACCCCTAAACCACAGAGGACGACATAGGATACGTACATTAAAAAGTCCTGCTCTCATAATGTTCATTGATAGTGTAAATTCGATTGGATAACAATTTGGACTTTGCTGTTTCCTCTATCGCTTAATTTCATGTAGCTTCTACATGTGTTTTCTACAAAAGCTTAATACTCTCTCTACCACATACATATAGTAGGTAGAGGAAGTATTGCATTCCACCCAAAAATGTCACTGGAAATACATGCCTTCAGACAGCCTGAATAATAATAATAATAATAATAATAATAATAATAATAATAATAATAAAAAAACAAGACATTCTCAGATAAATGTCTGGTGAATTTGTGTTGTGAACAACATAATTCAAAAACGAAAGTTTAGATGGACACCAAATTTGGTGTCCAAGTCCAGTACCTTCCAAAGATGTGACCGGAAGATTTTAAAGAAAACCCTCCACCTCAAACTACCGTTTACATGAAACACTTTTCTAATTTTGGACTTTCTAAGAAATAGTTCTAATGATTTTGATTAAAATACCGTATATTAAAGATATTTACAAGGAAAATGAAATGTACATCTTGAATTTTCTGGGAATAGGGTTTCAAGTCCTGTTCATTCGGAAGAAATTTTGTATAATATTGCATAAATTGTAAACGTTAAGCGATAGACGAAAAGGTAGCACACAAAAACGATCTCCTTAAAAGACAGAATTTACTGCAAATAAGTTTTGTTTGGCATCAGCCATTTCCGAAATATCCGTTATTTATGCTTGGAGTTATTCAATTCTTAGCCATTACTTTAAAGTTCTGTGGATTTTTTCTCGCGATGGCATTGAAAGCGTATGGAATTTTAAGGCCAGCGTATAGCGTCCAGTTCTAAAAATTGGACTATCGCTAATCCCTGTGTATCTACATAGTACTGCCGTAAGTTCTGTCAGTACTTTCAATGAATATAACTACTAATTAAACTACGCAAACCCATGAATATGCATATATTCTGAAAGAATACAAAGAATGCTACAGAATGAAAATACTCTTATTCGAAATTATCACCTTGTGCGGCAACACATCGCCGAAGAAGTTGAGGCCGTTCATAAATATCTGCACGAATTGTGTCCAGTAGATTTCTTTTGGACAGCTATCGTGATTGAAGTTTTAATATCTCAAAATTGCGGTGCATTTTTTTTGCATGCTATCACGTGGAGTTTCTGCCACAGAAGATAATCCAATAGATTGGGGTTCGGACTTCCACTAGGCCAGTTAGCAGCTGCGATGAACCGTGGCACATTGGTCTTTGATGGTACTCAAAGTATCCAAACCAATTCATTATGCTTGTACCCTTTACCAGGGAATACAGTCTCATAACAGATATGGTTTCAAATTCTTCTGGTTCCAAAAACATTTTCCCAAAAGCAGTATATCTCCTGTAAGTCAATGCCTCACAGGTGCATATGTGCCGAGCTGTTTGTTTCTTTCTTGTAGAATCTGACATCTAAGTTACCCTGGAACACTCCCATCGTGTTGTCCTATGAGAAATGCAATAATTGTTCTCAGTTGAAGTCTGTTATCTCAAGTAAGCTTTTAGCTCTGTTCTTATTGGTCTTCTAATAAATAGTTTACTATATTTGTTTCCTGGAGTTTTAATGCGGGTTTTATGATATTCTACTATGGACCAGTTGTTCATATCCTCTCTTACTAAACATCGAGATGATTCTAGAGCCGGATATGGTCCAGTAACTTTTCCATTTCCCACTACGCCACTTGACCCGGCACCCAGATGAGTTGAACTTCATTTTGATCTGCCAAGCTTGTGAACATGTTTAGACAGTTTTAAACCAGTCCTGGCATTACCTTATCATTACTTAGGACCATAAGTGCACCCTGGCTATCTGAGTAGATAAGGATCTGTTTACTAGTGTAAGCTCTCCTTATGTTTTCATGTATGCATTGAATAAAGCAGAAATTTCTGTTTCAAGAACAGTAGCATATGCACCCAAGGGAAGAAAAGCCTTTTGCCGCTGGTTTTATACCACACACCCCAGATCCTGTTCCTGAGATATCCTTTGAGCCGTCTGTAAACCACATGAAAACTTTCTCAGGAGTTTCCAGAGTTTCATTCGTCGTACGTTCAGGATCAATAATGATCCTGAAGTTTTTTATGAACTGTTTAATTGGAATTATATAGTCCGACGGCATTTTTAAAGATGCATCTTCTGTGCATTTCCTAATTCAGCGAACCTGAGCTGTTTCAGGAATTCTCAGTTGCTTACTGTGTGAGTCTATAGACTAGTCTCTTGCCTCCTTCATTACAACCAAATGCAATGGAGTCAGGTTCAAGAGTGTCACCATGCTGCAGTAGTTCTTTAAGGTGTAAACAGTTTTGTTAGTAGGGCATACAAAAAGAGAAAATTACTAAAATTAGAAATCAGTGATCCAATATATTTTAATTAACAACGAACTATACTGTTTTTCTCGAAGCTCGCAGACTTAGTATCTTTTCCAAGGAGTAAGCGTAGGCTTTCACGGCCGGTGTTCGTAATTCTAACAGAGTCTTCCGGGCTGATTTGCCGTGGTCTGCTGGAGTAATTGGATCCAGACGTTTCGTCCACTACTGCGGTGGACATCATCGGTGGCGTGGTCGAAGTCTTCTTGGTGAAGGTACGGTTGTGCCTGAGGCGTCGACTTTTTTTTTGGGGGGGGGGGGAAACAGGAATATAGGTCTGAAGGAAAAACAAGAGTATGAGTATAGGTATAGAGAGGAAAAGGAGGAGGAAAAGAAGGATGTAATACGGTGTTGGCACAATTTATTTGGGGCATCGTGGTGAACATGATGGCTGGTACCGCCGAAGCAAACCCGCTGTTTGTGGGTGATAACTAGATGTGGCGGAAATCTCCGCTGTGGAGTTCAGGTATCTGCCATGGCAATGGCCCTGACAGGGACCTGTGAATCGGTGGTAACTTGACTGATTTTAACAGGAGATGCATGCTCCAATCCCGGGCCTGTTACCTCCGGGAATTGGCTCTTTGGTGATGGTGTTCTGGGTGAGGTGACTGATGCCGTCTGGCTTGCTGATACAGGTGGGCAGTATTCATATACTGGGGGGTGAGGCAGGTGTGTTCTTTTTCGGAGTCCTTTTTGAAGTGGTGCTTGATGTCGTCCAAGGTCCATTTGTCTTTTATTTGCTGTAGGCACTCCTGTCGTTCCTTGAAGTGGCAGAGGATGTGTCTCCTAGTCACGTCGTGTGATTCGTCAATGCAGTCGGTGACTCCAGTAAACTGCGCACCGAGGTGCTCTTCCAGAGCGCTGAGCCTGCCAGCTAGGTTCAGCACCTCAGCATGTAGATCCTGGATGGCATCGAGGATGGTTTGGTTCATGGCTGCTATTTGTGCCTGGATCTGTGATGAGTCGCATGATGAAGCGATGTTCTGCGTCGTAGGCGCGTGGTTCTGTGGTGTGCGGCGATGGTCTGCGTGGATAGAGTGGGCACGTGGCCTGACCAGTGAAATGCCCCTTACCCCCGCAGGAGGCGCAGAAGCGGCGTCGTTGGGTCAGGTCGTGTGCCCGACATTCTGCGGTGAGTGTCCCGCTACCACAGTAATGGCAGCGGGGTGCGGCGTCGCATGTTGTGTCGGTGTGCTGTCCGGGATGCGGTATTTATACACGGGAGGGTCTTCTCTGATTGGATCGGGGCTCGCTGAGGCAGTGCGGTAGGTAGGAGGGGCCTAGCTGCATACTCGGCGCTACTAGATTCTGATTGGTTCGCGTTGTTTGACTGTCTGTTAAAGCCATCGATGATGGGGTACCAAGTTTTGTTGAGCTTGAGGGCTTCTTCCTTCCTATTGAAATTGTTGGAATGCTTATAAATTTCTATGGCTTCGCACTGTAGTCGAGCATGGTAGTGTGGGGTGTTAGATAGAATGCTGGTGTCCTGAAAGTTGACGACATGCTCCCCCTCCGCTTCTATAGCATGTTCAGCGACCGCTGACTTTTCAAATTGTCCAAGACGGCAGCACCTCTTGTGTTCGTTTAGTCTGGTGTTGATACTGCGTAGCGTCGTGCCAATATATACTGCACCACATGAGCAGGGGATCCGGTATACCCCAGCCGAGGAGAGGGTGTCCCTCGTGGCCTTGGCTGAGCGTAGTAAGCTATTGAGCTTTCTAGTAGGCTTGAAAACCGTCTTGATATTATGGTGTCGCAGGAAGCGTTCAATCCTGTCGGTGACGTTCTGAACATAGGGAAGGAATACCGTGCCTTTGCTCTTAGGTGGGGTCGGCTTAGCAGAGATCGGCTGACGTCTGGGTGGTCGGAAGGCTCTCTTTACTTCTTGTGCAGAATAGCCATTGGCTTATAAGGCTTGTTCCAAATGGTGCAGCTCTTGTGGTAGTAGATGAGGCTCACAAATGCGGGAAGCGCAGTGTAGAAGAGTTTGGATCATAGCCCGTTTATGTCTCGGAGGGTGGTTGGAGGTTTGTTGAAATAACGGTCTGTTTGAGTGGGCTTGCGATATACCGTGTGTCCAAGTTTGCCGTTGTCTGTTTTGCTGACCAGCACGTCCAGGAAGGCCAGCTGACCGTCTTCTTCTTTTTCCATGGTGAACTGGATGCGCGGATTGAGGCTGTTGAGGTGTTGAAGAAAACACAGCAGAGGCTGCTCGCCGTGACTTCATACGACGAAGGTGTCATCTACGTAGCGGAACCAAGCAGAGGGTTTGTGAGATGCGATGTTCAGAGCTGTGGCTTCAAAGGATTCCATAAAGAAGTTGGCTACTACTGGACTGAGTGGGCTGCCCATGGCCACACCATCGATTTTTTCGACGCAAAAATGATTCCACTGGAAGTAGGTGGTGGTAAGAACGTGATGAAAAAGAGCTACAATGTCCTCAGGAAAAATTTGCTTCAGTTGAGTGATGGCGTCGTTGACAGGGACCATGGTGAAGAGAGAGACAACATCAAAGCTGATGAGTATGTCTTGAAGCTGCAAAGTGAGATTTTGGAGTTTCTCAATAAAATGTGAAGAGTCCTTTATGTAGGTATCAGTTTTGCCTACATGCTGTTGCAGCAGGTTGGGTAGATATTTCGCGACGCTGTATGTTGGAGATCCAATACCGCTGACAATAGGTCTGAGTGGTACTCCGGCTTGTGGATCTTGGGTAGGCCGTACAGTCTGGGAGGCAGGGCTTCAGATTTTGTGATGCGTCGTTTGTCTTCCTCTGGTAGAGATGTCTTCTTGATCAGAAGGTTGGTATTACGTACTATGCGTGCCTTCGGATCGCGTTGTATCTCGCGATATGTATCTGGTTTCACAAGATCCTTGATTTTTTGCACACAGTCCTGCTGGTTGTGGATGACGGTAGCATTGCCTTTGTCTGCTGAACAGATGACGATGTCTGTGTTGGCGTTCAGGTTCTTAATAGCTGTTCTTTCCTGTTTTGAGAGGTTGCTGGGTGGAACCATAGTACGTTGAAGAATCCTGACAGTTTCACGGGGATCTCTTCGGCTGCGGATGTGGGAAGTGTGCGGATACCAGATTCAATATTGGAGATGATATCCTCGGCTGGTAGAGAAGATGTGGTAACTGCGTAATTGCCCCCTTTGGCAAGTAGTGGATGTGCGCTGCTCCGAGAACGCATTCACCAAACCCGCCGAGAACTCGCCGCCAACAACAATGAGCTCCTAGCCTTGCACCTCAAGGTGGCCTACTCTCTCCAAAGACATGATTGGGATCGCGCTGATAGGATCACATACAGCTCCTTGATCGTCAACCAGAACACCACCACTGCACGTTACAAGAGGAAATTTTAACGACTTGCATCCACTACCAAACTGCCTACTACCTTGGACATTAGTCGGACGGTAGTAAATCTGTCAGATCACCAATTATCACCCACAGAGACTTCACTACTTGCCAAAGGGGGCAATTACGCAGTTACCACATCTTCTCTACCAGCCGAGGATATCATCTCCAATATTGAATCTGGTATCCACACACTTCCCACATAGACATAACAGAGATCTGATAGATGCTTTGTGAGAATAAAATAAAACAAGGGCTAGGCGAAATTATGACGATACAGAGGCCTGTCCGCCGAAGACAGTTGAGAGGGGAATGCCTGACCAGCTGAGTTACTAACCCCAGGGGTTTTATCTAAGTTGCTGAACTATAGTAATGTATATAATGTATTGAAATGTTTTCATTGCTATCTGATTTGTATGTTGTAATATACAGCTTGTAGTTAAGTGACAATAAATAAATAAACTAAAATCTGATGTATTACATTCGCAGGAGTTTCTCTACCCTCTAAACCTTATTTGTGTGTATTATTCTTACGACACTTTGTATTCCTAAAAAAACTTGATTTTATCGAGGTAAATCTTTCCGAAAATACCTGCATTACACATTTCGTGATAGATACAAAGGGAACCGTGATAGTCAAGTGTTTTAGAACTGGACGCTATATGCTTGCCTTAAAATTCCATACTTTTTCCATGACAATGCGACCAACAACTAAAAACCCACAAGACTTTATAACAATGACTAAGTATTGAACAATTCAAACTATTAATAACGGATATCTCAGAAATGGCTGATGCCACAAATAAGCTATTTTAAATACATTGTTTATTTTAAAGCGGCGTACACTTTTTGAGCAGTGCGTTTTCGTCTATCAAAATTAAATTGAGTTATATTTAAGGACGCTCTTTAACTGCTGTGGTCCTTAGCGTACCATTCTATATTGGGCGTGAAAGGCCGGTAATTTTGCTCAGAGGCCTCTTTATCAGGTTTGAGGTTCTTTTACGTGCCGTAAATCTACGACACGGGACCACCGGCTTTACTTTCCTTCCGAAGGAAACCACACTAAGGATTTTTACGCCCGAAAAAATCCATCGCTCTCCTCCGGGTTTGAATCTGCGACCTCGGGAACTGGAGGTTGGCATAGTAAGCACTACACCACGGGGGATGATGCGTAGCGTTTACTAGTTATACGAGATTATACAAAATGCCTTCCAAATGAAGAGAACTTCACAGACTGTTCCCAGAAAATTCAAGATATTCATTTTATTTGTCGTGTAAGTATCCATAACATGTGGTTAAACAAAATCGGGAGCCGTGTTTTAGAAAATAAATTTCGAAAAATGCTCCATGTAAAGAGTAGTTTGGAGGGCATTTTCTTGAAAATCTTCGTGTTGCATCATTGGAAGGTACTAAAATTAAATATCAAGTTTGGTGTGTTTCCACTTTTCCTTTTCAGTTATGTTGTTCACACACACACACCGACGTTTTTTTAAAAATGCTTTCTTTTGGATTCAAGGTGCCTCAAAACATGTATTTCCGGTGTAACCTTGGTATAGAACTTTTGGGTGGAATGAATACTTTCTCTAGCTACTATGCAGAAAATATGGTAACTAATGATCAATTTAACAAGTATATGTGGGAAAAATCTACCTACTGGTTTAAAATAAATCAACCAGCAATTAATAATACGAAAACAGAAAAAAATTGGATTTACTCTCAGACATGAAGATTGCAATAAAAATACTGTAAAGCTAATTGGATTGCATTTAGGCAGATATTAAACTGGAATGTACATACAATTAAACTTTCCTTGAAACTGCTAGAGTTATATATGTGCTTAATAGATTAAAATTCATTATTAATGAGAAACTATTGTTGAATACATATTATGCCTTATTTCATTATCATCTTAATTATGGAATCCTATTATGGGCAATGGAAGTGGAGCCAACATTGTCTTTAGGTGGCAAAAAAAGCAAATCCTGGCATCAAAAACTTAAAATAAAATATAGATTCATGTAAAAATTATTTCAAAGAATTGAATGCTTTAGCTGTCCCAAGTCTTCACATACTCAGCTGTTTATTATATACAAAAGAATATAAAATAAAACCATCAAAAATTGCCCTCTAGATATACTATACACAATCGTGATGCTAGAAAGAATAACACTTTAGAAATGCCTTACTTTTGACTGAGTAAAACTCAAAACCACTATTTATATACAGGTCTTAAGCTTTTTAATACATTACTTCCTAGTATCCCAATACTTCCCCTAAAGCAGTTTAAAATATATCTTGAAATCTTTTTAAAGGACATTGCTTTCTATAGCATTAGTGAATATGAGGACTATATGTGGCAAATGCCATTGTTATAAATTTCAATTTTAATCATATATAATCATACCGGTTTTAAGACTATGTCTATAGCAGTCTATTGTCTTTGACAATAAAGATTATTATTATTATTATTATTATTATTAATATTATGTACATGGTAGAGTCATGGGGTGTAGTGGTTACCATGAAGGCCTCTAGTTCCTGAGGTCGCGGGTTCAAACCCGGTGGAGGGCAAGATGGATTTCGGTCATAAAAATCCGTAGCTTGGCTTCTTTCCGAAGGGAATTAAAGCCGTTGTTCCCGTGTCGTAGATTTACGGCACGTAAAAGAACTTCAAGCCAGATAAAGAGGCCTCTGAGCAAAATCAAGGGTTTTTCACGACCAATATAGAATGGGACGCTAAGGACCACAGCAGTTAAAGAGCGTCCATAAATTAAAAAGAAATCAATTTAATTGTACGTGGTAGACAGAGTAAAAAGAGCAGATGTGTGTACTGGGAATTCTAGGGCACTCACTGCTTGAGGGAAAACTTCTTGCGTTTCAAATTCACGTAAGCACAGCACCGAACCATGGCTCGCAGCTGAGCTTGAATACCAAATAATTCATTTCCTTGCACAAAAGTAATTTAATAATGATGGGAATTTCATTTTTCTAAAACAAGTGCAGATAAGAGCAGATCTAATATTGACTATGTACTTAGGTTTCCATGGCAACCACCCCTGTTAGGAGTTGGGAACATATACTAACCATTTAACGGGGTGGGGGAAACATCTGAATGTTGCATAATGTTGCAGCGCCTCTAGTGGCCTGAGTGAAAATTTCATTACGTTGAGTGAAAGGAAATGGAGCACACAGTCTCTTCCAATTCATTCGGCGTTACCAGCTGTACCAACATAAGTTGATTATTCCAATCTCAGTGAATGACAGCTTGACTCCAACAAATCCCCCCAATCTGCTGATAGATTGCCGACATGCTTACAAGCCCCTTTCAACCTACACAATCACAACAGGGTGGATGTAAAGCATGGTTATATGCGGCGACGTAGGCGGCGGTGCCTTTGGCAAGGCGTTATCTGCTCTGTTCGCTGACAGACTTGGTTGAAAAGGCATTCTTTACAGCTCGCCACTCGCTTCAACTGGAGCGTGCAACAGATACAGCAAACTTTGTCTTGTGTTTCTTTCTGCCAACTGCAGCCTTCTTCCTTTTCACGTACCCAAATATTTGGTCAAGATGCAAAACCTTTTCTATGTTTTATCTCCTAAATATTCTAAGACTGTCACGAACACAATTACAAGCAAGAGCTGCACTAGAATTTCATCATAGCGAAATTATAAAAATCTGATTGGATTTCTCCACTTTCTCTACCCACTATCGTTTATTTTAATATACCTTCCAAAAATATTTCTTCTCTTGAGTTAGAATACTAGCCTATTGCTTCTAGAATATGCAACGCCCCATCTTTACAGACTTACTAGTGTTTTGCTGTATTTGAATTTATTTTCTGTTGTTCTGGTGCTACTCACAACAGTTTTGATATGGGAGATAAGAGGTGGGGAAGGGAGTATAAAAATGCACAACAGGTTGAGGTAAAATGTTTTTATTTTGTGCTCAGTTTTTGCTAGATTCATGGTGCTTTGGTTTTTACCCTCTCATTCTGATAAGGCATTGGATTTACACACAATTTTAGAAGGCTCAATTGCAGATAGGTATTCTTAATGTAGGAGGATTCAGTCTTAAGACTAGAACTAAACGTAGCATTAGAAGCGCATGCTAACAATGGAACCATTGGAAAGTTGGACCATTTGCATGGCACCCTTTTGAACACTTGCAGAACTTTATTCCACTACCACAACTGTAAACATCGGATGTGATACACTCACATGACTTTCTCTACTCTTGTAAAAACTATTTTTACACAAGCTTATTCTCCATATGATTCATTTTAATCGAGATATCGAGATGTTCATCTTATTGCTAATTTTATTGTAGATGCAAGGAGAATTGGTAGGATTGAGCGATAGTCAAATATCTTACGATCTGGTTGCTAAGTGGAGTATTCCATTTTCCTTGCATTGCCAGGACAAAAAAATGAATAACGGATTCCCGTTTGAGAAAAAGTATAAGCATTGGAGAATTTAAGGGTATAACAAGCAATATATTGAAAATGGTTCACTCAACAACAAAAAATGTATATAACATGAATTGTGTACTTTAAAGCGATCCACATTTTAAGTGTAGTAAAATTTTGTCTCCCTCTTATGGTTTACAAGTTATGCAAAAGTCGTTCACAATGAAGAATACTTTTGGAGACATTCCCAGAAAAGTCAAGATATACAATTCATTTGCTATAAAAATGTCTTAAATTTATGGTATTTTATTGAAAATCGTTAGAGCCATTTTTGGGAAAATTAAAATTTTCGAAATATCTTCCATGTAAAGGATAATCTGAGGTAGGGGGATTTTCTTGAAAACCTTCGTGTTGCATCTCTGGAAGTTACTGAAACTAAATACCAAGTTTGGTGTTTATCGGACTGTTCGTTTCTGAGTTATGCTGTTCACACACACGGACATGTTTCCAAAAATGCTTTATATGCATTACAGTACACCTCAAAGCATGCATTTCCTTTTTATTCTCGGTATCAAATTTTTGAGTGAAATGCAATACTTCCCCTACTTACTACACGTGGTAGAGAAAGTAAACGTTCATAATGAATAAATTAAATGGGTATGAAAAATACGAGTGCTGCATAAGTTATGCATTGTTTTGAATTATGTATAGAATTTGTGTTTGGAAATTTATTGATTCTGTCTCAGAAGTGTGGGTGCCCTTTAGTCCAGACGTTTTGTCTTCACCCTTATGTATCTCGCAACCAAGGGTGACAATGTTGCTAAAGTGTGATAACGCAGTGAATTGCTCACATAATAAAGCCAACACTTTCATCAGACCGAGCGGAATGGCTCAGGTGGTAAAGTCTGTGGCCCGCATTCGGGAGGTTCCGGATTCAAATCCCGTTGGCTGGCTAAGGTGTGGGTATTTTCGTGGTTTTTGCTCATTCGTCAAGGTAAATACCGAATTGGATGTTTAATACCAAGACCCAAAGTTCGCCCTTATACCTAAAACAATACTAAAATGAAAAATAAGTGGTAATAGCGAATGCTATGCCATCTACTACAGACATTGTAAGCAGTTAGACTGGACGTTACCCTAACGCCATCTGCACGGCACGAAACAGAAGATCCGGCTGCCATACCCTGGCGGTCTCGGTGGGCACGTGACGAAGCGGGATGGCATTTCCAAGGATGAGACCTTGAAGGGTAACTTTCCTCCTTTCTATGTGAGGGCGGCGGTTGGACTGGACGGCACCCTAATGTCATCTTCACGGCATGAAGCAGGTGGTTATATGGATGAGACCTAGAAAGCTAACTGTCCATCGCATATCGTTCTAGTAGTTATCCACCAACAGATCCGTCGCGATATGACCAAGCACTTAAAGGGACGTAAAATAAAATAGGGAGGAAAAAAACTTTCATCAGAAGCAACACAACAAGAAATAGAGCCCACATGCTTTATATAGAAGAGAATTGGCAGCTTAGAGCAGGAAGGCAGAAGAGACACATAGGGAGAGGACTAGCGGTTGGCGCAGCTATCAATTTTCATCCTTGCAGGTCTCGCCCACCACTGCCAACTGAGTCTGGATTCTTCTGTGTAAAGCACAGGTCAGATCTTGGAGCAGGAAGGTATTATTAAAACAATATTGGAAATTCAATAAGAGTACCAAACTTCCACTTAATTCCATACTTACCTTCAACAATTAGATACGATTTGTCTAGTATTGGGGAGTTCGTGGATATCGTAATTCATGAAGGTCATACTGAAAATCTGCCCTCCTTCTGGAGCATTATCACCAGATAACCTTACAATTCTACCAGGTGACATTATTGAAATATGAGGCGTGTTATTAAAGTACGTATCGTTTTACTATTTCGTCGCTGAAGTCGCGATTTTGAGTATGCTATATCACTTCCTCCATTCATTACGAAGTCAGACACAGTTGTGAGTGTTTTATACATTGTGTTTTCCTGCTGTTAGAGTGTTTCTAAATGCTTAAAACAATTGAACGACCCGCCTACTGCGAAGTCAAGTCAGTTATTTCGCTTTTTGAATGTAAAAAAGATTACGCCAGCAAACATTCATCGCCAATATTGTAAAATTTATGGGGAAACAATAATGGCCGGCCATATACAGCCAACAAACACAAAATCTGATCAGATTATTTTGTTTGGAAACAATTCGACCACCCTCCTTACACTCCGGATTTTGCGCTGAGAGATCTTCATCTGAAAAAAAATTGTTTTTGGAAAACATTTCAACAACGATGATGCTGAGAAGTAAAAGTGCTGACTTGGCTTTTATTAACAGACGGCATCATTCTTTATGAAGGTGTAAAAAACTGGTTTCTCGTTACGACAAGTGAGGTGACTATGTGGAAAAGTGGTATAAGGTAGTAATGATAATAAGGTATTTGGAAAATAATCTTCTGTTATTCTTTTTTTAAAAAATATATCCCTTCTTACTTTGAAAACACGCCTCATATGGTCATTCCATCCCTCTCTTCTTTTGTCTGTCCATACCACTATTCTTTAATCTGCATTTTACCGTAATATATTCATTCTTGTTTCGTTACACCCACTATTTTGCTTAGGGTTTTAATTTCTGTAACTTCCATTGATTTTTTTATCTTTGCAATGTATGCTCTAGTTTTAAATGAGTACAAGGGTACGGAGGAACAGATGGGGCCCCGAAACTGGGGCAAAGCGCCGCCCCTTGTGCTTCTACCATGACCTCGGGAGGGAGGGAGGGATGGATGAGGGGAGAGACCCGGAGACAACCAGATCTGGATGACGACGGGCGTAAGCGCAGGCAGAGTCCCCAATGTATCCAGATTGAACGACCCCATTTTCACCCAAGACCACTCCATTTGGCCTGGAGTCTCGAGGGTCTCCTAAAGAGCTCCTGCCCGAAAGTATCCTGGAAACCACCGAGTAGTCCCTGGACGACGTCAGGATAAAGCTTCCACAGAGCTCACAGCTATCGTCCAGCCGCAACCCGCCGAACATCGTCGCCTGGTTGTACAACTCTGAAATAGATGACAAGGAAGATGATGGGTATAGGAAATGGAGGACAGCAGAGTCGTTGTAGAGGACTGACCCGGGGACACAACACACTCCGCGATCAACCAGTATTTCTGTGCCAATCCAAATAAAACACTAACACCCGTTGAGTCCGCAACTGCTCCCAACGGCAGCATCCAGACTGGTTCCCTGTCTAATACCGTTATACACCGGGGTGAGGCCAAAAGGATTTGCAGCTAAAACATTACATTTAGTTACCTCGGCATAAACATTGGGGAATGTAGACTCCGAGGCGGCGAAAGATATCAAGAACTTGCTGCACAAAGCTAAAGCGGGCGTGGGATCTTTAGAACATGAATATACATAAATTCACATTTACCTCTGATTTATTATAAATAACAAGGTGCCGTACATTATACACACAAGGTTACAGACGAACACTAGGGGAGATGCCCCACGCACACACACCCATCTCGCACACGCAACCAAACACTCAGAAGACCTGCACTAGAGTGACGCTACTGTTTAGACCCACGCTATCAGACAAGGCTCTTACCTCAATTGCCTTCACTCCCTGACTAAAAATTGGAGGTAATTGCCAAGCCGGACAATAATTTAAAGTTACAAACGAAATAATTAGTTCAACAGCAATAGTATGCCCGACGCGACAATGCACGCTCATACGCTACAATACTTCACCTTTACTAATCAGAGTTTTTAAGCAAAACCTGATTAATATGCATGCGGAATATGTGTAGAATTAATAAGTGCCTCTTCTCCTTTGATTGTTCTTTTAGTTTCACTACTTGCTTGTGCATGAGGAGACAATGTAGACTCTGAAGATAATCATCACCGGGTGCAAAGGGTGTAGGGCTGCCCCAAGAAAATAAAAGGCCTTCTTCTTAAGTTAAATCACAACCAAAAGTATTGGAAGTGAGAAATTTTGACAGTATTTTTTGATGAACGCAATATTCTCAGAAGAACATTTTGGGGAGTTGTAGTTTCAGCACGTCAATCAGTAGCACAGGCCAAATGATTTCAACTGAACAAGCATCTGCACTAACAGCTGTAGCAAACAGACACTAAGTCAGTATTAACAGTGCAATCTGCCGCTGTGTCAGTTTAAAAGAATGGCATATTTGTGTAGTGTTGTTAGCTAGTATGACCTAACCAGCACAGAACCATTAGGGCAGTTTCTATAGAGCAGGAGGTCATAACAGATTCGCAGAATAACCACTATACCCAATTCACTAGAGCAATATTCTACGGTAAAACGTTCAACTGAATGGATAGCACGATATTTTAGCACTGTAATTAGTCATTATTAACTTATCTCTGGTATTATCACGAGCGCTAATAGTTTCTTATTGATTTAATTGAGGTTACCTATTGCTTTCTGTTATAACACTTATTTTGAGACCAAAGCTTGAGAAATAAAATGTCTAATCCCAACAGGTATGAGTTAGAAAGCTCAATTGATTACCTAAGAAAATCCCATGTTTTGCACTCCCATGACTTTCTCTACTCTTGAAAAACTATTTTTACAAACGCTTATTCACCATCTACTCCATAAAAATCTTGATAAAATCTGCAGAAATTATCTTATTGCTAATTTTCTTTTACATGCAAAGGCCATATTGAAATACGGTAGGCTTTAAGCGATGGTCAAATCTTTAAAGGGTGTTGGAAAATTCAAACAAATAACAACAAATATCTAGGAAATAGTTCACTTCACAAAAAACGTATATGACATAAATTGTGTATTTAACGTGATCTACATTTTTTATGTGTGTAGTAACATTTTGTTTATCTCTTACGGTTTACCAGTTATGCGAAGGTGCATCTGAATGAAGAGGACTTTCCGGACATTTCCAGAAAATTCATAATATACATTTCATTTGCCATGAAAATGTCTTAATATCTTAATCAAAATCGCTACGGTCATTTTTGAGAAAATCAAAGTTTTCAAACAAAAATCAGTGCAAAGGTTAGTCAGTGGTGGGGGATTTTGTTGAAAATCTTCGTGTCGCATCCTTGGGAGGATACTAAACTCAAATACCAAGCTTGGTACTTATCAAACTTTTCGTTTTTGAGTTATGCTGTTCACAGACAGACACACACACGGACATGTTTCCAAAAGTCTTTATTTGTATTCAGGGCACCCCAAAACATATATTTCCAGTGAAATATCGGTATAGAAATTTTGGGTGGAGGTAATACTTCGCCCATTTTCTACACGTAGTACAGAAAGTAAACAATTATAAAAAGGGGGTGAGTTTCGCAATTACTTTCTCTACGTATAGAAATTAGAGGATGTATTGTATTCTACCGAAAAATTGGATACCCAGATTTCACCGTAAATACATGTTTGAGGCTCAGGAATTCAATAAATTACCTTTAGAAAATGCTCCATCTGGGTGTCTGTGAACACCATAACTCAAAAACGAAAAGTCAGATAAATACCAAAGTTGGTATTTAGGTTCAGTAGCTTTCAAAGATGCGACACGAAGATTTTCAAGAAAATCCCTCCCCACCAGACTACCCTTTACATGGAACAATTTCCGAAAATTTTGATTTTGTCGAAAACGATTTGGATTAAAATTCCTTATATGACAGATATTTATATCACAAATGAAATGTATAATCTAAATTTTCTGGCAATAGCTTGTGAAGTCTTCTTCACTCTGAAAGTACTTTGTATAATCTTGTATAACTTCTAAACGTTAAGCGATAGACGAAAAGTACCACACAAAAGTTGTAGATCTCAATTTATTTAAAATAAGTAATAAGGGCATAAGCTGTTTCTGAAACATCCCTTATTAAATGTGAATTGTTGAATATTTGTCATTCTTTTAACGTCTCGTTGATTTTCAGTTGTTTCTCAAGATTACATGGAAACAGCATGGAATTTTAAGGCCAACATATAGCGTCCGGTCATTCAACATTTGTCTATAGCTGTTTTCTGTGTATCTATAACGAAATGTGTAATGCGGATATTTTTACTAAGTTTGGATTAAAATGTAGTAGATAGAAAAATAAGCTTTAGTTAGAATAGTTTGTATACCCACTAATAAAGGCAGAGGGTTGAGAAAGTAATGTGAATGTATCACATCAGTTTTTTCAAGATGGTCTCTGCATATAACTTAAACATATATGATTCTAAAAAATTTAGCTTTCAAAGGAAAATGAATTGAGAAAAGGTGATAACAATAAACAAATAATGCAGGAAGTGCTGAATTGTAAGCATTTAGGCTGTAAAATAGGTAATTTCAAACAAAATGCCATTCAAAAGAAGGTTTAATTATTTAGGCGGCACAATCAGAGAAACACTATTAAGCAAAACCAGAAAATACCCTTAATAAAATTCTACAAACTGTTAGCAATACCATTTATTTTGTATAGATATGAATGTTAGACGCTAACTAGAAACGAAACCAGACAGAATTAGCAGAGATAAGCTTTCTAATAAAGGTGGTGAGCTATAAAAATCTTGTTACATTCACGTGAATTTCTCTACCCTCCATTGCTTGTGGGTATAAAAGTTATTCTTACGAATGTATACTTTCCTATCTACTTCATTTTAATGAGATAAAACCTTTCCGGAGATAGCTGTATTATACAGAGCGAATCAACTGTTGTAGAACTGGGCGCTATATGGTGGCCTTAGAGTTCGATACTCTTTCCGTAACATCGCGAGAAACAATTGAAAATCGACAGGACTTTAAATGGATGACCAAGTATTGAACAATTCAAACCACTAATAACGGAAATTTCGGAAACGGTTAATGCCACGAAAATCTGCATGAAATAAGTTGTCTGTTTTAAAGAAATTACGTCTTTGTTTAGTACGTTTAAGTCTATCGCTTAAGGTTTACTGTACAAGATTATAGAAAGTTCCTTCCGAATAAAGAGGATTTCATAGACTATCCCAGAAAATTAAATATATGAATTTTATTTGTCATGTAAATGTGTTTAATATATGGTATTTTAATCAAAATCGTTAGAGCTATTTTTAGGAAATCAAATACTTCGAAATTGTTCCATATAAGGTGTAGCTGGGTGGGGAATACTTTCGAAAATCTTTGTGTCACATTTTGAAGACGCTGAACTTAAATAGTAAGTTTGGTATTTATCCGACTTTTCGTTTTGGATTTATGTTTATAGGCACATGCGGATCTTTTTCTAAAAATCTTTTCTTTTAATTCAGGGGGCCTCAAGCTATATACACTGTCATTTGTGAAACTTGTAACACCAAGAAGGAAACGTATTAATTCAATGAATTTAGTACCACAGGTTAGGTGCATGTCAAGTAACAAATGATAAACATTTCAAATCAATGCATGTCCTTTGAGCCCTAATATTCAGTATTTGATATGGCCTACATGCGCTGCAATTAGTGCCGCTATAGTCATGGCATTGAATCAAAAAGGTTCTGAATAAGTTCCTGGGGGATTTCCCTCCATGCAGTTTGTATTCGAGTCCACAAATCCGTGACACTGGTTACTGGAGGACAGTGACGCACCAGGTGCCGAACAACCATATCCCAGAGAAGTTCGATGGGCGACATATCAGGCGAACGTGCAGTCCAGGGAAACAATAGTACCCGTCGCACTTCGAAGAGTCTTGTACATTCCTCGCAATATGTGGTCGGGCATTATCCTGTTGAAATGCAACCTGTGGAGATGCCTGAAGCAGGGGAGTACCTGAGGCACTACAACCACCGTTACGTACAGCTTTCTGTTCAAAGTGCCCTCAATTCGTAGGAAGCGAGATGATTGTTGTAACTAATGGCGTCCCAAACCATCACACCAGGTGTTTGTCCGCTATGCCGCTCAACAATGCAGCCCTCCAGGTTGTGCTTACCACGGTACCGCCGGACACAAATGCGGCCATCACTGTAGGACACTTTGAAGCGACACTCGTCCGAGAAGACTACATTTTGCCACTCAGCAGCCCAGTGATGATGTTCACGTGCCTATTGCAGTCGGAGGAGAGCTTGTGGATTCTGAACAATGGAAGCCAACTTAATGGAATGCATGCAACCAGTCCAGCCTTCAGCAGTCGGCGACGAACCGTTAATGCAGACAAGTTCACACCTGTTGCAGTGCTCCAGCGTCGAGCCAACAATGTGAATGAAGCTGTACGGTCCGTTATGACTATGCGGACAAGATGACGGTCATCCCGTGCTGTGCTCATGTTCCGTGGTCCAGTAGCCGCTCTTCGCTGCGTACGACCTTCATCTATCCACTGCTTCCACACACGCATCACTGTCGTAGCAGCATGCCCTGTACGAGCCGAAATGTCACGGTATGACAAACCCGCTTCCAGGATACTGATCATTCTGGTCCGTTCGAACTCACTCACATGCCGATATGGCTCCCTTTGACGTCGACGAGGCATACTGGCATTCACTTTATTGTTTCCATCTTGTTTGACAGCTCTGCACTGATTACGCTGGGCGCAACACAGACCTTGTCTGACCGATACAGGAGGGCTCTGCTCGGCCTACGTGTACCCCATCTCTCTGCAAACCTAATCACTTATTGCTTGCACACTCTTCTACGCTTCCACCAAGTTTGGAGTTATTCGGGAAATTCTTTCTTTTCACAAACGGCAGTGTATTTCCGGTGAAATCTGGAGATTTTAGGTAGAATGCAATATTCCCCCTACTTACTATACCTAAAGTAGAGAAAGTGAAAATGAGGACATCCAAAAAGAACTAAATATAAACAATTTGTATTAAAAATGGAAGAACGTCAGCATTTACAAAGGTTGGAAGACCGTCGGATCCTAAAACGGCTATTAAAGTAGTGTCACACAGAAGCTATGGCTTAAGGTTATCGGGAGGTCGGCGTCGAGTGGTTCGAGTAAATAACGATAACGCCGCTTTCCAGCGCAAACACCGGACACGCTGTTGGGAGATACCTAGAAATATTTAGAAGCTTTATTACCCCTCTCCCCCAGAACGTGTCTTGAAATAGTTCTGGCAAGTTCAAGAATCTTTTATGGAAGATTGCACTGCCTATATAAGCGAGCGCTCTCGCGGGCAGTCCACTGCGTGTCGAGTGCGTGTTTAATTGTGTGTTGATTGGTCAGTCAGTGAGCGGGCGAGTTAATGACTGCATTTCTGGTGCGACTCTCAGAGCGAGTTGGTGACGGCTTCTGGGGCGTATAGCGAATGGTACTGCGAAGCAACAGAGGCTGCGTCGAAGCAACTGAAGTGATCAAAGAGTTGAACTAGTTTACTTCTGAAGTGAACCAACAGTGAAAGTGAAAACGAAGTTGAAACAGTGAGATTGAGAACTGAGAGATTGACGGTTGAAAAACCGGACAAAGTCACAGTATAGACCAACTGGAGAAAGAACTCAAAGGCGTGCAACGATGAGACTGAAAGGCCAATTCACAATTGAGACCGAAAAAGGTAAACAGACCTAAACGATGAAGATGATGAATACTTTTGGAAGAGTGAGTAGAGAAAGTTATGTAAATGTAACCCATGGGATTTTTAAATAACACGTAGTCTGTAAATTGGTATATTTCCTCTTGTCACCCATTCATATTTATGTATGCGCTTCGTTTCAGAAAATGTATCGCTAGTTTTAATTACTACGAGAGGCAGTATTTATATTTTAAGCCTTGGCAACGCTGAATGTTGTAGGTGCCATCTGACGTTTCCAATGGAAAGGTTGATATTTTTTACCATAATCTACTTCGAACATTTTGTCAATAGAGCGAAATTTGTTTTGTTTACACTAGCTTGAAAATTATGTGTCAACAAAAACATGGAATTAACTGGTGAAAATGTTCGTGCAATGATTTATTACGAATTTCGACGTGGATTATCAAGACAAGAGTGTATCGATCAACTAACTTCCACATTTGGCGACGAAGCTCCATCCTTTGCCACTGTGAAACGCTGGTATTACGAATTTAATCGTGACCGCCGTTCGCTCAATGATGAAGTTTGTGAAGGTCGTCCAAAATCAGTTGTTGTGCCAGAAAACAGTGATGCTCTGCAAAAACTAATAATTAAAGATCGCCATGCGACATATTGTGAGGTTAAGGCAACTCTAGGCATTAGTTCCACCAGGATATATAAAATATTCCATGATTATTTAGCCGTGAAAAAGGTTTATTCTTGTTGGATCCCACATAATTTGACGCAATCTCAAAAAGATGCTCGTGTCGATTGGTGCACAAATATGCTCAAGAAATACAATGGCGGTGCCTCAAAAACGTATATAAGGTTGTAACAGGTGAGGATTTATGCGTACGAGCCGGAACGTAAACAGCAGTCGACTGTATGGGTGTTTCAAGATGAAGCAAATCCAACAAAGTTCGCACTCAAAGTACTTTGAAGCAAATGGTCGCCTGCTTTTTCAGGAAAACTGGCCATGTGGCAACAGTGCCTTTAGAGTAACGTAAAATGGTCAATGCCGAATGGTACATAACCATTTGTTTGCCGAAAGCCTTCGTTGAAGTAAGGAAAACCAACGAGAACCGTAGGATCGTTCTTCGTCAAGACAATGCGAGCGCACACACATCTCGTCTAACAACAAAGTGTTTGAAGGCTCAAAAAATCGAATTAATGGGTCATCCGCCATACAGTCCCGATTTGGTACGCAATGACTTCTTTTTGTTCCCGAACATCAAGAATAATTTGGGTGTACAACGATTTTCGTTGGCAGAAGAAGCCGATGATGCCTTCAAAAACCATGTTTTGGAGGTGTCCCAAGAAGACTGGAATAAATGCTTTGACAAATGGTTCAAACGGATGCAAATGTGTATTGGCTATAAAGGAGAATATTTTGAAAAACAATAAAGCAGTTTTAAATCAGAAATTACTTTGTTTTAATTATTAGGCTCAAAATATAAATAGTGCCCCTCGTAGAGTAGTTTAGCATTTTCATTTGGAGTAACCTTGGTTAGTTTCACACTCAGCAATTCTGCTAATGCCTTATTGTAAATTTGTACGTTAAAGTCGCCAGCTATAAACAATCAAGTAGCCGCGTTTACATGTTATATTTAAAATCAGATGAGGAGTTAGCACAGCACCTCAAGTAGACCAAAGTGGAAGTTTTGTGTTTCCAACGTGACCCCTGGGAAGTAGGGATAAAAGGGAGACCAAAAAGGCGGCTAAATATGCACTAACAAGGACCGGTTTCCTAAAAATTCCAATATGACACCTATCCTGGCGTGTTACCTGCTATTTGGGAGTCTCAGGTGTAGACGAGACACTTCCAGGAAGGAAACCAAATGAAATTAGAAAGCTAAACTGAGTTGTATTTATGGACGCTCTTTAACTGCTATATTCCTTAGTGTCCCATTCTATATTGGGCGTGAAAGACCGCCCTCTATTAGGCTTGAGGTTCTTTTGCATACCTTAAATCTACGACACGGGACTACCGGCTTTATTTCCCTTCTGAAGAAGCCATGTTATTGATATTTACGCCCGAAAAAATTCATCACCCTCCATCGGGTTTGAAGCCGCGACCTCCGGAACTAGATGCTTGCATGGTAACCACTACCACACGGAGGACGACGAAACCGAGCGAGGTAGCGTTCGATTCCCGGCGACCGCCCTCTCTGATCCATGGGTTTTTCGTGGTTTCCCCATTTCGTCAGCGGTTGTTCATCTTCTACTAAGACTCTCCTGCCCATCATTGCCGCACTCATCTGCTTATCAGGGTTGTAGGACCAGCTGACGGTGTTCTCCGGGTTGCGGCTGGGCAGTTGTTGTGTTCCGTATAGGTTTCCTGGTGTTGGGGACTCTCAGTTAATTCTCGCCCCTAGTGGGCCCCCCAGTGGCTTGTGGGGTCTCTCCTCCGGACTCTCTCCTAAACCCTACTTCCCACGTTTTACGGAGAAGCAAAATGGCCATTGCGGCCTACTTGTGGTGTTCTGCCTCGGTTTTTGAGAACCTTCTGTTCCTCCGTACCTTTAGCTTTACCCAGGAAGGAAGGGTGTCCTAATATTTTCGCTGAGTGCCAGGGAGAAAATCTTTACAAAGCGCAAATTCCACCGTGCTGACGCAATACACCACCCGGCGTCGCTTGGTCCTACAGCCCTGAAACAAATAAAAGGAAATGATGGACAGGAAGTTCGCGGTAGAGGGTAGACAACCCCACCATTCTCCTACCGACCAGGGAAACAAAAAATAGCAATCAGAGTTGTATAGAACCCGGAACGTCCCGAATATGAGCCCCATACGTTACTGAGGGGTCATAATGAATTAAATAATTCTCATTTCCTGTTTTTCTTCGTTCTGGAACATATACTACTATTTACCTTTATTTTCACCCCGATACCAAGATTCTTTCATTTATTCCTGTGTGACCTTATATTTTATTTTCGAATCCTTTGATAAACACTTCTATTCCCTGAAGCACTGTGTCCGTTTAACTCTTCAATATGTGACTGTAAATTTGTCTATTTATTTTGTACATTTCATTTTCTCTTTTGCCTCTGTGATTCTAGGAATGTTAAATCTCTTTTTATGTAATTTTCTGTCAAGTTTTATTTACCGTTTGTGCAGATTCCAGCTTTTATTTCGAATCGTTTTGCCTTGACTTTTGCCTTTGTTGTCGCTGTTACATCAGTGTGGCTGTTCTTGAGGCTTATGGGTACGTTATGTATATACGGAGGGGTTACCAGCGCTTCGTCGAGTTTCTAATCTGCGGGATCAAACCGGAGCCTTTACCGCAGGTTTTCAAGGTCCTGCTAAGCCTTCGCAGCTACTAAACGACCACGGGGTACTAGTCGCACTGTACTTCACCCTAGAAGGTAATCCTCGGCTTTTTGTTACTCACCCCTAGGACAGGCACCACAGAAGACTGACTTTTGAGGTGTTGTTGCCTGAATAATCCTGTTTTTAATATTACACTCATCAAATTAAAATTGGTGGACATCTAAGAGATGGAGCTCGAAGCAACCAGGCTTTCTTCAAAAGACTGCATATATTCTAATAGTAGTTATAACGGGGAATTCACCTATAATCACAAAAGTCTTCCGAAAAAAAATTATATACGAAATTTCAAATACACAGATGTTTCAGTGTGTTTCAATACTGAATATTTGTAAACAAAACACAAATGTTTGTCCAACAGTACTTACAAGGAAGCTTTCTCCGTGCATTGCGCAATTGTTTGTTGCCTGTAGAGGTGGTTATTAATCTTTCTCCATACACTCCGTCTATTTCCCTGACCCGCCATCCAACCCTATGGTTTGCAAAACCTTCTTTAATTTTGATGTCCATATGGAAGTGTTATTCATCATAATTTTATTAAATAATTTACTACTCCGAAACTACTCGTTCTAAACGTAAAAACAACAATATTTCGATAAGAACCATATGGTCCCTGACGGCAATGCCTGATGCTAGAGACGACTTACACAGAAGGTAGTTTAGCCTGCTAATTACAGGAATGGCAACTGCTCGAATGCGCGTCAATTGGCCTGTATGCACACAGTACATCGTCGGACCATTGCTTGTGGCGTCTGTTCGAAGACTCCTGGCATGTCCGCAATGGCACCAGCAGCGACGGCAATTCTAGCAACGAGGTTTTTTTCTGTTTCCACACACCAGCTGCTTCATATGGCCCCAGAGGAAGAAATCCAGGTGACCTGGATGGCCAGACAACAGGGCCACCTCGGTCGATCCATCAATTACCGAAGGTGGCTCTCAGATGATTCCTCACAGCAATGCTGAAATGGGCTGGCTCCCCATCATGCTGGAAGTACATCCTTTATCTAACATTCAGAGGTACATCTGTCAGTTCTGGCAACGCAAGTTCCACTAAGCTGCGATAGCTGCGTCCGTTGAGGCGGAATGAAAGAATGTATGGTTCAATCAAGCAATGACCGAGAATGTCGTGTTTCCAAGCAGACCTCAGAGCCAACCGTTCATACACAGAGCAGGTTTGGAGGTCAGTAACATCCCCAGTCAGCGACGCTCACAAACAGTTCCCTAACATTACAAGTTGACTTCACAGACCAATGTACCTTATCCAAATATATTTATTTTGATGTTCCCTATTATCCGTATTAATTTGAACAAGTGGTTTCAGAGCATCCTGTATTTATTTGCTTTATCTCTGTTGTAGAATTTAAAAAAAAATACTAGTTGAGCCTTTCTCTGACTAATGGCAGCGGTTATATAAAGGTTGTTCAGAATGAAAAGGACTTCACAGGCTATTCCCTAGAAATTCAATAAATACTTTTATTTATCATGTAACTGTCATATAGGTCATTCACATACTCTTTCCATGACATCGCGAGAAACTAACTATAGCGACAGCACTTCACAGCAATGAAAATATTGAAAAATTCAAATCAATAGCAACAGATATCTCGGAAATGACTTATGCTACAAAAAGGTTATTTGAAATAAATTTTGCATACTAAGCTTTTGTCTCTCTTATGGTAAACCACTTATATAGATTTATTCTAATTAAATTTCATGCAATTATCTAAAACCTCGCCGTGTCCGAGTGGTTACACCACTCGCTCTCACCAAGGCGGCCCGGGATTAATTCCAGGGAACCATATATAGTGTTTGTAGTGGACAAAGCGGCATCTGGGCGGGTTTTCTTCGGTTTCCTCCACCATTCATTCCACCAACAGCTCTTCATCACCTTTCCATTCATTCATCTCGCCGTCATTTCATATCATCTCCTTCCTCGCTCTCATACGGGTCGAACACCCATATTGACTATTCTATCTGATCCATAATAGTGCTTTCTGACAGACGCCTGACTGCAGGCACATGCTTGTAAGTCCTGGGGGTGTAAGCCCCAACATCGCGGAGGGTAAACAGAGAAATAGGAATATGTAATTGTTTTAAACATATAATATTTTAATCAAAATCGTTTGAGCTATCAAAAATAGAGCATAACGAAAATGTTTTGATGTAAAGGATGGTTTGGGTTGGAGGGATTTCCTTGGAAATATTCCGACATTTTTAAAAAAAATATGTCATGCATTCGCATGGCTTTCCTACATTCTGTCATTTATTAGTGGGTATACAAGCCACTGTTACGAAATTTAATTTTTCTATTTACTTCATTTTAATCGAGATAAACCTTGTCAGAAATAGCTACATGACACATTTCGTTATAGATATAAAGGGAATAGCTATAGTCAAATTATAAGAACTGGACGCTGGCTTTAAAATTCCATTCTCTTTACACATAGTCGTGAGAAACAACTGTATATCGACAGGACTTTAAAGGAAGGTATTTGTATTTTAAAGAGATCGACATTTTTATGTCGTGCATATTCGTCTATCGCTTAAAAATTACCAGTTGTATAAGATTATACAGGTTTTCTCGAATAAGTATTAGGTATGAAGTTATAAAACTAAATTCATAGGAGATATTGTGTACATATAGTGAACTAATACCTTCAAAATAAGTCCCTCTTGCATCAACAGATCACTGCAAACGTTTTTTCCAGTCTTCGTACACCCCTTGGACGTCGGCAATAGCAAGGCTATTCGGGTATGCCGTCGAAACCACTTGGATCGCCTCATTCGTCTTGAAATTGAAATGATCCGAGGGAACAAAAAGAAACCTGGGATGCATATCTGGACTGGTTGGTTGGGACGGCTTTTAAATTTTCTATTTAGTCAGTGTCACCGTTACGATTAGCGAGGTGTGAGCGGATCAAGGATTTGGCGACTTCCCTTGGAAAGCGACAGACCTCATGCCGCATTTTCATCAGTTGGCGTCGATGTCGGACGTTCTCCGCGGTTCTTGTCTTCGTCTTCGACGTCCTCAAGTCATTTTTTAATCTTTTATGTCACTCAAAAACACACATGCTAGACATGGTTTTGCCCTTGAAAAGCTCACAAATCATATCAAATGTGTTGCAGAATATTTGTTCAGTTTAAAAAAAAACAAGATGGACGCGCTGCACGTTGTTTTGCTACATCTTGACTCTTAGCGTGACTCTACTCTTGACTCTAAACACACTCTCATTTCAGGCTTGGAGGTAACTAAGCCGGGTAGCCTAGCTTAAGTGGCACCCGCATCATCCATCCAGCCCAAAGATGCCGGCCCTCGTATCCGTGGTCGCTGGAGTGTATAGTTCCAGCGCCCCGCCAAGCTAAGGGTCGCGGGTTCGAGTCCCGCCATGAGCATGAGTGTTTCTGTGTGTCTGTGTGTTGTGTAATTGCGGTAATAAGCGGTAACAAAAACAGTAAAAACACAGTAATCATAAACTGGGTAAAACAAGTGAACTCCAAAACAAGAAAAAAGAAAGAGAGAGACCGCCTTCCAAACTCTTTGCAAAGTCCAGAAAATATGTCCCGATGCCTATTGGAGAAACCCTATATCAAATTCCTTCAGAATAAAGAGGGCTTCATCACTTTTCCAAGAAAATCAAAGATATACATTCAATTTGTCATGTAAATATCTTGAAATATCGTGTTTTAATCAAAATATTTTGAATAATTTTGAGAAAATAAAATATAATACAAATTTTCCATGTAAATCCTAGTCTGATGTGGAGAATTTAAAATCTTCGTGTCTAATTTCTATAAGATAGGTACTGAACCTGAATAGCAAATTTAGTATTCATTGGAATTTTCGTTTTTACTTTCTCTACCAAGTACTTATTAGGTAGAGAATGTATTTCATCCCATCTAAAAATTCTATACCGAAATTTCACTGTAAAAACATGTGTTGAGGCTTGCGGCCGTACCACTTTTGGGCGCCAATTTGCGGCGGTGTTTCGCCTGTTTGCGGCGATACATGGTTATTTGGCGGCACGGGATTTGCAGGAACGGTCCCGGGTTTGATACTACCATGGATCTTGGATCTCGAGTTAATGGTGAATGCGACAGTTTTATTTTCCTGCTCGTTTATTTCCCGTCACCACTTTAAAGTCTGACTCCTGCTATTACTTCGACACACACGCGCCTTTCTTTATTGCTACGCTTCTTGTCATCGCACCTATCCGCCGACACATTTTCTAAGAACCATCTCCTAGGAACTACCACGACGAAGTGTGTCTTCTACACTCTCCTTTTTCTCTATTTTGAATTTCCTATCTCCCCACTTCACTACCACTTGATATATACCACGTTTCATTGGACGCCTGGAGCTATCTGGGTTTTGAGAACATTGACCCTTTTCTTACACATCTGCTTTTCAGGCTACCTAACGGGACACTTATCAATTGAGGGAAAAACCACCCGCTTCCCGCCTGTTGCTGGCACTATCTATTCAACCCTTATTCACATTTACGGTAACAATCGCTTTCCAGTCGTATTATAATACTATTCCTACTGTTATTAATATTTATTTTCCCTATGATTATAATTTTATTTAGCTACTCAAAACGTACTGCTTCAGGCTCCTTGAAATTAAAACAGACATTTTAGGAAAAGCCCCGTGTGTGTATGTGTGTGTGTGTGTGTGAAAAGCATAACTCACAAACGAAAAGTCGGATAAATACCACTCTTAGTATTTAGGTTCAGTACCTTTACAAAGATTTCAACAAAATCCCCCCATTCCAACTACCCCCTCCATAGAACACTTTTCGAAAATTTTTATTTTTTAAAGAATGGCTCAAAGATTAGAATTAAAAGATAATATATTTAAGATATTTAAATAAAAAAATATATATTTTGAATTTCTGGTAATAGCTCGTGAAGTCCTCTTCATTCTAAAGGAATTCTTTATAATCTTGTATACCTAACCGGTAAACACTAAGACGAAAACGTAACATATAAAAATGTACACCTCTTTAAAAGACACAATCACTTCAAATAAGCTTTTCTGTGGCATAAGCAGTTTCTGAGATACACGTTATTAAAGGTTCAAATTGTTCAATACTGTTCATTCTTGTAAAGTCTCATCCATTTTCAGTTGTTTCTCGCGATTGCATGGAAACGGTGGAATGTTAATGCCAGCATATAGGGTCCAGTTCTTAAAGATTTGACTATCGCAGTTCTCTTTGTATCTATAACGAAATGTGTAATGTAGTTATTTCTTTAAAGGTTTATTTGGACTAAAATGTAGTGGATAGAAAAATAAGCTCCGGTAACAATTATTTGTAAACCTTCTAATAAAGATAGAATGTAGAGAGGATCGTGTTAATATATCGTATCCGACATTTTAGTTATATTGCTTACAGACACAAGGACCTTCTTCTTCTTCTTCTTCTTCTTCTTCTTCTGCTTTATGGACTTAGACCATTAGGCCTGTTTCCAATCAAGAGAATTGATCTATCCATCAAGCCTTCCTATATTCCTGAAATCTTTTGGTTTATATTGAATAAAACCAGATGGCAGAGTTTTAGAGACTATTCTTTTTATGTGTTCATATCACTTAATCTGTAATTTATTTTCTTAATCGTCTTACCCTCCTCGTATGTACCTAAAACCGTGTCTAGGGTTTGATTCCTGTAGACAAGCAGACGGACATTGAATCAGAGAATGAAGAACCCGGAACGGGGGATCGACCTGTAGCCAGATATGAGAGTGAGGAAGAAGATAATATGAAATGAAGGCAAAATGAAGAAAGAAAAGATGATTATGGAGCAATTGGTGTAAAGAACGGCGGCAGAAACCATAAAACTCGGAGAAAACCAGCTCTGATGCCGCTTCGACCACCACAAATTCCACATGTGGGTCGAAATCTGCTGCCTTGTTGGGAGTCGAGGGATGTAACCACCCGGTTACAGCGCAGCCTTATTCTGGGTTCAATATTAATCCTTTATAAGTTTTTACTTCTTTGTTTCCTCACAAGGTTTACTCCTGCCACTGTTTTTCTTAAAATATTTTTGGGTGGGTTCACGTAGACTCGAAACATGCCAGTTGGCTCAACCGCGATGTATTTTACGAGTGTAGATACCACTTCTTGAGTTAAAAGAATTGCAGAACTGAACGGGGCAACTTCAAGTAAACGCGAGTAAGTGGGGAACCACGCATTAATGTAAGCCATCTTGGTTCTACTCCTCTTGCTTATAATCGAAGATGAGCATGTCACGCTAATTGAGAGCCCTGTATTAGAGTCTTCAGTCCGTGATGGTAGACAAAAACAGTATAAACAATACCGATAAGGTCTTTTACCGTTTTCTACTTCAGTTACACAGGTTTTATTTTCGAGAAAATAAACTCACTTTTTAGATTGACAAATAATTAATATGTCCTTATTTAACCTCTCCGTATCCACCCATAGTTATTATTTACTCTATTACCTATAGTAGGTAGGGGAAGTATTACATTCCACCCAAAAATTCGATACCGATATGTTACCGGAAGTGGATGTTTTGAGGTGCCCTGAATCCCAATAAAGCATTTTTAGAAGCATGTCAGTGTGTGTATGTGTCTGTCTGTCTGTTTGTCTGTGTCAGTCTGTGAATACCATAACTCAAAAATAAAACTTCGGATAAATACCAAGCTTAGTATTTGGGTTTAGTATCTTCCAAGGATGTGACATGAAGTTTTTCAGGAAACTTTCCCATCCCAGGCTACCCTTTACTTGGAACATTTTTCGAAATACTAATTTTCTCAAAAATGGCTATAACGATTTTGATTAAAATATATTATGTTTAAATTATTTTGGGCGGCGCCGTGGCCGAGTGGTTAGACCGCTCGCCTCCCACCGAGGCGGCCCGGGTTCAATCCCAGGGACCTGCATGTGGGATTTGTGGTTGGACGAAGCGGCGTCTGGGCGTGTTTTCTCCGGGTTCTCCGGTTTTCCCCGCCATTCATTCCACCAACTGCTCCATCATCACCTTTCCTTTCATCCATTTCACCAACATTTCGTTTCATCTACGTCCTTCATCCCATACCAGGCATCGGGCTGATCACCCATCCTGGATGCTCTGTCTGATCCATGAGTGTCTGTTCCTCGACGGGCCTCTGACACCAAGCACCCGTAAGTCCTGGGGGGTGTAAGTCCTACATAAGAGGAGAGTAAACAGATAATGAATGAATGCTTAAATTATTTTCATGGCAAAGATGTGTATATCTTGAATTTTTTTGGAATGTCCCCAAAAGTCCTCTTCATTCTGAATGACTTATAACTGTTAAACCACAAGAGATAGACAACATTTTATTAGACATACATTGTAGATCTCGTTAAAACACACAATTTATACCGTATACATTTTTTGTCGAGTAAACCATTTCAGAGATATTGTTTGTTATTTGTTTGAGTTTTCTAATATTCAAACCTCTCAAATGGGAATTCGTTATTCATTTTTATATGTCCTGGACATACAAAGAGAATGGAATGCTCCACATAGCAACCAGCTCTTAAAATATTTGGCTATTGCTTAAACCTTACCATGTTCCCCTTGCACATACAAGAAAATTAGCAATAAGTTTCTGCAAATGTTTATCTCGATTAACATGAAGTAGATGGAGAATAAGCGTTTGTGAAAATATTTTGTTCAAGAGTAGAGAAAATCGTGCATAGGATTTTTTAAAATTAGCTGTTCTTGTCTAAGATTACGGACTATATCATTGTTGAGTTAAATCAAAACTTTAAAGCCCGTAATGAAATACATGCAAACATGAGAGCATGATAACGCTACTGTTATAATGACATTGTTCATTGAATAGGTGTTTGTAATTTTGCCCGTGTTGATTGATAAGGTGTTCTACCTTCTCCGTGTAAACATATAGACCTTTCTGAGAGCCGTTGATGTAGTATGAAATTGCGCCGTCGAATTCTGCAACTCTTTAAAGCACGAAGGGATATCTGCACACGTCAAATACGGCGCAGTTGGGCCACTTGGTATATTTCCTGTGAAATCGATTTTTTTGGGTGGAATACAATACTTCCCCTATTTACTGTACGTAGTAGAGAAGGTAAAAACTGTGCGTGTTTTTTAAGTGACATATTAACATTACAGCACTAATAAAATAAGCGAATACAAGCTTCCTTTACAAGCTGTTGCTAAGTGAATTTACTTCGCCTCGCTGCGTGAAATGAGAAATTGCAGAAAATGATACCTGAGCTGTTTATGACATGGTCATCTGCATGGAAATTTTGCTGACAAACTGTAGTAAATGTTTGTGGTTCAACCGTGCCTTAAAACAGTGCCTGGTACATCTATTGGACTTTGTGCCAGTTTCTCTTAGCCTTGCCATAAATGACAGTGTGTAACAAAAGTCAATTGTAATATGGTTTATTACACAGTAAAAATAATTGGAATGATAATCTAACGTCGGAAAAATGAAGCGAGAAACGCGAATAACGTTCTCTCCTTGTTTAAATGTTGACATCTGTGATTAAATATAAATGAAAATGAACATTAAAACGTATTAGAGAGACTTTTATCCCATTCCGTCACATCGCACACAGAGATTTTTTGCCTTTGAAAGTGCTGGACTGTTTTGCTATAAATGAAATATTGATTAGTGAGGAGCTGGAATTTTATAACGCCTGCATACTCTTATATCACAGCAAGAGGAGTTAATTTATTTCTAATACCAGTGACGTTCTCGATATAATACTCACATACTGAACACTATTCTGGAATACTTTCGAGCATTTTATACCTTCATTCTTCAGGATTAGACAAATTATTAGTTTGTTCTAACGTCATTTAAGTTAACTGCTCGATCCATCTCTTATTAGGTCGGTTTGGTTTATATTTTAAAATATTCAGAAGTATAATTTATTTTTCCATTATTAATACATGTTAATAGCAATTTCTCTATATTCTTAAAGCTTGTTTTTTATAATAAAAGTTTTAAACTCATTTGAATATCTTGGCTTTACTTCTTATCCAATAAAGTATACCTGCTACTCCGTACATATCTCAAAAACTTGATGTGTTGCATTCATATGACTTTCTCTACACCATAGCACTTATTAGTGGGTATACAAATTATTCTTACGAAAGTTTATTTACATGTCTAATTTATTTTAATTGACATAAACATTTGCAGAAATGGCTACTTTACACATTTCGTTATAGATATAAAGGGAATAGCGATAGTCAAATGTTTTAGAACTGGATGCTATATGCTGACCATAATATTGCATGCTCTTCCGTGAAACAACTGAACATGGACAGGACTTAAAAAGGAAGACCTAAGTATTGAACAAACGCAGCCATTAATAACGAATATTTCGGAAATGGCTGATGCCACAAAAAGAAATTGAAATAAATTGTGCATTTTAAAGAGATCTACATTTATTTTGTAGCACGTTTTCGTCTATGTTTACCAGTTATAGAAGACTATACAAACTTTCTTTCGAATGAAGAGGTCTTCACAGGCTATTCCTAGAAGATTCAAGATATACCTACAATTTATTCGTCATATAAACACCTTAAATATACGGTATTTTAATCAAAATATTGGAGCCAATTTAGAAAAAATCTGATGCTACATCACAGGACATTCTACCTGTATATTTTATTAATGGGTATAAAAACGTATCTTGCGAAAGCTTATTTTTTGCCCACTTCATTTTAATGAGATAAACCGTTGCAGAAATAACCACATTTCGTTATAGATACAAAGGAAACAGCAATAGTCAAATTGCTTCAGAGCTGGAAGCTATATGCTGACCTTGTGTACTCTTTACATTCCGTCGCGGAAAACAAGTGAATGTCGATAGGAAGGGATATCTTAAAATGTCTTGTGCCATTATGTGACAATTGTGTGTTAAAGAGACTACATTTTTTGTGTAGAACGTTTTCGTTTATCGCTTAATGTTTACAGTTATGCGAAGTTCATTTTGAATGAATAGGACTTCGCAGGTTATTAGCAGAAAATTCAAAATATATATGTAAATATTTTAATATATTTTATTTTAATCAAAATCGTTGTAGCAACTTTTGAGAAAATCAAAAATTATGAGAAATATTCAAGTAAATTTTACTTGAGGATGGTAGGATGTTTTTTTTTTTTAAATTTTCGTATCGCTTCTTCGAAAAGACTGAATTTAAATACCAAGATTGGTACTTATCCCACTTTTTTTACTCACAAACACATACACACACATACGCGGATACCGTTTTCTAAAACTTTACTCTTGATTCAAGGGTCCTCAAAACAGTGTACCAGTGAAATATCAGTATTGAATGTTGGTATGGAATACAATACTTCTACTACTTTCTCTACGCGGTAGAGATAATTTTTCCATCGGTCTCTATCTGGCTTGAGGTTCTTTTTCGTGCCGTAGATTTACGGCACGAGACCATCGCTTTACTTCCCTTCCGAAGCAAGCCATGCTAAGGATTTTTACGCCCGAAAAAAATCTATCGCCCTCCGTTGGGTTTGAACCCGCGAGCTCGGGAACTAGAGGCTAGCATGGAGGACGACTACTTTACGCTTCTTGAAAATCTTATTGTCGCATCCTTAGAAGATGAACTTAACTACAAAATTTGACATTTATCCGAATTTTTTAATTTGAGTTATGCTGTTCGCAGACACTCGCCCGCATGTAGAAGTATTTTAAAATATTTTGAAGGGTTAAGGACCTCAAAACATGTTTTAATAATCAATTCGAAATACATAAATTTTGGGTCCATTACAACACATCCTCTACCTATTAGTTGCGTGGTAGAGAAAGTAAGCATGAGAATAAGTAGGTTTGAAAGTGAAAATCATACTTATGTGTATGGGGTTATTTGAAAAGTCACGTAACCTGGTTTCAATCTCTCTCTGACAGAGAAAAAAGCAGAAAATGCCAGTTTTGAAACAGTTTTGTAAATATTCACTCTAGCATTCACTTAATGAAAGAAGTAACATTTTGAGGGAATAAATGCCCAAGTAAGGGTTTTTAAGCCCCAAAACACCTCACCCGATCCATCTCTGTGATCTGGATGAGCCATTCAAATGCTAAGTATCATGAAAAGCCACCAGGATTGCTCTCAAATAATTTCCACTTTGTAGCAACTAACTGGAAAAACGAACAGATGGTATTTCAAACAGAAAAGCACTTGTTTCTAAAACTGCTGGCAGGCAAAAGTTTGAAAGCCATTTCCCCCGAGCGTTTTATTCAAGGGGACGACATTCCTAGTTGATTGACCTCTATGCTAATCCTGTCACAAGAAAATAACTGACAGCGCCATCGCTTGTCAAGAAACTTCAGAGACTTTAATTACTCTTCCACTGTCTCTTAGAAGATGGGAGATGACAAAAATGCAATTTCTCATAATTAGGTATGCATAGAAAATGTTGAATGAATTTATAACCCTGCCGGTTCGAAGGCCTCTTCACCATATTGTACTGAAGTTAACTGGACGTTTGTTACTTTTGATCCAATAAAAAATCTGATGTGCTACATTCACATGACTTTCTCTACTCTTGTACAAACTATTTTTACAAACGCTTATTCTCCAAATGCTTCATATTAATCGAGAGGTTAATCATATTGCTAATTTTCTTGTAGATACAAGGGGAATTCGTAGGCTTTAAGCGATAGTCAAATATTTTAAGAGCTGGTTACTATGTGGATTAATCAATTCTATTTGCATTACTAGGACAAAAAATTAATAACGAATTCCCATTTGGGAAGAAGTATAAGTATTGGAAAATTTAAGGGAATAACAAGCAATATCTCCAAAATGGTTCACTCAACAAAAAAATGTAAATGATATAAATTGTGTATTTTAACGTGATCTACATTTTTATGTAGTAAAATTTTGTCTATCTCTTACGGTTTAACAGTTATGCAAAAGTCGTTCACAATGAATACTTTTGGAGACATTCCCAGGAAATTCAAAATATACATTTTATTTTGTCATGAAAGTATCTTAAATATATGATATTTTAATTAAAATCGTTAAAGCCATTTTTGAGAAAATTAAAATTTTCTAAAAATGTTTCACGTAAAGAGTAATCTGGGGTGGGGAATGTTCTTGAAAACCTTCGTGTCGTATCTCTGGAAGATACTGAACCTAGATACCAAGTTTGGCGTTTATCCGACTGTTCGTTTCTGAGTTATGCTGTTCACAGACACACACACAGACATGTTTCCAAAAATGTTTTTTTGGAATCACAGGGTCTCAAAAAATGTATTTCCAGTGAAATCGAGTTATCCAATTTTTGGGTGGAATACAATACTTCCCCTACTTACTATACGTAGTAGAGAAAGTAAAAATATCTAACGTTTTACATTGACAATTTTCACTACCATTTGTCGCTTATTACTGGGTATACGACTTATTCTTACGAAAGTTTGTTTCTCTATTTAAGAGGACAAGGTACTTTGAAATGGTCAAAAATCACATGTTTTGTTTTAGGCACTAATGAAATCTCAATTATTTACGTTTCATAAAATGTATGCTTTCTGGCGGTTAAGAGGATTTTAAGGCATTTAAATCCCATTTAAATGCTAGTCTGCATTCCTTTAAAGCTGTTAAAAAACGCCCCTTTTTACTTTCTCTAATACGTATAGTAAGTAGGGAAGTATTGCATTCCACCCAAAAATTCAATACCGAACTTTCACCAGAAATACATGTTTTCAGACCCCCTGTATCCAAAAAAAGGATTTTTGGAAACATGTCCTCGTGTGTGTCTGTGAAAAGCATAACTCGCAAGCGAACAGTCGGATAAACACCAAACTTGGTATTTAGGTTCAGCATTTCCAGAGATGTGACACGAAGGTTTTCAAGAAAATCCACCCACACCAGATTACCCTTTACATGGGACTTTTTCAAAAATTTTAATTTTCCCAAAAATGGCTCTAATGATTTTAATTAAAATATCATATATTTAAGATACTTTCATGACAAATAAAATGTATATCTTAAATTTTCTGGGAATGTCTCTAAAAGTGTTCTTCATTGTGAACGATGTTTGCATAACTGATAAACCATAAGAGATAGACAGAATTTTACTACACAAAAAATGTAGATCGCGTTAAAATACACAATTTATGTCAAATACTTTTTTATTGAGTGAACCATTTTCAATATATTACTTGTTATTCCCTTAGATTTTCTAATGCTTATACTTTTTCTCAAATGGGAATTCATTATTTGGTTTTCTTGTCCTGGTAATGCAAAGAGAATGGAATGCTCTACATAGCAACCAGCTCTTGAAAGATTTGACTATCGCTTAAAGCCTACCAATTCCCCTTCTATCTACAAGAAAATTAGCAATCAGATTAAGATCTCGATTAACATGGAGCATATGGAGAATAAGCGTTTGTAAAAATAGTTTGTACAAGAGTAGAGAAGGTCATGTGAGTGTAAAACATCAGATATTTTGAACATCTTTTGTATCTTTAGAAATGAGCGATTATAGCATGTCCAGCGAGCAGTTCAGCAATTAACAAATCAGGCCAGGACCAAGAGAAGTCCATCAGTAGATCGTAAGCGGAATCATTGAAGCTGCAGATAATTATGACCCTGGATTGTACTGAAGTGTCTCAGAATTTTTATGTTCTAACTTTAAATTCAGTTTTCTCATAACAACATTTTTGGATACTTGTGTACCTTTTCTTCAGAAAGCATGAAAGGTAGACAGCTGAAATTTTCAGTGCATGTAAACATCTTTCTGAACGACGATTATAATTTTATAATGCACATAAATGAAATTAGGAAAGCAACAGCAATGCAAATTTTCCACATTTTTACTTTGAAAAGAATTGTTTTTCAATTTCTAGTGAACTGATATAAATAACTAAATAATTGAGGTTCAGAAGATAGCTGATTATACTAATAAAAAGCAGCAAAAGTGTGATTCTGTATTGCAAGTAGTATCAGAGAAAAAGGTACATGAATTCACATGTTTAAGAGTAAATTTTATTATTTTTCTGCTGAATGAAATAATTTTACGGACTCAACTACATAAGCTATCAACGCAAACAACCACTTTCAATAATTGTAATGATATATACAATAATTCATAAAAATTTCAGGAAAAACTATTGAGAACTTTAAGAGCAGTGCTCATTTAATACACTTAAGGTGTAATTTCCATGTGTGCAGACTACGTAGTTCCCTTAATTTTAATCGAGGTCAACGCTTCCGGACATATTTTGATATAGATCAAAGGGAATAACGATAGTTAAATTTTAGGAATTAAGCCTATACATTGGCCTTGAAGTTTTTACATGACCGCGAGAAACAACTGAATATCGACAGGACTTGAAAAGAATAGCTTAATTTATGAACAATTCCAACCATTATTAACGGATATCTCAGAAGTGGCTGATGCTACAAAAAAGGTTATTTGGAATAAATTGTGTGTTTGAAGGATATCTATATTTCCTGTGTACTATGTTTTCGTCTATCGCTTAACGTACCAGTTATGTATAAATTTCGTTCCAAATGAAGAGGCCCTTTACAAGTTATGCGCAGAAAATTCAACATATAAATTTTATTTTCCATGTAAATATTTAACATGTGGCATTTTAATCAAAATTGTTAGACATTTTTTAGAAAATAAAAAACTTCAAAAATTTTCCATGTGAAGGGTAGTTTAGGGTAGGGTGATTTTCTTGAACATCTTCGTGTCGCATCTTTAGAAAGTACTGAACCGACTTTTCGTTCCTAAGTTATGCTGTTCAGACACACACACACACACACACACACACACACACACACACACACACACATCGTCCTCCATGGTGTAGTGTTTACCTCTAGTTACCGTGGTCGCGGGTTCAAACCCGGCGGAAGGGATTTTTTCGGGCGTAAATATCCTTAGTATGGCTTCCTTCGGAAAGGAGTTAAAGCCGGAGATCCCGTGTCATAGATTTACGGTACGTAAAATAACCTCAAACCCGATAAAGTGGCCTCGGGCTGTCTTTCACGCCCAATATGGAATCGCACTAAAGACCACAGCAGTTAAAGAGCGTCCATAAAAAATATACACACGTATCTTTTCTAAAATTGCTATGTTTGAATTCAATATGCCTTAAAACTTGTATTTTCAGTGAAATATTGGTACTGAATTTTTGGCTGCAGTGCAATACCTTCTCTACCTACTATGTATGTACGTGGTAGAAAAAGTAACAAATGTTTTGTTGCCGAGACCTCGAGGTTCTTCCTGGTCGCGGACCTCGAGCTAGGAACCCTGTTTGAAGCCTTGTAAACGCAATAAGGATTATTTGTATGATACGCTTCGCCGGGCGGCAGTAATCAAATGAAACTAGTTTGTTACGGACACCACTTTGAAGCTGGCAATGAAAGGGCAGATTATCCTGCTGTATGGAGGATTTGGGCTTCATATTGTAGAGGTTCAACTCCCGGCGAGAGACCGCCGTTTTATTATGTTTATGGCGGTCCCGTTGCCATGGCAATGGACCACGACTCGGTGCCAAGAACGCGTTCAAAGGGCAGCAGGTTCGATCTCAAAACTTTTCCGCTTTCGTCAGTGGCGGATTTTGCTGTTCCTGGAACTGATGGATCCAGAATTTATGGTCGCAATGGATATGCAGCGGTATTCCCTGATTACACCATACAATACTGTCTTCCCAACTATCTTTCTGTCTATTCTTGTGAATTGTTCCCATTTCAGCTCTCAATGGAATATATACTTAATAAAGAGAGCCTACATAATTATATAATATTCTCCAACTCTTTGAGTGCTTTAAGATCCCTTCAACAAACCTCAACCCCCAAAAACATTCTTAAAATGTTTCAGAAACTGTGAAACCAAATACTAACCTCTAGTACATCATTATCATTCGCCTGGGCTCCGTCTCACGTCGGAATTCTGGGAAATGAATCGGCTGATCAGGCAGCCAAAGAAGCCATCAAATATCCCCTTCAGGACATCAAGATCCCATTCAGGGACTTCATCAACTTCATCAAAAACACTTGCATTTATCAATGGAGACAAACATGGAAAGTCAGATCTAGAAGCAAGTTACACGATGTCTACATTTTCGAGTCCAAACTTTAACACTATCATTTCAACCGCAACAACAACTTCTATTAACTCGACTACATATTAGACATACTTCTATAAGGCACAAACGTCTCCTCAACCGTGACCCTCCACCTGTATGTGACCTCTGCAGATGCAGCATCACAGTTCATCTCGTTACAGCCTGTCGTCGCTAAATACAACACAGAGAAAGATGTGACATCCCCAACAGCCTACCAGACGCTCTAAATTCAGTACAAGAAAGAACTTCAAGGAAATAATTGTTCTTCCAAACAAGCCTTGTGTTGGACAAGGTTGGTTAGGTAGAATCAGAATCAATGCTATAGCCGGGATTTGAACCAAGGATCTCCCGGTCTCAGTCCGATTGCTCTAACCACTGAGCTACCATGGTAACATGCCGGCACAACATAAAATTCTTCAACTGATTCGCATTTTCCCCTGTAAACCACAAGGAGATACCAAATATTTTGAGATGCCATACTCCAATGGCGACTTACAATGCTGTAAGTACTTTAAGTCCCGGGCTTCATAGTTTCAACCACTATTAGGTCACCCAAAGCTTTGTTTGAATTAATGTGAAGTAGATAGAAAAAATCTGATGTGTTACACTCATATGACTTTCTATACTCTTGTACAAACTATTTTTACAAACGCTTATTCTCCATATGCTTCATGTTAACCGAGATATCGAGATGTTAATCTTATTGTTAATTTTCTTGTAGGTGGAAGGGGAATTCGTAGGCTTTAAGCGATAGTCAAATATTTTAAGAGCTGGTTGCTATGTGGAGTATTCCATTCTCTTTGCACGTCCAGGACATAAAAACGTAGTATTGGAAAATTTAAGGGAATAATAAGCAATATCTCGAAAATGGTTCACTCAACAAAACAAATGTATATGACATAAATTGTGTATTTTAACGCGATCTACATTTTTTGGATAGTAAAATTTTGTCTATCTCTTATGATTTACCAGTTATGCAAAAGTCGTTCACAATGAAGAATAATTTTCGAGACATTCCCAGAAAAATCAAAATACACATTTCATTTGTAATGAACATATCTTAAACATTTGATATTTTAATCAAAATAGTTATAGCCATTTTTGAGAAAATTAAAATGTTCGGAAAATGTTCCTTGTAAAGGGTAATTTGGTATGGGAGGATTTTCTTCAAAACCTTCGTGTCGCATCTCTGGGAGATACTGAACCGAAATACCAAGTTTGGTGTTTATCTGACTGTTCGTTTCTGAGTTAGCTGTTCACAGACACACACACGGGCATGTTTCCAAAAATTCTTTTTTTTTGGATTCAGGGGGTCTCAAAACATATATTTCCGGTGAAATCTCGGTATCGAAGTTTTGGGTGGAATACAATACTTCCCCTACTTACTATACGTAGTAGAGAAAGTAAAAGGGTTACGTTCGGGACACGAACCGCGCTAGGTCTCATTACTGCTTACCTGTCTATAACCGCTCGTGTGTCAGGGCACGTTTATTGAGTGGGACTCAACAAGAAAAGTGACAACAGACCGAAGCTAAAGAAAGGCGTCTCAAGACACCATTGTGAACCAATCGTTGGAACGATTTGGACTTAGATTTTTTTTTTTGTCTTAGGATGTACATGCCCTCAATTTGGAATTTGTCCTACGTCTGCGAGACGGAGCTTTAATCGGGTATTTCCGTGAGCGTTCGGGACAAACGCTTTATTCATAAGACTGCGTATATTGTTATAGCAGTTATAATGGGGAACACAACTCATAAAAGTCTTTCGAGAAAATAATTCATCCAGATTTCAAACAGACATGTATTTCATAGTGTTTTAACACTGAATATTTGTAACGAAAGAACACTTAATTATTTATGGTTATGGCTAAAGCTGGTTACAATGCTACGCTTATTGTAATTCTCTTGGCTGAGTAGTAAAGTGTTAATTTACTGTTTCTGAGCTTACAAGTGCAAATCTGCGTAAAAATGCGTAACATTCTTCCTTTTTCTTTCATTTTAAATACGTGAGTAAAATTTAAAATACTATTTTACTATTACAGTAAAACAAATTGTAAAACCTAAAAGCTAATATTCCACTATGAAGAATCGAACTCGAGCTCCTTAGAAGTTAACCAGATTATCCACTGCCCCACGTAAGTACGGTGTGGAAATTACACCTATCAGTGCCTTGTGACTTGGTTATAGTCAGCCAAAGCGGCGCACAGAAGTTGACGTTTGTGAACCGCGCTCTCCCTCGAAGAGACTGTGAAACAACTTATTTGCACAAGAGAACAGCCAATTTTATTTTGATCGAGTGTACACGTCTGAAACTTTACAGTGCGCTATTTTAGGATAATACGGAGTAAATAAGGGAGATACTGAACATTTTTAGAATGCTATGTTTCTAAAAAGAAATGAAAGTGATTTATGTTTGACAGCTACTTTATAATGATTTGCGAGTTTATTACCCTATAGTCTGTTCGTTTATCTGTAATCGTCCCTTAATTATCATCGCTTAAAGATTTTGTGTTCACATGAAAATGACTGGAAAATGAGGCAGTATTTTTAACACTTAAATAATTTCAGTCTATATATAATATAGATAATATAATAACAGCCCGCCTTAAAGCAATATGTGTATGTAACAACATATAAAAGGTGTATATTACAGTCATATGTATATATTTATATTATTGTATACGTGTAATAATGTTATTTGAATGTATTACGTAACTTAATAATGTGGGAGCTGTGAGATTAAGAGGCTAAAAGTTGCTAACAATGAGTTAAACTTGAGGCAATAATGAGTAAGAATGTTTAATAATGCTACTAGTTATTATTTGAGCAACAATAATGTAAATTTTGAGAGAGTTTAAAAATAGCCAATCAACAACCAGAACAAGCTTTAGTTAAATGAAGGTATTCTATTTAGACTAGAATTAGCCAATCAGAAACAGAAATATAGCAAAATTTACAAACTTAGAGTTCAGTTGCTTGTAGACAGCGCTCATAACTGGACGTGTTGGTTATAGACAGTGTTCCTGACGCGAGATGTGTCCTCGAGAAATTTAATACGTATTCAGTGTGAGACGAAAAATAGTTTACGTGTTAAACAGTATAAGTAATTAATAAAAAAATATCACAGCTCTCTCTCGCTATATCAGTGAGGTGTTATTTAAATAGTGTCAAGCATTAATAAATGGAGTGAAGTAAAACTATAATCTGTGTAAGCCTACATTCTTCAGCCGCACCACAACTTTGCAAGAGAAAAATGTCTCCAAGAATAATACTGAAGCAGCCGAGGCAAACATAAATATATAATATTTAAAGAAACACTCAAATTACAAAGTTAATATCTTTAAAATTTGGGACGAAGGTTACCGGGTAGCATACGTACGGTTGCAACGTACTTCAAGTTCGGCTCCCCAACAGTCGAAATATAATACATCTTCAAACTGACTTTCCATACGTGAGGCAGAAACTAAATTCTTCAAAAACATTTCGGTTTATGCTTTTTACGACTTTAAATCTTCATTAACGCCTTAAAAGGAAGACCGGTTTAGAAATGCATTTGGCGAAGTAGCCTCATCTAAGGCAACAATTTATAATTGGTACAGCCAATTCAAAAGACATTTTTTACTTTCTCTACTACGTATAGTAAGTAGGGGAAGTATTGTATTCCACCCAAAAATTCGATACAGAGATTTCACTGGAAATACCTGTTTTGAGGCACCCTGAATCCAAAAAAAGCATTTTTGGAAACATGTCCTTGTGTGTGTCTGTGTGTCTGTCTGTCTATGTGTGTGTGTGTGTGTGTTTGTGTCTGTCTGTGAACGGCATTACTCAGAAACGAATAGTCAGATAAACACCAAACTTGGTATTTAGGTTCAGTATTTTCCAGAGATGCAACACGAAGGTTTTCAAGAAAATCCCCCCACCCCAGATTACGCTTTACATGGAAGATTTTTCGAAAAGTTTAATTTTCTCAAAAATAGCTCTAACGATTTTGATTAAAATATCATATGCTTAAGATATTTTTATGACAAATAAAATGTATATCTTGAATTTTCTGGTAATTTCTCCAAAAGTAATCTCCATTGTGAACGACGTTTGCATAACTGGTAAACCATAAGAGATAGACAAAAGTTTACTACACAAAAAATGTAGATCGCGTTAAAATACACAATTTATGTCATACATTTTTTTTGTTGAGATATTGCTTGTCATTCCCTTAAATTTTTCAATATTTATTTTCTAAAATGGGAATTCGTTATTCATTTTTTTGTCTTGGATATGCAAAGAGTTATAATCTGTGGCAAAGGGAATGGTGCTGCACGTAGCAACCAGCTATTAAGAGATATGTATGTGCTTAAAGACTACTGTTTTTCTATATTGCCCTTGTAAATATCTTTTCCCCTTACATCTACAAGAAAATTAGCAATAAGATAGAGTCTGCAAATGTTTATCTCGATTAACATGAAGGAGTTGGAAAATAAGCGTTTGTAAAAATAGTTTTACAAGAGTAGAGAAAGTCATGTGAGTGTAACACATCAGATTTTCTTGGATATACAAAGAGTATTAATCTGTGGCAAAGGGAATGGTGCTGCACCTAGCAACCAGCTATTAAGAGATATGTATGTTCTTAAAGGCTACTGTATTTCTATATTGCCCTTGTATATATATATATATATATATATATATATATATATATATTCCCCTTACGTCTACAAGAAAATTAGCAATAAGACAGAATCTGTAAATGTTTATCTCAATTAACATGAAGTAGATGGAGAATAAGGGTTTGTAAAAATAGTTTGTACAAGAGTAGAGAAAGTCATGTGAGTGTAACACATCATATTTTTTCCTTAAGTGATGAGTTTCGTGAAGGATACCCAAGAACTGCTGTTACCGCTGTTCGAGCCATGCTTGAAGAGGATAGATGGACATCTTATGAATTTATTTGGGTGATATTGGGCATCGGTATGAGTGAAATTCAAAACATTTTACATCAAAAGTTAGAAGTAAGAAAACTTTGTTATTGATGGAATCCACATTAACTGACTCCCGATTGAAAACAACAACGCATTGATTGGTGCATAACAACTCTGGAATATTTCCAAGGATTTATTTTTATGATCCTGAAAGGAAACGTCAATCGACTCAATGGGTCTTTCGAACAGAACTTAAGCCTACAAATGTCCAACGAATTTGCAGTGATGGTAAGAAGATGCCTGCTAGTTTTGTTTCTAAACGGGCTATATTGCTACTATAGCATTATAAGATAGATGTACCATTCTGCCGATTGGTACAAATGTCTGGTTACTACAATTTTTTTAAAAAGTTCATGAAAAAACGCAAAAAAATAATGCTACATCCTCACACGCATCGTTACATACAGTAAAACTAATAACGAAGTATCTGGATTCCCTAAAGGTCAGTGCCATGTTTGCTGTAGTTTCCAAAAATGAAAGATAAAATGCCTCGAATCGCATTTTCATCATCACATGAAACATTCATTCATTCATTATCTGTTTACCCTCCTCTCATGTAGGACTTACACCCCCCCAGAACTTACAAGCGGGTGCCTGGGGTCAGAGGCCCGTCGAGGAGCAGACACTCATGGATCAGACAGAACATCCAGGATGGGTGATCAACCCGATGCCTTCAACCCGATGCCTGGTATGAGATAAAGGAAGTAGATGAAGAGAAATGTTGGTGAAATGGATGAAAGGAAAGGTGATGATGGAGCAGTCGGTGGAATGAATGGCGGGGGAAACCGGAGAACCCGGAGAAAACCCGCCCAGACACCGCTTCGTCCACCACAAATCCCACATGTAGGTCCCTGGGATTGAACCCGGTCCGCCTCGATGGGAGGCGAGCGGTCTAACCACTCGGCCACGGCGCCGCATCATCACATGAAACAGTGGAACATTATAAACACTTGGTTTCTGAAGTGTGTCAGGAAGAGTGGCATCATTGCTTTAAGGATTGGTTTCATAGAATACAAAAATGAATAAATGTTAACGGGGAATGCGTTGACAAACAATAAAATCATATAAAGTGTTTAAAACTAATTCTTGTTTGATTTTCTATTGAGGCCGACTTAAATATATCTTTGAGAAAGTCCCTCGTATGATTTACAAACAGGTTTCTATATAAGAACATATATTTCATAGTGAGCGCTCATATCTGAAGGTAGAAATGACCACACAGTTTTGGGGTTGTTTGTATATTATGTTCTATGAACTGTACGTATTTATTTAGCATCACCCATTGGATACACTTGCAGTGCATAGGAACAATTACGACTTATGCACTGCGTCGTGTGGTTGAATGTATGAAATTCGTCGATGGCTGTTCTAGTGCTCTGGTTGTTGACAGAACCAATAACAGGTGTAATGCTACTTCGCAAAAGTTTCAGCACTTAGAATCCAACATACACGATAACACAGTGGCATAGGAGCAACGAGGAGTATTCAGGTCAAACACCCACTAGAATATGTTAAGCAAGGTGATTGAAAGCATGACCGAATACATAAACCAAACCTAACTTTACATTTCAACAAGCAACAACCTCGATTCTGATTCCTTTTCTGAAAATAGTGTAATATACAGTGTATTTCAAAAGTCTCACATACTTTCTGCTACAGCTATATGGAAATGATTTTCAAAAAACGCTTGGGTAACTAAACAGTAAATTTTAATGAGACTTTTTCACAGAAACAAACAATTGCTAGTATCATTGTTGTGCAATTAGTGATACCATGGAACATTTTTAAATGACGCCCCATAGTTTTTGTATATGATCTCATAGATATTATTGTAAAGCTATTAATTGTTTTATACAACAAGCATTGCTATAGTAACCAAAGAAACAGTGAAAGGGAACCTTCATATTTGTTGATAAAATATTCCATATTTTTAGAGGTGATAATGTGGACCAAAACAAGAAAAAATGCCCAGTAAACGTGGGCTTTGAAATGCATACCTTAAGAGCTATGGTCACTTGTTCATCTTCGCTACTGTGGCATATCTCTTCTACTGCAAGCTCTTTGCTATTACCTACGACCTAGAGAGGGCAGTAAACAAATGAGGAGTGTTATTGATAATGGATACAGCATGCGTAAACATCTGTTAGTGCTTTTACTGTAACCGTATTCACAGTTCTGAGTAAGTGTGACTAATCTCCTCTTAGTTCTAATGGAATCAGTTTGTGTTTTGATAAATCTGTGAAATGCTTTTACAGTGCAGTTTTAACCTTAAATCCTTGGTGTATGCAACCACATTAACGTTGTACAAACACTGCAGGAAGGCGTCATTAATGTGTGCCAGAGCATCCGTGACCCGTCTGGAGTGGTGAGAGAGCGTGAATCCCTAAGACGTCGGACAGAAGGCATGCTTTACTATGAATGGGCACCATATTGGTTCACAAGTGTAGGTCGTATGTCATCGCAAGCAGATTACATTAGAAGCTATGCTATTTCACAGTAACAGAGTAATGTGTCGTCATTTGTTTTCTACATTCTGTAGGTCATACGTAATAGCAAAGAGCTTGCAGTAGAAGAGATGTTTCACAGTGGTGAAGGTGAACAAGGTATGCATTTTAGAGCCAAGTTTACTGGACCATTGTTTTCGTCCATACTATCACTTCTCAAAATATGCAATACTTTTCAACATACTGTATATGTACGTCATCACCGTGGTGTAGTGGTTACCATGCTGGTCTCTAGTTCCTGAGGTCGCGGGTTCAAACCCGGCGAAGAGAGATGGATTTTTTTCGGGTTTAAAAATTATTATCATGGCTTCCTTCGGAGGGGAAGTAAAGCCGGTGGTCCCGTGTCGTAGATTTATGGCACGTAAAAGGACCTCATGTGTGATAAAGAGGCCTGTGAGCAAAATTACTGGTTTTTCACCCCAATGTAGAATGGGACGCTAAGGACCTCAGCAGTTAAAGAGCTTCCATAAATAAAACACAGTTTAATTTTTAACAGTACAATAACTTCGCTAACATTAAAAGTAACATATGCAGATCATAACGTTATAAGCATATTTGATTGTCCTTATTTTACTGTGTCTTGTGTACGTTCCCTATCATTATATCCAATCATCATTAAAATTTCAATTCACTCAGTTTCATATAAATCATTATTTTGTATTAACTTCTAGAAATAAATTCCATCAATAACACTAGAAAATTCAAAATACAGGTTTTTTTTCTTATGTAATGGTGTATGGTAATTGAATACAAATTGTTAGCGCCGTTCTTTTACATAATGAAGAATTTTGAAATATATTCCATATACAGGGTATTCGGGATGTGGAATTTTATTTAAAATCTTCCTGACGCATTTTAGGGAAGGTACTATATTTAAATACAAAAGTTGCTATTTATACGACTTCACGTTTTTGAGTTATGTGTTCACAGACACACACATAGACACACGAACCCCACATGGACCTTTTTCTAAAAATGCTTTTCTTTTACCCAGGGACCTCAAAACCTATATTTTCGGTGAGAACTAGGTATCGAATTTTGGGGTTGAATACAATCCTTTGTCTATATATTGTGTGCAGAAACGACAGGAAGAAATCAACACGACTTCCCTAAATAAACTGCATTTGTTACTGTTTCTAGGGTACCTCATGACTTCATTTTATTGGCTGGTGGTGTCACCTGGTAGGTGCTATCATATATTGTGCTGTGTATCGCACCAATAAGCTAACCTATGCTAGTTCTGTAAACTCTGGCAAATTACGATTAGGTATAGGTGAGGAATGACTATTGATTTTGTCGATCTTACGCGAGGTTAATTGCGAATATACAGCAAATGTCAGCTTATAAATCTCTTTAATATTATTTAGTTCTCGAAATGTTGGCATTTTACTCTCCAAATATCAGTTATAGGTCCTCATATAAATGAGCGTTTCCTAGCTATTTACATATTCCTAAATAGGAAGACTATGACCCACTTCCTCCTTCAACGCAATAAGGGTGAAGGAGGCGCCAGCGGATATCGTAAGTCATGCCCTATTAACCCCCTTACAGACGATCAGAAATCGGATGTAGATTACTTCTTGTGGAATGTGGAGGTGGTAGAGAAAATAAAGATGAGTTTTCTGGATTTATGGGACCTCAAATCATATAATTCCGGTGAAATCTTTATATTCAATTTTTCGATAGTATACAATATTTCCGTTACCTTCTATGAGTAGGTGATGGATGTGAAAATACAGGTGTTTGTGTTGCTTATATAATATATAAATATTATTTATACGTAAGCTATTTTTAACCGAGCCCAAAAATTCTAGCAGCAACCGAGACAACTTGTACCTATTTCACATCCCTCATATATGACAGCCCTAATGTTGTAGCCCTTGTGATCACAGAACATGAATGTACAGTGGCGTCGGAGAATTAATGAACTTGTTAAACAAAGCAGAACCGCCCACTTCTGGTTGTATGATTTAGTGTTAGAACGTCATATAGGTGTAATCTATTTTAAGTTTAACATTGGCAACAGGCCACAGCGGTTAGTGCGTATCAAATTGTACACTTACAATATTTCAGTAAAGAAAAGGTAACGCAATATTACTGCAAAATAAAGAAATTATTTTAGACGTAATAAGTCTGTAATTTGCAATTTTAATTAAATCGGAATAGTTTGTATTTTGTTTCCCTATTGAGCATTGTAAAATTTCAAAATTAAACATAACTATGTTTAAAAATATAAATGTGGAAAATTTTCGGAGAATTCTATTTGTCATTAATGAGCATAAAAAGAGTGTTTAGTACTTGTCATGTTTCTCGGATGATCGGAAGGGACTCGGCACTGTTCCGGTGAGGATATTGTACCTATGCCCCACAGGGAGGCGAACCGGGAGGGAGGAGAGGGCGGCCAGAACCATGAGTGACGGCACAACAATGACAGGGTCCTTACAATTTCCAGATTCAGACACCCCGACAGTCGAACAGGCAGACTGGGGAGCCCTGCCACACGCAGAGGGTCCAATTCTCCGCTCCGAAGGACGGTGCATTTATCTCCTGCAATTAGCTGAAAGCCGAAGAACACAAAGCATTCACGTCACACCGAAACACATCCCCAATACATCTAACCATGAAATAGACCTAACGGATGAAGGATGAATAAGATGATGAATGAAACGAAATGGAGGTACAGGACATTTAGGGGTTGAAAGAAATGATTCCACTATTCGCCGAACGACCCGGAAAAACTCCTGAAAAACCCATGGGTCAGAGTGAACGATCAAAGGGAATGGAGCCCGGGACATCCTACTTGCGTGATTTGGCATGTTTACTCATGCGGTTTTTTTGTTGCTTTCTCTACTACTTAAGTTTTGCAAACACTTCTTTTGGCATACATTTGGTACACAACACAACTGCTTCATTGAATCACAACTCGCAACTGAATTGCATTGGCACTGTTCATTTTCACCATATAGACATGCATACAAAGTGAAACTGTCCAAAGGCAGAATCTACTCGAAACGGCCACAAGGAATCCTCTGGTGCGAGAAAGTGGCACATAATAGCTAATGTTCCGCGCGCTTATTTTTTATGAGAGGACCGGCTATTACCCCACCTGCGGCCACGTAGATATGCCGAGAGGCACTCCCAACGCCGGCCCGTAGGTAATTCGCACGCGGTCACACTATAATAAATATAGGAAGTATTGCATTCTATACACAAATTCGATATCGAGATTTCACAGTAAATACAAGATTTGGTATCTCATTATTCCAAAAGGAAAGGCGGTGCCTTGGAATCTCAAAATTTCATTACCTTTATCTTTTTCAGGATTTCTGCCTACGTGACTGTTCGAACGTACTAAGTTTTAACCTTACCTCATTCCAAGAATCTTTAAGCTAAAGCCTTACCTCCTCACGCTGTTACTAATCACTTTTCTTAACATGAATCGCTAATTACCTTTTTCTTAGGACAGCTTGATTATTTATATCTTCCCGTCAATGATTACGGCATCAATGGTCATGAAATTAGCTACAATTTCAAAGCCATCTCATAGTGACCCGCTTTATAATACTCTGACTGACGATTTAGTCTAATGTATCCTTCCTATACGTACAATGAAATCTGTAAATATGTAATGAAACTTTATCTCGAGGAACAGTGGTAGATAAAGGAATAAGCTTTAAAAAGAATAGTTTATAGAAGCGTTAGGAGAAAAATTCATGGGAAAGCAACACGTCAGAATTTCTTTTTAAGGTCTCAAATCATATCATATTGCAATGAATTGCTTTTTCGGTTCCATAAATGCACGTGAGTGTGATACAAAGCATGTTTTAAAGTAATTACCGATAATTATAACTAATAATGTAGAAACTGTTGATAGTGAAGTATTTCAAATGAAAATGATCGAGGAGTAGGAAAACTCACTTACACTCTTCGCTTAAGTAAAAGTCCCTCCAGAACAAAAATCCGGAATATACGCCATAGAATGCATAGATTGTAACATGAAATACATTGGGAAAATCAAAAGGAATATTAAAAAGCGCAGAAAAGGTCACTTCAGGAACATTCACCAAAAATAAATTGAAACATCTGCTGTTGCGAATCATTTTTGGGAGAAAAACCATGAAATAGACCCGGATGTCAAATTGTTAAAAGAAGTCTCAAAACCTATGAAACTATCCGCTTGAGAGAAAACTTACATACGCAAGAACAATAATATTGGAATGAATTTCGATATGCCAGCAAGTACACCAAATCCTCACCAGATACCACCACAGATGGTGAACACAGGCAGATACAGACAATCAAACAACCACCAGCCAGTAGGTCAGCAAATAACGATGAGAGCAAGGGACTCTTGAAACATGTCCAGGTAAGTCTACTTAAGTGAAGAGCGTAAATAAGTTTTCCTACTCCTCGTTCATTTTCATTTTATTTGCCGATAATTAAAAATCGGAACAATATTTTCCAAATACTATACTATCACACATTACCTTACACTACTTCTCCACATAGTCACCACCGTTATTCAGGCACTTGTACGGTAGGGACAATGGTTCTGTGCCGGTGACCTTCTTTCCTCGCGCACTGAAGAGAGTCTATGTCTAACGCCAGGCAGCTCTCTATCTGCCTGCCTGCTGGGTGACGTGGGACTTTGCTGATACGACATAAACATACAACACCACCCCACTGCATGACCGGTTTATTGTCACTATTGTCAGTTTCCTCTATCATTCTTTTATATTTACACATTATACACAAACCTTATCACGTAAATGCATTGTCGTAAACTAGCAGGGGCTTTATTAGTGTGATAAACACTCTACACCAGAAATATCACCACCGTCGTCTTCTGCAAGACTTTCCCTTTCATCGTCCTTCCCTTTCTTCTCGTTCGCTATCACTATATTTCCTAAGCTGGATTACAGAACCTTCTAAGACATTTTCAAACAGGCCTTGTTGTTCTTCAATGTATTTGTCTACCTACTTAATGTGTTGAGAGGTATATTCCCACCTTTCTACGTTAATGTCCTCAACATGTTGTTAGCTAAACTTAATCAATAGCATCATGTAGTTTAAAAGGGTGTTCTACCAAGCTACCCATTGGTTTATAACAGCCCAGATGAGTTCTACTCGATTAAGACCCGAAGACTAGGGCGGTAATCGGAGAACATTGTGTGCATGGACTACAAACTATCAACGTAAATTTTCGGAATAGGCTTTGACCCTTACTTAGGTTGTAAAGCTCCAAACTTAGCATCCTTTCATGGAATGGGGCAAGTTCTGCATCGTATTTTGGTATGAGGCGATGGGGCCTTTTCCAACTGCACACTATGGTACGCTGCGTTATCCATCACCAAGACAGATTTGAGAGGCAAGGTGGGAATTATTTTTTCCATTAGCGATTTCTTTGTATTTATCCCTATCATTTTGTTATATTAACTGTCGTTATTTTTACATAAAACGTCGCAGAAGGCAAGAACCTCTAATAAACACACCAAAATACACAATACCTATATGCAATCCAAGTTTAATTAAAAAAACACAAGGGTGTCATTTAGGGGGGCAGGGGGTCAATTGACCCCCTCCCCTAGGTTATAAGAGACATTATTGCTCTACCAAATGAAACATTACAACTGCACTATTAATAGCAATATTTCACATTTAAGAAATAAAACATTATTTTCTTTTAGGCCAAATATGTCGTTACAATCCACATGAACATTTGTGAAAATGCTCCAAACAATCTTGCCCCCCCTCCAATGCAGAAACTGAAATGACGCACCTACAGAAACATATAGTAGCTAATTTTATTTATAAACACAACGTTCAAGATAGCATCAACAGACGGCTGGCAAGAGAGATGTTACTCCAACTACTGCTGCCGCTAGACTGAAGCGATGGCACTCACTGCCTTGCCCGAGAATTGGGGGCTCGCTCACTGTCCAGATAACCAGTGCGCACCCAGCCTTCACCGGCACAGAACCATCGTCCCTACTGTAACTGGAAATCAGTTTTTGCATGCCTTCTTCAAAGAATGGTGCCGCCCGTGATGAAAACAAAGTCTGTACTTCTTATTTCACAACATCATTGTGGTTTAAATGTTTTCCACGAACGAATTTGTTGGGATGAAGATACAGATGAAAATAGCTCTGTGCCAAATCCATATTGTGGACAGGGTGATGCGCTCAAATGTTGAGTTTGTTTGACTGTGTGAGGCATTGTTACTTGTTACATAATTGGCGATGAATGTTTGCTAGAGTAACATTTCTCGCATCCAAAAAACGAATCAATAACCTGACTTCACAGTCGGCGGGTCATTCGATTGTTTCTAACATCACTCATGATACTCACAGCTGCGTCTAGCTTCCTAATGAATGCAGGAAGCGATCGTGCATGCTCAAAATCGCAACTGCAGCGGCAAAATATTGAAACGGCACTTACATTACGAATACCCCTCGTAACTAGACATCGGGACAGATACATTTTCGAAGAGGGCTGTTATGGGCAATAAGAGAAATAAACGCCGTTTCTCAGAGCCGCCGGGCCAGCCTGTGCCTCAAGGGAGGCTCAGTGCTGTCATCACCGGGGTCCCAAGGAAACCTTCAGCCAGGTTCCTGACCACCACAGCACACCAGTAGTGCCCTTTAGAATGAGGGGCATAGGATCATCGCTCTGCAGGACCCACCTCACTAGTCCGGCTGGAGTTCGCAGATCCTGGGGACTACAAAACGGCCTTGAGGGCGCGCCTGCCCATATTAGGGCGATGTTACGCATCGAGACCAGCCGAGTAGATCGTCAGGAGCCCTGCCACCGCTGCTGTGCTTACGGGCACAGCGCAGACGCCTGCTCTTCACAGCCCAGATGTACTATTGCGGCACTGAAAGAGGCTCTGAACTCCATCATTTCCGAGAAGCTCCAGGGCATGCAGGCCACTGTCGTCGCAGCTCACAACCATCATGCAAACTTCTCGCCGCTAACCCGATCGCTAGGCTGTAGAACTGGTTATCCTAAGAGCATTTTCTCCTCCACTCGAAAAAAAGGCAATGCGTTTGTCGCTGTTTCTATGCATCTGTGTTAGTACGTCCGCGAAAGAAACAGGATTTACAGAAATAACTGTGCTAATTGTGTTCTTTTTATTCAGAACAACTTTTTAGAAAGCTTTATGCATACTTCATAGTACATAAAAATGGTATTTTATGTAATGTGGCTGTTTATGTTTGGAAATGTCAAATAGTCCCACCCTCTGCCAGCGTGAGCTGCTCTGTTTTTCAAGTATAAGTTCTAGCCACTGGGTTGGCAGGGTACCTTCACTCTTTAATCTACGGACTGCCAAAGAGTAACGTACATTTTCTCACTAGCGGTGTACTCTTAATGTAGTGCAAAATTAAACTTTTATATAATCAAAAGGTGAAAATAAAAACGAAAAACGTTTTGTTTTCGTCTCCACGTCGCTGAGGAAATTTTTCATATAAGTGTCGTAGATGGTCCAGTTTACGAAAAGTGCAAATAATCCTTCATGACTTCCTCTAGAAGGCCGTATTGTGCTGTATTAGTTTAGTGTTTCCTTGTGTACCAACAGTAGTGAAAAGTCTTTTATAGAGGCAACATTCAAATCACTCCTTCATTTCATATCGATTATAACATGGTTCATTATTGCGTTTTTGTGTCTCTGGACTGTTTTTAGGACAGTCGCATAGAGAACAGATACCTTACTTGTGGAGCTAAGGGGTGGTTCCCTGAAAATGGAAACCTTACAGATGGAAAAACACTAGGTAAAACACTAACACGATATAAGTGACTGAGCCACTTTTATTGCACGTCAGTGTACAGTCCATATTTGCCTAATTTAAAGTTAATTACATACGTTGTTGACTGCTACTTATGTCCAGCCCAGCATATCTCATTTTCTAAAGGATTTTAAACGTGTACAAAGTTTATCCTGCATGAAACCGAGTAGAATTCGGATCAGCTCTTTAGTTGGAGATACAGCCTCAGAGATGAACAAAATCCGCTTTCACTTCTCTTTTGTTTCGCTTGTTTACTGAGTTCAGCTAGCTTATTCCCGCTGTCGGTACCGACCCAGTGCATCATTGACAAGACCAGGCCCGGCCTTACTCAAACTCTGTGCACGTGGAGGTAATACCTACAACATCAATGGGTGAAATTAATGGGTGATTGAAAAGTTCAAACTTTTGTCATATATTATAAACTCTATCAAGAGTAATCAGCAATTTAGAAAAAAATATGCCTTTGGTGTAACATCAGGGTATATGGATAGACTATCTAAAATTAATTTTCATACAACCGTTGTTTTAACTGATTTTGGTTGTTAAACTTCCATCAAATTCTATTGTCTCTTGTGATATACAACTATATGATGTTATTGTCATGTATTGACAAAATCCTATGTGTTACATTCAAATGAATTTTCTACCCACTATATTTTATTGCTTTCTCTACTAGTATAATAAGTAAGGAAAGTATTGGATTCGACTAAAAAATTCGAAACTTAGATGTCACCGTAAATACACGCTTTGAAGCCCCTGAATCCAAATAACGCATTTTTGTAAACATGTCCCTGTGTATGTCTGTATGCCTGTGGTCAGCATAACACAAAAACGAGAAGTCTTATAAAAACCAAACTTAAAATTTAAGTCCAACATCTCCCAAAGATGCGACACACAGATTTTCAACAAAATCCCCCCACACCAAATTACCCTCTACATGGAACGTTTTTCTAAAAAAATTGCTCTAACATTTTGTTTTAAATACCCTATATAAAAAGTATTTATTTATTTACTGTGGTAGAGCTAAGCCCATAAGGCCTTCGCTTCCGCTCAACCACACAGAACAGTTCTGAATACAATATTCCGATCACATTGAGGCTACACAGATAAAATCTAAAGGAAAACAAAACAGAAATAACATAAATATTAGAGGAGCAGTAAAGTTAGCTTAATAAAAATAAACTAAGTTAATAGTAATGAATATCTTAAAATATAGCATAATTACACTAAATATACAATGAAAATGATATTTCTTCTAAGTTAATTGTTTTTAACTAAAATCTGCAACCAGTGACGAAAAGCATATAAAGTATGACAGCCCCTGACATCTTTTTAAAGTGAATTCCATAGCCCAGCAACCTTCACAGTAAACGTTCATGAGTATAGAGATGTTGAAGTGGTATTGAAAGTATGTGGCCATTTTCCGAGAGTGTATGAAGGTTGTAAGACGAGGACAAACTTTCAAAGCAAGAAGGGGATGTAGGGGAAGACGTGTGAATAAGTTTAATTACATTACAAATAAAATGTGTATCATGAATTTTCTGAGAATAGTCTATGAAGTCCTCTTCATTTGAAGGAATTTTGTATAATCTTGTGTGACTGGTAAAGGTTAAGTGATAAACGAAAACCTGCTGCACAAAATATGTAGCTGTGTTTAAAACACATAATTTATTTGAAATAGGTTTTTTGTGGCATGACTATAAAAAATTTATTCCTAATGAAGAGGACTTCATAGTATATTCCCAGAAAATTCAAGATATACTGTTTTTGTCATGTAAGTATTATTAAAATATGATATATTAGGCAAAACGTTAGAACCATTTTAAAACATAAAAATGTATGAAAAATATTCCTTTTAAACGGTAGTTGGGGTGGGGAATTTTCTTGAAGATCATCGTGTCGCATCCCTAGAAGATACTGAACTTAAATATCAAGTTTGGTATTTATTTTACTTTTCGTTTCAGACACGCACACATACGAACATGTTTCCAAACATTCCATATTTGGGTTCAGGGGAGCTCAAAACATATATTCTTAGTGGAATTGGGATATCGAATTTTACTACGTACATAATACAGAAAGCAAAAAGAAATTTATATCTAATAAATACATATGACCTTACCTACCCTCTGTCTTTTATTCTTACTGAAGTTTATTCTTAGGTCTACTATATTTTAATCCAAATAAACCTTTGCATAAATAGCTACATTATAGATACAAAGAGAAAGGCGACAGTCAAATGTTTAAGAACTGGACGCTATATGCTGGCCTAAAATTATATCTTTCCATGCAATCACGAGAAACAACTGAATGTTGACAGGACTTAAAGAGACTGACCAAGTAATGAACAATTCAAACTATTAATAACGGATATCTCGGAAATGACTTATTTGAAATATATTGTGTGTTTTAAAGAGATCTATAATTTTTTGTGTTGTACGTTTTCGTCTATCGCATAACTTTACCAGTTACACCAAATTTTACATAATTTCTTTGGAACAAAGGAGACTTCAAAGTCTATGCCCAGAAAATTCAATATATGTATTTTATTTGTTATGTAAACATATTTAATGTATGGTACTTTAATCAAAATGGTTAGAGGCATGTTTACTTGGATTAAAATGTAGTAGATATAAACATAAGATTTAATAAGAACAGTTTGCATACCTACAAGTAAACGATAGAGGCTAAAGAGGTTCATGTGAATGCATCACGTTAGAATTTTCACAGGTCTATTTGATAATTATCAAACTGAAACCTGAAGAAAAAAAAACTATCTATTTGAAAGTTGATATATCTCGACCAATCATAGATCCTTCTCAGAAAGACACAATAGTGCAAAGTAATTCTTACCTGAAGTACAGATAGCTTACAGGTTCTAGTCCAAAGAAAGTACTTCGCTGCGAATAGTCCTGCAGAAGTAGGAGTGATATCATGGAGGACTCCCCGAAATCAGGGCAGGGTATCACAAGTAGGTCAAAGCGGCCGATTTTGGTTCCAACGTGACTTCTGAGAGGAAGGGATGAGGGGGAGATCCGAAAGGCGACCATATCCGAACGACGATGTGCACAAGCAAGGACGGAGTCCTGATATAACCCATCCGGATCCCTGCCAACAAGTCCGGAGCCCCCCGGAAGCCCATAAGAGCTAGGGAAGTCCCCAGAAAGCGGGTGCATCAGCAGCCCTTAATCAGATGATAGAACTGTTAGACGGTAAATTCGAGGCAGAAGAGGAAATATCCCAGCATTCGCCTACCGACCCAGAGAAACCACGAAAAAACCCATGGTCAGGGTAACTGTCCCAATGGGAACCCGAGACCTTCCGAATGCGAACCTCAACAGTTACCTCGTAGGCTTTTAAGGTCAGGAAGTAAATGGTTCTAAAGCTAAAATTATGAACACATCGGAAGAGATGGTCGTATTTAAAATGCAGATATACTTTATATATTAGGAATAAACAGGACTGTTCATTATTCTTCTAGAACCTCTCTCCAGCAAGCAATGAAACAATGCAATTGTGACGTTTTAATATTCAGATATTCATCAGCAGTAGTGTAACTAGTGCACATGTGGTGAGAGAAAAATATACCCAAATGTAGTTGTAGTAATGTTAAAGAAATGCATGGCATATTGATTTTCAAGCATACGAATACAATGCACACAATTTCATGTAATTGCAAAACGAACAGAGTGGCAGATCAATGCAACACATTTGTACCCATTGGATGTCAGCTATCATGAAGCGCTCCGAACCCAATGCCTAATTATGAGCGTGGAGTGCTGCCTATATATCAGGAGCTGCAGCAAAGAAAGCAGATGTCGAGTAGGAGCGCTGGCTCATATTCATCAGTAAGAGATGTTAATAATATTGCTAATTTTCTTGTAGGTGCAAGGGGAATATGGTAGGCTTGAAGCGATAGTCAAATATTTTAAGAGCTGGTTGCTATGTGGAGTAGTCCATTTTCTTTGCATTACCAGGACAAAAAAAATTGAATAACGAATTTGAGAAAGTGTAAGTATTGGAAAATTTAAGGGACTAACAAGCAATATCTCGAAAATGGTTCACTCAACAACAAAAAAATCTGATGTGTTACACTCACATTCCTTTCTCTACTCTTGTACAATCTAATTTTACAAACGCTTATTCTCCATATGGTTCATGTTAATCGAGATATCGAGATGTCAATCTTATTGGTAATTTTCTTGTAGATGCAAGGGAAATATGGTAGCTTTTAAGCGATAGTCAAATATTAACGCTGGTTGCTATGTGGCGCATTCCATTCTCTTTGCATGTCCAGGACATAAAAAAATGAATAACGAATGTGAGAAAAAGTATAAGTATTGTAAAATTTAAGGAAATAACAAGCAATATCTCGAAAACGGTTCACTCAACAAAAGAAATGTATATGACATAAGTTGTGTATTTTAACGCGATCTACATTTTTTGTGTAGTAAAATTTTGTCTATCTCTTATGGTTTACCAGTTATGCAAAAGTCGTTCACAATGAAGAATACTTTTGGAGACATTCCCAGAAAATTCGAGATATACATTTCATTTCTCATGACATTATCTTAAACATATGATATTTTCATCAAAATCGTTAGAGCCATTTTTGAGAAAATTAAAATTTTCGAAAAATCTTCCATGTAAAGGGTAGTCTGGGGTGGGGGTATTTTCTTGAAAACCTTCGTGTCGCATCTCTGGAAGATACTGAACCTAAATACCAAGTTTGGTGCTTATCCGACCTTTCGTTTTTGAGTTATGCTGTTCACAGACACACACACAGACACACACACACACAGACACACACACAGACACACACAGACACACACACGGACATGTTTCCAAAAATGCTGTTTTTAGATTCAGGAGGTCTCAAAACATGTATTTCCGGTGAAATCTCGGTATCGAATTTTTGGGTGGAATGCAATACTTCCCCTACTTACTATACGTAGTAGAGAAAGTAAAAATGTATATGACATAAATGGTGCATTTTAACGCGTCTACATTTTTTGTGTAGTAAAATTTTGTCTATCTCTTATGGTTTACCAGTTATGCAAAAGTCGTTCACAATGAAGAATACTTACGGAGATATTCCCAAAAATTCGAGATATACATTTCATTTGTCGTAAAAAATCTTAAACATATGATATTTCAATCAAAATCGTTAGTCATTTTGACAAAATTAAAATTTTCGAAAGATATTCATGTATAGGGTAATCTGGGGTGAGGATATTTTATTGAAAACCTTGGTATCGCATCTCTGGAGGATACTAAACCTAAATACCAAGTTTGGTGTTTATCGGACTGTTCGTTTCTGAGTTATGCTCCTCACAAACACACACATACACACACGGACATGTTACCAAAAATGCTTTTTTTGAATTCAGGGGTCCTCAAAACATATATTTCCGGTGAAATCTCGGTATCGAATTTTTGAATGGAATACAATACTTCCCCTACTTACCATACGTAGTAGAGAGAAAAAAAGAGATCCCTGTGTGTGTGAATGTGTGTGTCTGTGAACAGCATAACTCAAAAACGAAAGGTTGGAATAAACACCAAACTTGGTAGTTATTAGAAAGGTGGAATCAGACGCCTGAAAAATTCAATGCCATCCCTGGGATTTGAACCATGGATCTCCCGATCTCCACTTGGTTGCTCTAAGCACTGAGCTACCATGGCAACATGCCCGTAGGACATTAAATACTCCAACTGATTCGCATGTTTCCCGGTAAACCACAAGGAGTGGGAAATCGTTGATCAATAGCATCGGAAAGCGTCGTTCCTCTGGATGATGCTATCTGCTGCAGCCTCCTTGTCCTCGGCTCTTGCTGCTCGTCGGCTGCTGTATTTTGCATTTATAATCTTTACCTATACAGCTAATACTTGGGTCTCAGAGTTATCATAGGTGTGGCAAATTAAAATATACTGCATTTCCCTTACTAAATGTCTTTTTTTGTCAATTCAAATATTTATGGGCGGCTAGCTTCTCCCATTATACCAATTCCCACTATTTGAATAAATCAGGAGCTTAAACTAACTGCACACGTCTTCGCATCATATGCATACATATGCATTTCGTCCAGAGCGTAGCACTTTGTGTCGACTAGATTCTTGAAGAGAGTGAAAATCTGGGGCTTTGTTCCCCTTTATATGCCTAAGCCTAGCGACGCTTACCTCGCGCCTCAAAATGTAACGATGTTTCTAATTGGTGCTCAGACCGCGTGATCTTAACATGTATGAGAATATACTACTTCAAAGTTTTGCACATACGCGTCCCCATGACGCGTCAGGAATCGGATTCAGTATCTCCGTCTCTTTCTTTTCTCTATCTCTCTCTTTCTATTACTGCTTACCGCTACCGGCTCCCTGTTCATTAGCTTGGTGAAAGGTGGGCCCTACTTACAATTATCTTTTACCTGGAATCTACTAGCTCGTCCGTCTCTTACAATCTGCTTTGTACAATTCTTGGTTGTTGAATATTTTAACATGTTTCTTGGTGAATTATATTATTACTATGTACAATTCTTATATATGGTATATCTTTCAGGAAATCTCAAAATGTATTGAGATGACATACACCAATGACGATCTACTATGTTGTAAGTACTTTAAGTCCCGGGCTGATAGCTCAGTGGTTAGAGCAGCCAGACGGAGACCGGGAGATCGTGATTCAAATCCCGGCTATGGCATTGAATGTTTCAGTCGTGTGATTCTACATTTCCAACCTTGTCAAACACACGGCTTGTGTGGAAGAACAATTATTTCCTTATTGTTCAGTACTTTCCAAAGATGCGACGCAAAGGTTTTCAGGAAAATCTCCTCTACCCAAACCATCCTTCACATGAAAGCTTTTACGATTTTTTTTATTTTATAAAAGATGGCTAACGATTGTGATTCAACAAATACCATATATTCAGGAATGGCCTGTGAAGAGTCCTCTTCATTCGGAGGAATTTTGTATAATCTTACCCAAATGCTGAACGGCAAATTATAGACGAAAACGTATAACACAAAAATTATAGATTTCTTTAAAACACATAATTTATGTCAAATAACTTTTTCGCGGCATAAGGCATTTCGGAAATATCGGTTATTACTTGTTTGAATTGTTCATTACTCAGTTATTCTCTCAAAGACCTGTTTACTTCCAGTTGTTTCTCGCGATTGTAGGAAACATATGGAATTTTAAGGCCAGCATATAGTTTTTAGTTCTAAACATTTGACTGTCCCTGTTCACTTCTTATCTATAAGAAAAGGTGTAATTTCTACAAAGGTTTATTTGGATTAAAATATAGTATGTAGAAAAATAAGTTTCAATTCTTTGAATCTATCACTCAGATTTTTTCTTTTTTCAAATCGCATTGACATAAAATATATTTGGTTGCAGTGAATTTGTGGTGCATTCGTTTATTTACAAACTTATACACATTTAGTAGAATACTGTGTTTTTAAAGCTAAATTTATAATGTGAATTATTGAAAATCGTTTCGTGTTTCTGCACATGTGTAGGAAATTGTAACAGCATGGGCCATTTGTTCCATTTGGTGTTGTCATTTGCTTCGGGCTAAGTAGTCTCACGGGCGTGGGTAATGCAGCGATTTTGATGTATAACCACATTTTATTTCACTGCATCGTCACAATTTTAATTTTTAGCTAATTACCTATAGATATAGGCAGAAGTAGTTGAACTGAGGCGGACACCTCGTGTACCGCGACCTACATAGATCTATTCTGCCTACCAACCCACAGGAGAAAGTAATGGAGCAAATTAACCAAACAGGAGGCTATAGGCCTTAGGCAGCCAGACCACAGAGACGCGCCGAAGTCCCTAATGCTTCCAAACTCGCAGGCCCGTCCCATTACTGGAGCCGCGGACAGGTGGCAATGAACGACCCATCAGTCGAGTAGACCTTTCCAGTGAGCATGCAACCACGCAATCGGTCTAGAAACACTGAAAGCACACCTGATTCACGAATCAGTTGGGGAATTTAATGTCCTGCCGGCATGTGGCCATGGTAGCTCAGTGGTTAGAGCAACCAGACGGAAACCGGGAGATCCCTGGTTCAAATACCGATAGCATTGAGTTTTCTAGTGGTGTGATTCTACCTTTCCAACCTTGTCTAACACACGGCTTGTGGGGAAGAAAAATTAATTCCATTAATTGACCTAATAGTGGTTCAAACTATGAAGCCCTACATCATTATAAGTCGCTATTGGGGCATGTAATCTCAATACAATTTGAGATCTCCTTGGGATTTATCTGGAAAGATGCGAATCGGTTGGAGAAGGAAGCACAGGGTTGACAGCTTTGAGCACGCACCAGGGAATGTTCAACGCTTACTGCAGAAATGCAAGAATTTATCCAGCAGCATCTCAAAGTATCCTAAACCCATATGTCACCTTTACTTCCTTACGCTTTCATCTCCTAACCGCTGGTCTGGCGGCATCACAGCAGATTCCACATACTAATGCGGGTGCTATGCGGGACCGCCCTACTTTTACCTTTTATTCCTATCTTTATAATTCTTCCTTTTTCCTTCCGGTGCAGGGGTTTTAGTGGGTATAGCCGACTACTGGTGAATCCCATACTCTCAGTTCCGAAATCCATACTAGGCTGGGGTGTTGCCTAACAGCATTTTCTCCTCCCCATGAAAAAAAATGTTGGAGAATTTAATGTCGTGCTAGCATATTGTCATCATAGCTCAATAGCTAGAGCAACCGGACTAAAACTGGGAGATTTGTCGTTCAAATCAGTGCGATGGCATTGAATTTTTCAGTCGTCGATTCTACCTTTTTAATTTTGTAATAATAGTTTGTTGAAGATTGGATAGAGAAATTAGTGTGAATGCAGCCCATCAGATTTTGATTCATTTGTCAGAGCCCAGAAAAATCAGCTCCTAAACTATGTTACGCCAAGCCAGCTATTGCGGCCCATGCGAAAGGATACTTTCCTTTTGTGGACGTTACTTTAGCGCTATTAATATCGCTTACTACATGATCCAAAAACACTCATCTCACCGAACTATCTGAGATTATCAATCTCGGGACTAAGTGCAAACGAGCAAGGCGTATCGAGTTCACGGAGTTTTGACCTCTAAATTCTGAATAAATCTTGAATAAACACTTAATCAGAAGGGCGCGTCGAAAACGCCTTTTTATTTCAGTATGCTGCGTCTTTCGGTTTAGGACTTTCTCTCTTAATACTAACACACTATTGGTTTATTTAATTCGCACAATATTTTTAGTTAGCTATTTACCCATAACCTCCACTAAGTTACAGTTTCCCTCAAGCTACATGTTTACAAATCTATTCACAACTACTGGAAATTTCTCAGAATTTTCAAACTACCTCTATCTACTCGAAATTTGTCTCCACAATATGTCACATAGAAACCTTGCATTAGCCTTTGGCAATAGTAGACCATGGCCTGAGCCACTAATTATTCCCGTCTACCAAAATGTTAAAAGTTTCTTGCCTTTAAGTTCCAGTTTTTGCAAGAAATATGCAAATAAATGATTGCTGCAATGATGTTAGGATGTCATTTAACACCAAATATTCCCATTTCTGCTATTATTACTATTATTATTCTCTGTTGCTGTTTCTTATTAATTCCTTGCATTTATATTTACTTTATTTCTAAACAGTAATTACCAATGCAGTCTACTAATACTGTCACAAAGTGTGATTTGTTTTTTATTTGTAAATATGTCCAAATGAAACCGAATTGCTTTAAACAACGTCAGATTCTTACTTTCTCTGCCACCTACATGTAGTAGGTAAGAAGAAATGTTGTAAATTCTATATTGAGTTTTCACTACAAATACATGTTTGAGGCTTCCTGTATTAAAAAAAACCTTTTTAGAAAAACGTACGCATGTTCGTATGCGCGCACAACCTTGAACAGCGTAGCTGAAAAGGAATTGTCGGATAAATGCCAAACTTGGTTTTCAAGTTCAGCCTCTATTAAAGTTACGACATGGAAAATTTCAAGAAAATCCTCCAGCACAAACTGCTCTTTACATAGAAAAGCTTTTCTAAATGTTTGTGTTATACAGGGTGGACCATATAATTGAGACTGTATCAAATCTCCAAAACTAAGTGTTGTATAAAGAAATGTTTATTGTAAAAGTTGCTTGATATTATGGGAAGATATTATGATAGTCATTTTAGGATAAATTTAATCTTTTTAATTAGGAACCTACCTTTTTTGTGTTGTTTTCTCACTCCCCATAAAAAACACAAATAACAACCAAAATTCTAAATGGCTGAGTACGAAGAGCGCAATGAATGGTTCGACCATCCATGGATGGTCATTTGGGGGTCAAGTTACGTTTCGTAATTAGGAATTAACATATTTAATTTTGTTTTCTTATTGCTCATCACAAAATAAACTGCTTTTTATAAATACTTTTCTAATGAGAAAACAATAGACAATGTGTAGGTTCCCATTGACCCTAAAATGATCATAAAGTCGTCATAATGGCATTTACTTTCCCCAATAATATCAAGCAACGTTTATTAAGGACGTTTCTTTCTACAAGTTAGTTTTGTAGATATTGTACAGTCTCAACTTAAATGGTCCAGCCTATACATTAGAATTTACATGACAAAAATATATTGTGAATTTTCTGGGAATACTGTTTAACTTATCCTCAGTCTGAATGACCTTGAATATTTGGTGAACCGCAAGTGCACAAAATCTTACTGCATAAAACATAGATCTACATTAAACTTGTTAAGGTATTGTTACATGCTGGGTAGAGACCTAAAAGCTCACATGAAAAATTAAATTAATTTTGAGTACCCAGCACGTACATTGAGGGAACGTATACTCACTTGACAACGAAGGACCAAAATGTGGTGTGGAGTTTAAGAGGAGGGCGTAGGTTTTACTGTGCGAAACCCATAACACAAATTACTTACATATTCATAGAGTTATTTTCCCAACAGTTTGGGTTTCCTACATTATTAAATATGAAAGGTGAGGGGAGATGTCCACCGATCCAAAAGCCGGCTTGCACGCGCAATCTGCTTCCTTCGGAATCCTAAGGAAGACAAATGCTATATCCCCACCACTCGTGGCTAGCCAAGCTACCAGCCAGGAGTAAAGTCTTCCCAATCAACATGAAAATGCCTTCCGTCTGGCGTGTTGAGTACATAGGAGGAAGGAGTGTTTCTGGCCGAAACTGAGAGACAAAAGCAACAATATGTTTGGTAATGACAATGAAACCCCCACGCTATTAATACGCCACAGTATACAATTTACATAAAATATCTCGTAGCGTTAGCCATTTCGGAGTTATTATTTCTTAATAGTTTGACTTTTCGGATGCTTATACGTTTTCAATTGTTAAGTTTCTTTTCATTTATTATTGTGGGCATGCAAAAAGCATGCCATTTCAAGGCCATTACATAACTATTCTCTTGAAAAAATCTGACTATCTTTTACGCCTTCTATATCTTTGTTATGCCTACAACAAATGTATAAAATGCAATATGAAGCAACGATTTAGTAGCATCCGCAAAAGTAAGCTTTTCTGAGAACAGTTTGTAGAGGAATGAGTAGAAAAAGTCATACAAATCCAACAGTCAATTTTTATACAGCTATTATTTAAATTTGAATGTGGGCTACCACAGAATGACCTAGAATAGCTTTATTTACTATTTGTATTCCTACAATGTAAACTTTCAGGGAAATGCTTCAAGCAGTTCCTCCCCCCCTCTCCCTCTCTCTCTCATGAATTCTTCACGTTTCGTTACATCCTCAAGTGCACCAGAGGTTCAGTTAGCAGGGCTCTTCAAAAATACACGGGCAAGGGCAGGTAACAAACTCTTGTACTAAAACAAATGACTCCTGCTAGGACTTCATTATGGCATCAGTTTATAACCTCGACTTCACTTGGGTCACTGTGGCTTTAGAAACATCTACTCTGGACATGAGACAACTTGACGCGAATGAATCACCTTCAAGCTGGCCGGATTTATGTCTCTTCTTTTCTCTGCAATGTTGTTCCATCAGAGCTGATGAGTTGGTGTTGAAATAGAAACAAAGCTTTTATAGGTGATTACATGGTAGTCCAAATTCAAAATTGCACATAATTGCATAACAAACCAGCATAAAGTTGTAAAAATCTGACGTTGACTACAGAAATTCTATTTCACAGAACTTTAGAACGTATCTACCTAATATCAATACTATAAACAAAACAAAATTGTATGTCTTTTGATAATTGTTTCACCACTGACAAGCAAATTCGTTCTGATAATCATGGGGTGGAATAGAGGTTATTACATTAATTTAAACCAGTTACAGATCTCATTAATTGAAACACATTTTATAAAATGCATTTCTACTTTCTCTGCCACGTGCATAGGAAGTATAGAAGATATTGCATTCCACCCGAAAATTCTAGACCAAAATATCACCGGAAGTACGTATTTTCAGGCCTCCTATATAAAGGAAACAAATTTAGAAAAAGATCCGTGTATGTGTGTGTACCTGAGAGCAGCATAACTCAAAAACGAAAAGCCGAATAAATACCAAACTTGGTTTTTCATTCAGTATCTTCCGAGGATGCGAGCCCCAATTGCCCTTTACATGGATATTTTTTGGAATTTTTTTTACTTTCTAAAATTTTGTATAATATGGTATAATTGGTGAACGTTAAGCAATAGACGAAAACGTACAGCACAAGAAATGCAGATAACTTTAAAGTACGCAATTTCTTTCAAATCAGGCTTTTGTTAACATAAGCCACTTCTGAGCTATCCGTTATTAACGGCTCGAATTGTTCATTACTTGGTCATGCTTTAAAGTCCTTTCAACATTCAGTTGTTTCTCGCGATTGCATGGAAACAGTATGGAATTTTAAGGCCAGCATATAACGTCCAGTTCTTAAACATTTGACTATGACTGTTTCCTTTTGTATCTATAACAAAATGTGTAATGTAGCTATTTCTGCAAATGTTTATTTCAATTAAAATATAGTAGAGAGAAAAATAAACCTTAATAAGAATATTTTGTATACCCCTAATAAAGAGAGACGCTAGAGAAAGTCGTGTGAATGTATCACAGAATGTTTTTTTTCTATGAACATTTGCTGCAGAGATATTTTAAGTTGCTCGAGAACATAATACAAACCTACTGGCAGCGTTGCAAATGCTGCTGACCCATCGGGGTTACTTTCACTTTCGAAACACATGGAAGCCACCACGTAGACAGATTTCTCTTTCGATTTCAGTGGCGTGTGTCTCATTAGCGTAAACAAAGGAACGTTTCGGGTCGGCTCCTCCGAATAACTACATTTTAACCTTCCAGTGACGCACTTTATAACCTAAACTCACAATCTACGGATAGCTTTATCAGCTTGTTTAACATTAAACTTAAATACTTTTTGCATTAATACTGCTGCAATGCAATCAATCAAATCATTCTTCTGACATGTAAACACCAAACAACTGCATTGTTAGGCTCTTACAAAGCCTACTAAATGGTACCTTTAACATGTCAACAAAAGAATAAACCATAAACCAAATGATTCATCCGATTTACTGGTGTTGCTCGAAACGTCCACCTTCACATCTTCATAACTAATCACGTATACTCTGGTAAAGACACCCATTGTTCGTATTTTCTACGCAGCCAGATAAATACGTTCTCTCAGAGATTCGACTGAGCAATCGTTTTGTATATCCTGCTCTTCCTATTTACGTGGAAGATATATTTTCGATTTTGCAATGTCCTAGTGTAAACCAATAGCTTGCCAGATGCAGTTGCTTTTTCCAAAACCCTTTCGTTGTATTCATTTGGCCGTGTGGAAAACAAAACCGCTAGTCACCCTTCAGATAAAGCAGGGGAGTAAAGAAACCTATGTTTTGTTTACATCTGGAAGCAGTTTAGATCGCGTGACCTACCCCTACCTCTCTGCAATTTTGTCGAGTGTTACAGCCACATAACGTCTGCAAAAGGTGTAGAATATCGTCTTAAGTGCTTGATTAATTAGTTTAGAAACCCTGTGAGATGTCGCGTAGTTACTACAGAAAATATATCAGAAATAGGTTACCCTACTCATCTTAAACGTAACAACTATTATCTTCATACGTTATCGTTGAATTAAACATATAATTTGGAACGAAAGTTATTTATTTCTTCGAAAGGAAAGAACAAAATGCTATATACTTTGTTGTTTGTAATATTTTTATGAATCACATATTGCAAGGAATGCAATAAGTTCCCTTCCACTCTGTATACACCTTCTAATTTCACTTCATAAGGATTCAGGTACTAAAGGATTACAATGGACTTACAAAGCACTCATACTTGATTACGAACGCATTGAAGTTATAAAAGAATATGCCTGTGCAGAAAAAAGTGTTTTTGGTTGAGAATGCTAGGAATAAAAATGTTGTTACTCAATATAATATGCACGCAAAATAAAAAAATCTGATGTGTTACACTCACATGACTTTCTCTACTCTTGTACAATCTATTTTTACAAACGCTTATTCTCCATATGCTTCATGTTAATCGAGATATCGAGATATCAATCTTATTGGTAATTTTCTTGTAGATGCAAGGGGAATATGGTAGCTTTTAAGCGATAGTCAAATATTTTATCGCTGGTTGCTATGTGCGCATTCCATTCTCTTTGCATGTACAGGACATAAAAAAATGAATAACGAATTTGAGAAAAAGTATAAGTATTGGAAAATTTAAGGAAATAACAAGCAATATCTCGAAAACGGTTCACTCAACAAAAAAAATGTATATAATATAAGTTGTGTATTTTAACGCGATCTACATTTTTTGTGTAGTAAAATTTTGTCTATCTCTTATGGTTTACCAGTTATGCAAAAGTCGTTCATAATGAAGAATACTTTTGGAGACATTCCCAGAAATTTTGAGATATACATTTCATTTCTCATGACATTATCTTAAACATATGATATTTTCATCAAAATCGTTAGAGCCATTTTTGAGAAAATTAAATTTTCGAAAAATGTTCCATGTAAAGGGTAGTCTGGGGTGGGGGGATTTTCTTGAAAATCTTCGTGTCGCATCTCTGGAAGATACTGAACGTAAATACCAAGTTTGGTGTTTATCCGATTGTTAGTTTTTGAGTTATGTTGTTCACAGACACACACACAGACACACACACACACACACACACACAGACACACACACGGACATGTTTCCAAAAATGCTTTTTTTGGATTCAGGAGGTCTCAAAACATGTATTACCGGTGAAATCTCGGTATCGAATTTTTGGGTGGAATGCAATACTTCCCCTACTTACTATACGTAGTAGAGAAAGTAAAAAATACGCCAGATATTTCATCCAAGCAATATAAAGGGTAAGTCAATAGGTATTGGCAACCTATTTTGAATTTGTTGTACGTTGGCTGTATCGGTTTATGCGCGCGCACGTCAACATGTTGTTCCTTTGTCTCCGCTCGTGGTATGTTTGACCATTATTCACCCCTTTTAGTGTTGCATTGTTGCATTATAAGCATGGCTGTACCCTTCCTTTTTTGCAACAAAGAAGTACAGCGTGCGGTTATATGTTTTTTGTCGTCTGCACCAGCAGCCGAAATCCATTCAGCACCCTTCGTACCATATGGGAGTAATGTTTACCTCGCTGAAATGTTTACGAATGGATTGAAAAGTTAAAAAATAGTCGGACAACTGTAGGAAAGGACAGGACGCCCATCCATATCCACCAGTGACGCCAACAATGAGCAGGTCCGTATCCTGATTTAGAAAATCGAAGACTGACTACAGATGAAGTGGCAAACCCTGTCGTTCTTGGTTCACTTAAAAATGCCTTAAGGGGCCGTCGATTCACCACAGACCAAGGAGTGAAGGAAGCAGTGCATACATGGCATGCTACTCAGACGAAAAAACTTTTTTTGAGGTAATCAGAAAGCTTGTGAACGATGCACCATGTGCATTGAGAAGTAAGGGAACTACGTTGAAAAATGAGGTAATTGTAAGTTTCTATTGTTATAAAAATCTCTTTTACAAAGCATCTACTTCATGTTAATCTTACTGCTAATTTTCTTATAGGTACAAGGGAAGTATGGTAGGCTTTAAGCGAAAATCAAATTTTTTAAGAGATAGTTGCTATGTGGAGCATTCCATTCTATTTGTATGTCCAGGGCATAAAACAACAATAATGAATTCCCATTTGAGGAGAAGTATAAGTATTGGAACATTCAAACAGATAATACGGAATATCTCGGAAATGGTTCACTTCACAGAAAATGTATGTGACATAAATTACGTGTTTGAACGAGATCTACATTTTGGTCTAAAACCTTTATCTATCTCTTACGGTTTACCAGAAAGAAGAGGGTTTTTGAGGACATTCCCAGATAATTCAAGGTACACATCTTATTTCTCATGCAAATATAAAAAAATACATGATATTTTAATCAAAAACGTTACAGCCACTTTTGAGAAAATTAAAATTTTCGAAAAATATTCCATTTAAAAGATGATTTTGGATGGGAGATTTACTTGAACGTCTTCGTGTTGCATCTTTGACAGATACTTAACCTAAATCCTAAGGTTGGTACTTATCCAACTTTTTGTTTTTGTGTTATGCTGTTCACAGACACATACACGGACCTTTTTCTAAAAGGGCATTTTTTAGATTCAGGGGCCTCAAAACATGTATTTCTGCTGAAATATCGGTGTATAATTGCTTTCTCTACCACGTATAGTAAGTAGGGGAGGTATTGTATTCCATCCAAAAATTCGATACCGAAATTTCACCGGAAATACATGTTTTGAGACCCCCTGAATAAAAAAACATGTTTGGAAAGATGTCCGTGTGTTTATGTGTGTCTGTGAACAGCATAACTCAGAAACGAACAATCGGATAAACACCAAACTTCGTATATAGGTTCAGTATCTTCCAGAGATGCGACACGAAGGTTTTCAAGAATATCCCTCCACCCTAGATTACCCTTTACATGGAACATTTTTCAAACATTTTAATTTTCTCAAAAATGGCTCTAACGATTTTGATTCAGGTATCATGTGCTTAAGATATTTTCATGACAAATGAAATGTATATCTTGAATTTTCTGGGAATGTCTCCAAAAGTATTCTTCATTGTGAACGAATTTTGCATATCTGGTAAACCATAAGAGACCAAAAATGTAGATCGCGTTAAAATATACAAATTTATGTCATATACATTTTTTTTGTTGTGTGAACCATTTTCGAGATATTGCTTGTTATTCCCTTAAATTTTCCGATACTTTTTCTCAAATGGGAATCCGTTATTTATTTTTGTTACGTCCTGGACCTTTCCACATTTAAACTTGCCATATCAATTTTGAATTTTTATGAAAACAACGAACACAATGGAATGTTACATGAAATACGAAATTATAAATGCTTCTCCGGTAAAGAATTTAGAAAACACCAGAGTTAAAAGGTTGAATTTCAAAGCTTACCACACAGGTTGAAAAATAACTTCGAAAAGCCCGAAATAATCACTCTTGGTGATTTACGTCAAAAATCTCGCTGTCACAGTGTTTAGTTGTTAACAGCTCGGTCTCCTGGCCGAACAGTACTGCAGATCTCTGCCCAGGAGTTGCTGGAGTCGTCCACGAGCATGATGGCGCTGGCGGCAATGGCGTGAAACAAACGAGCCAATGATAACTGTACATATTCCTTGCGTTGTGGAGTGATGAATTACGTCAGACATGACGATATATTCTTCGAAGCTTCCGATGTTAGCTGTCTCTGTCAATGAAGGACGTAATCATTTCTGAAGCATTATGACGTATTTTATGCTGGTTGCGTAAGCCATGACCAGGGGGAAGAGAAAACGCCACAGTGTTAATCATTAACACATCATACTATAGTTAGTTAAGATTTCCTTATTGTGCCTGTGTATTTATTCCCAAATATCGTTATAATTTCCAAAAATTGAAAGATTTTTAAGAGGTGATTGCGTGAATATCGGGGGATAATTCATGCATTATTAGAAACAGCCAAAACTGTAAGAAATTACCATTATAAGGGTAAAGGGGAGGATTCAGGATAAAAACATTCTAGACCTTTGTAATAATTTCATAAAGAACAAGTGGAAGAAAATGAGATTATTTCTTCATTGCAGCATTAAAAGATAACTTCAACATTGGCTAAGTTACTTTCTCTAGTACATATAGAAAATTAGGTAAAGTATTGCATTCCACCCAAAAATTCGATATCAAGGTTTTACCGGAAATATATGTTTTTAAGCTCCTGAATCCAGAAAAGCATTTTCAGAAAAAAGCTTCATGTGTCTGTCAACAGCATCTCAAAAATGAAAAGTCGGATAAATACCAAACTTAACAAAGATGCGACATGAAGATTTCAATAAAATTCCCGCACCTCAGACTACGCTTTACACGGAAAATTTTTAAAAAAATTTGATTATCTTAAAAATGTCTGTAACGATTTTGATTAAAGTATCATACATTTAAGATATTTTCATGACAAATGAAATGTATATCTTGGAATTTCTGGGAATTTCCCCTAAATCCATCTTCATTCTGAATGGATTTTGCAGAACTGCTAGACCGTAAGAGATAGACAAAGGATTTCCACACAAAAAATGTATATCTCTTTAAAACGCATAATTTTTGTCATACTTTTGTTTTGTGGGGTGAACCATTTCCGAAATATTCCATGTTATTTGTTTGAATTTTCCAAGACTATACTTCTTCTAACATGGAAATTCGTTATTTTTTTTCTATGTCCTGGATATGCAAAACGAACGAAATGCTCCACATAGCAACCACTCTTAAAAGATTTGACTATCGCCTAAAGCCTACCAAATTTCCCTTGCTCCTACAAGAAAATTAGCAATAAGATAGTTTCTGCAAACAAATGTTTACCTCGATTAACATGAAGTAAACGTAGAATAAACATTTGTGGAAGTAGTTTATACAAGAGTAGGGAGAGTCATGTAAGTGTAACACGTCAGATTTTATTTTTAATTGAATGCCCAGTTTATGAGGCGGAGTCTACGTGTGGGCTTCTTCGAGGCCTCTCAGTTTTGCATCATCATAATCATTAATAATCATATATGCAGGCGATTCATAAGAAGTACAAACGCAGAAAATAAGAGTAGTTAATAACAGGTAAGGGAATACTTAATATTAATGTTGAGAGATTGTATAGTAGCAGTAGTTTTGAATATTTTATGGTAATTACTTTTTTAACCTGAAGTAACATCTATTTTGCGTTAGAATTGGTACTGGAAAAGGGAAAAATTATAATTTTGGTAGACGGGAAATTACGGAAGATAAGTTGCACGTAGAAACAGATAACATAGCGTAACATCTCAATCTGTAGCCCCTATAGTGAGCTAGACCAGCTTAAAGAAAGCTGCAATGATCTAATTGCGAAACATGCAGAGCTTACTTTTGGTAGGATCTAGTCAATATGGTCTTTCCAATTCATATTATGATCTATAATAAGACCAAAAAATGCTATATTTATAAGCTTCAGTAATTTCATTGCCTTCATGTTCAAGTCTTATGTCTGCAATACTTTTATTTTTTGATAGATTAGGGCTTCTGAAGCTAGCCATTATATGTTGATTTGGAATTGTATACCTAAGGGGAAAGCCAGTATTGCTTTATGAACATCTGCTGCAGACACGAGACAACTTGAAGCAGGATGAATCACTTTCCAAGTTGACCAGATTTCTGTCCCTTATTTTTGCTCCAGAATGTTACCATCAGGGCTGAAGGGTTGGTCAGTGTGGTGTCGAATTTGAGGAAAACCGCTCTCAGTACCTGGTGGTCACTTTCCATAGTTACCGAAAAGAAGTGCTCCCACGTGGCCAACAACGGAGTGATCTAATGAACAGCCGATGTCCAATTTACAATTTAGATGCGCTCATGTTGACGGGGTTCCAATCAACTCCATCTTCAGGCAAATTTAATAATGACCTATACAACGCGCTTCGCAATGGAAATGCTGGGCCGTCAGATTCACTGTACTCCAAGTACGCAATACCTTTTATCTCCGTTAATGAATTTTTATTTGCATGTTTATGCAATAAAATGGGAATATTAAAATAAGTATTTAAAGCTTTGGAAGTCTGTACACAAAAAATTATGATAAGGAATTTCAAATATTTTAAAAAGAATAGTGTTTTTAAATAAATGAATGGTGTCTGTGGTATAATGTATCTAAACGTTCGTTAGGTAGTTCAGTTATGCCTACTGCGTACTATATCAATGTACAGAGTGATTCTATGACCATCTCACAAACCTTGATAAAGTTGACCTAAAGTTTTGATTTTTAAAAAATGTTTTATTTATTGAATGCACTTGAAACTCACAACATTCACAACAATACAATTAATATATCAAAAAGGAATCCAGCGCCACACCATCGACTATCGCACTCGTTCAAAAATTGCTGTCATGTTCCTAACTGTGTCACAGCCAATAGTAACCTTTCTGTGTGGCGTATTAATAATTTGATGGTTTCATTGCCATTGCCAGACATATTCTTGTTTTAAATTGTCATTACAAGACACTTTCGTGTCTCAGTCAGTTTCGGCCTCAGAAACCCCTTCCTCCTGAGCAATGATCATGCCAGCCAGAAGACATATTCATTTTGACTCGGTTGATATAACTCCTGGCTGGTTGCTTTGGTAGCCACGAGTGGTGGGGATATAGTGTCTGTATTTCTTAGGATTCCAAAAGAAACGGATCGCGTGTGCAAGCCGGCTTTCGGATCGGTGAAAATCTCCCTTCACCTTTCATATTTAATGATGTAGGAACCCTAAACGTTTGGGAAATAAATCTAGGAATGTGTAAGTAGATTTCTGTTATGGATTTTGAACACTGAAAAACCCACGCTTTCCTCTTAACCATTTCCACAACGTTTTGGTCCTCCGCGACCAAGTGAGTATACGTCCCCTCAATACACCTGCTGGTTACTAAAATTAATTTAATTTTTCATGTGAACCTTTAGACCTCTACCCAGCATGTAACACTATTAGGTTCTCTTCCGATTAGACCAATGTATCATAAAAAAGAGCTTTGAGATGATCCCACAAGAAAAACAATTATTGGAGTCAAATCAGTGAACGGTCAGGCCAATGAATTGGACCACATCCTCCAATCCACCTCGCCGGAAGACGTGAATGGAAAAGATTTTGAACACTGCCACTACATGATTATAATTGATAACATTTATGAAATATTTTCAGTTTCAAACCTTTATTGTATGAATAATAACAATTAAAGCATTTGATTTCGCTTTGTCATTTGATGCATACTTGCATTTTAATAAATAAACATTTCTAGCTCTCCAAAACTAAGAATCTAATTTCGCCACTGAACGGATAGAGGGGTAGATACGTTACGTCACAGTACCCCTCTCTCCTGGATATGACACCCGCTCGTCCATACCTGCACTAATGTATAGTGCGATAATGTAAATTCTTCTTATGCTTAAAACAGAATGTGTAAATGAGTAATGAACGTTTTATGTCGATTAACAAGAAGTTGATAGAGCTTTTGCAAGAATAATTTGTAGTAGAGAAGGCCATGTGAGTGCAACATGTCGGATATTTTGTTTCGCATTCTGAATTTTATTTTCAATAGTTTATTCTGCATAAATTTACTATAAAATGTTCTTTATTCTCCCCCCGGTTTTTCAGGAATGAATAACGATCGCGCTACATCTGACTGGTCGATAATTTCTTGCGGTATACCATCCATCTCCACAAAACATTTCATTTCCTGCATCATATCATTCATTTTATCAAAACTCTCCAGATCCGTATACAGCGCGAACAAAAACAAATAAACATCGCCTTTCCAGGGGTAAAACATCGACTGCTGAAATGATTACGTCATGTCCTAGCACAGAACACAATCAAATACTTTTCTAATATTAATTACTAATTGATAATTTGGGAATTGAAATCCTACAAAAAGTTGTATATAACTCGTGTTTAATCATTATTGCATATCTTTCCGTAACTTTCAAGATTATAAACTTGAAATTTTGAATGATTGTTATACGGAGCCTTCAGATTTATTCGGCTTTTGCCGCTAGTCGGCTGTTTGCCCATGTCGTCAAAACTTTGAAGCGAGAACTCGACTCGCGACTCTTCTAACAGACGATAGTGAAATATGAGTGGAAGGGGTGACTGTCAACAGTTTCGAGGTACCTTAGTGAAAGGGAACTTGTATCGTACCTTTCCAGTATTTACATTTGGAACTTCTTTCACACGTGTTTCATAAGTTCGTACTCTCAGCATGTATGCTGATAGATAACTAACTGTGTGCTTTTGTAGCTTAAAATGTCTCGGCTTTAATGGCACAACGTTAAGTTTTTCACTACAAAACAACTGGAATAACGTTTATAAACATTTAAAAATATGTTTAGAATAATTTAAGTGTTTCTCCTTTCTTCTTAAATGTAAAAGAACAGGTTTTTTTTTTATTTTCTCTACTACGTATATAGTAAGTAGTTGAAACATTGTATTCCATCCAAAATTTGGATACCGAGATTTCATCGGAAATACATGTTTTTAGGCACGCTGAATCCAACAAAATAATTTTTAAAACATATCCGTGTGTGTATGTCTGTGTCTGCGAACAGCACAACTCAAAAATCAGATAAATATCAAACTTGGTATTCAGGTTTAGCATCGTATAACGATACGACACGAACATTTTCAAGAAAATCTCCCTACACTAAACTACCAATTACATGGAACACTTTTCGAAATTTCTTATTTTCTAAAATGGCTTTAACGATTTTGATTCAAATATAACATATTAAAATTTTACATGGAAATTTAAATGTATATCTCAAATTTTCTGACAATAGCCTCAAAGTCCTCTAAGTTAGAAGAAATTATGTATCATCTTGTAGAACGGCTAAGCTTAACCGATAGACGAAAACGTACTACACAAAAAATGTAGATTTCTAACACACAATTTACTTCCAATATGTTTTTTGTGGCATAAGCCATTTCTGAGATATTCGTTATTAAAGGTTCGAATAGCCTTACTTGGTCAGTCTTTAAAGTCGTTTTAACATTCAGTTGTTTCTCGCAATTGCATGGAAACAGCATGGAATTTTTAGGCCAGCCTATAGCGTCCAGTTCTTAAACATTTGACTATCCCTATTCTCTTTGTACCTGTAACAAAATGTGTAATGAAGCTATTTCTACAAAGGTTTATTTAGATTAAAATGTTGTAGACAGAAAAATAAGCTCTAGTAAAAATAGTTTGTATAACCGCTAATAAATGACAAAGGGTAGAGAAAGTCGTGTGAATGTATCATATTAGATTTATATCGTGTTTTGTTTCGAGACCTGATGAAATTTTAGACAAAAGCAGCCAGTATCGTAACGACAGATCTTCCTTATATCCTTCAGTTCGGAAATAGCACTCTAAATGCAAATGCTGTGATCGGTGGTCACTTCCATCTGTTGTGCAAAGAGCGCACAAAATATCCTGCACCGCCACTTTACATCAACCTGTTTGGGAAGTCGGAAATGCATACAATTCGAGGTTCAATTCCGCACCTCCCATTTGATACAAGGGGCTCAAAGAACTAATAATGACGTCACTCATTTAAACTGGCGGGGAAGGCCGAATAAATCCGAGGCCCCTTGATAAAAGACACATCAAAGTTAAACTGCATTGGGCAGAATATCCAAGCCATATAACGCAAATGTTTTAAATTTATTGACTTCAGATTAATTTGCTGTATAAATACTGCACATAATAAACTGATAATTCAAAATTAATTACAATGAAATTAAGAGCGATTGTATCAGAAAAAGGGCGGCGGGGTTTCGTTTGCGCCTCTTGGGTGGCGATTTTAAATCGGCCCTATGCACGTCTTCACATCTGACTTGCTCATCCGTAGTATCCCTAAAGCCAAACATAGTTTGGAGTTTACGGTAAAAGATCGAGTTCTCGGGCAGGAAGAAACTAAGAAACGTCGCAGCTCCACAAGCTTTTCCTGGCAACGAAGGATTTGAACGTAGCGCAGCCAACGTCTCGCCTACTGACCGACTACCGCTGCCAACAACGCAGCCGCAAACATTATCGCCGCCTCGAGTTTCTACACGTCTACATTTGCCACTCCGCATCTCCCCGCCGTAGTAAGATGGGTTCATAGGCAACACCCGGGAATTCTGGCCTTCAGCATCTAAGGCATCCATGATTTACTATCAAGGAACTATGCCGTTTGTGAGATTGTAGTTTATGGACAGTGATGAATACTCGGCTGCACTGGATGCTGGACTGCCCATGTTTGGGCAAACCCTGTGGTTAGGGGTCAGTCGCAGGTCCGTCGTGTGCCATGTCGTCGTTGTTGCCAGTCTGGCCACTCCGCAGACTTCTACTCTGGTGACCCAAGATGCCATACTATGGTGCCCCTAGCCTAACCGCCGACAGCTCCACAACCTTCAGAGTCGCAGAGTCGAAGCTTGTGATGGCTTCGGCCATTACACACGCCAGGCTTAGTGCCCGTGCTACCCGGGTCGACGATAACCCCACCACGCCGTATTTCCAGCCCAGGGCACACTAGCCACTGGACATTCGACATCGTCGACCAAACACGACTGCATGCTAGCTGTGCCGGAAACAGTAAGGAATCTGGAAGAACCCCAGGTCGAACTAATTCACCTAACCAAAGAGGTTACAGACTTAGATGAGGCACTCCACAAACGCTTCAAACGAACTGCAGGATGACGTCACAAGAGCACAGACAGACACGGTGACGACACCAGAATTCAACCGTGCTAATCAAGGCTTAAACTCGCCATCCGGGGGATCATCAAGGAGGATGGGATTCTGAATTGGAAACATTGACAAAAATAATATGTTTGTGCAGACCAATACAATAGGATTCCTTCTTTAATTCGTTGTGAATTTTATTATTGTCGACACAATGTGTTCAACCTTTACACTGCTATACTTTTGTACCTCCTTAAACCACTGAGAGGAGTTCAAGTGGACCGCAGGCAGAAAACTCGAATCAACATAATTATCTCATATGCTACCGCAAATCTACATGCGGATCCGGTCACCCTTCGGGTCCCACCTTCACCCCTTCCTCCATATAACATGTCAATCCTATACGAAACATGATTGAAACGCAGACCTCTTTTCCTCATGTATTTTTCAAAAACGAAATTCGTGACATATCTTTCATAGCACATGGCTAAGAGATAATTGTTATCTTCTCTACACACGTATCTAGTAGGTAGAAATTCGATACTACTTCATCGAAAATACATGTTTTGAGGCCCCTTAATGCAAAAAAATTAGAAAAAGGTCTGTGTATGTGTCTGTGAACAGCACAATTCAAAAGTCAGATATATACCAAACTTAGTATCTGCGTTCAACATACTCCAGAGTTGCAACACAAAGATTTTCAAGAAAATTCCCCTAACGCAAACTATGGTTTACATGGAGGGTTTTTAAAAAAAAATTATATCGATTTTGGTGAAAACACTATATTAAGGATATTTACATGGAAGTAAAATGTATGATTTTTAAATTCATATGTGAGGATAGAATAGGACTAGAAGCATATTGGGACTCAGTACCTCTACCTGCGCAGCCGTTTGTGCCTAGACGTCTGGCAGGTTGCCCCTGGGATGGAGAGATGAGGTGAGATAAGATAACAGGCAGCCGGAACCAGGAGGCACGACAGGTACAGGGCAGGCTCCACAACATTTACAGATTTGACTTTCTCGGCTTGTGGCTAGTACAGTCAGCCCCTTCACTCCTGTAGGTTTACACATCCCTAGGGGACCCAGGACCCAGATACCACTCGCAGTCTAGAGGACGAAGGTTTACTTAGAACATAGTTTTCCCCTGCCATGCACACACCGAGACCTCCCGCCGACACTTGTAACCCTGAAGAAACCAAGATGTGAAGTGAAATGAGAATTGATATGAAATAGAGAGACAGGGAATTCGGGGGATGTAAGGACCCTTCCCAGCATTCGTCTGGTGACCCGGGGAAACCCCGATAAAGCTATGGGTCAAGAAGATCTGCCACGGGAATCGTAGCCACGACCTCCCGAAAGCGGGACACAGATGTTACCGCTTGAGCCATCCCGTTTGGTATCATAAGTTAAGAATGTTCGAGGAAAGAAGAATTTTTAACTATAAGCCAAAACGGCGAGGAAACGTGGGAAGACCACCAAGAAGATATGATAAGAAATTTCTAGAAGCCGGAACAAACTGGAAAATATAAGTCTCGCAGTTGATACTGAAGATAAAATATATATCTGCAATTTCTGGGAATAATCTGTGAAGTCCTCTTAATTCGGAAGGAATTTTTACTTTCTCTACTACGTATAGTAAGTGGGGGAAGTATTGTATTCCACCCAAAAATTCGATACCGAGATTTCACCGGAAATATATGTTTTAAACCCCCTGAATCCAGAAAAAAACGTTTTTGGAAACAGGTCCGTTTGTGTGTCTGTGTGTGCCTGTGAACAGCATAACTCGGAAACGAACAGTCGGATAAACACCAAACTTGATATTTAGGTTCAGTAGCTTCCAGGGATGCGACACGAAGATTTTCAAGAAAATCTCCACCCCAGATTACCCTTTACATGGAACATTTTTCGAAAATTTTAATTTTTTCAAAAATGGCTGTAACGATTTTGATTAAAATATCATAAGTTGAAGATATTTTCATGACAAATGAAATGTATATCTGGAATTTTCTGGGAATGACTCCAAAAGTATTCTTTCTTGTGAACGACTTTTGCATAACTAGTAAACCATAAGAGATACACAATATTTTACTACACAAAAAAGTAGATTGCGTTAAAATACACAATTTATCTTATATACATTTTTTGTTGTTTTTGTTGTTATGTGAACTATTTTGGAGATATTGCTTGTTATTCCCTTAACTTTTTCAATACTTACACTTTTTCTCAAATGGGAATTCGTTATTCATTTCTTTTATGTCCTGGACATACAAAGAGAATGGTATACTCCACGTAGCACCCAGCTCTTAAAGGATTTTACTATCACTTAAAGCCTACCATATTCCCCTTGAACCTACAAGGAAATTAACAATAATATTAACATCTCGATTAACATGAAGCATATGGAGAATAAGCGTTTGTAAAAATAGTTTGTACAAGAGTAGAGAAAGTCATGGGAGTGTAACACATCAGATTTTTTATAATCTTGTACAACTGGTAAAGTTAAAGCGATAGACGAAAACTTACTATACAAAACATGCAGATATATTTTTAACACACAATTTATTTCAAATAGGGATGGGAATTCGATACCTCGATACTCTTGATACTCGGTGGCATCGAAGTATGTCCATTACTTTAAGATGAACCTTCGACACTTTTAAGATGAAGTGGAATTTTTGGTAGCTGCTACGTATGGAAAGTCAGTTTGAAGATGTATTATATTTCGACTGTTGGGAGCCGAACTTGAAGTAGTTGCAACCGCACGTATGGTACCCGGTAGCCTTCGTCCAAAAATTTAAAAATATTAACTTTGTAATTTGACTATATATATGTTTGCCTCGGCTGCGTCAGTATTTATATTTTTTTAGAGACAGGAATGTCTTAGCAGGGCGTGATGCGGCTGAAGAATGTAGGCTTACACAGATTATAATCTTACTTCACTCCTTTTATTAATGCCTGATACGATTTAAATAACACTTCACTGATATAGAGAGCTGTAAGATTCTTTTATTAAATACTTTAACTTTTTAAAGACGTAAACTATTTTCTCACACAAAATACGTATTAAATTTCTCAAGGACACATCTTGCATCCGATTAATAACACTGTCTGCTAGCAACGCGTCCAGTTATGAGCGCTGTCTACAAGCAACTGACTTGATTTCAACCGCCTAAATTTTAAATGTCTGTATTTTAAGTCTCTGATTGATTATTCCTAATCCAATAGAATACCTTCATTTAACTAAAGCTTTTTCTGGTTGTTGATTGGCTATTTTATAAACTGCCTAAAAAATTACATTATTGTGGCTCCAAGAATGACTAGTAGTATTATTAAACTTTCAAATTCATTATTGCCTCTACGTTACCTCATTGTTAGCAACTTTTAACCTATTATTCTCCTAGCTCCTACATTATTAATACGTAATACATTCACATAACATAATTGAACATGTATACAGTAATATAAACATATACAATGACTGTAATATACACTTTTTATATTGTTACACACATATTGCTTTAAGGCGGGCAGTTATTATATTTTGTATTAAATCATTTGACTGAAATCATTGAAATGTTAAAAACACTGCCTCAAAGATAATTTAAAACTTTTAAATTTTGCATTACTGAAGGTATTTGCATTTAAATGTATGCTACAAAAAGCAATGAAAGGAGTCGAGACTTCACGTTGTATCCTCGCACGTGTCCCCAAAGAGTTGCTGGTCTGTAGTTCTTGATAGACTTGGATTGCGTTTCCTTAGACTCTTGTGTCTAAATGAAAATTTATAAAATAATGGGAGAAGGAGTAGAGGTACTCATGTAACATGTTAAATCGGTTGTGAATGAAGCTGATTTAGCTGACGCAATAAATCACGTTTCTGCAACAGCCTGACTTGATGAGTCACTCTCAGCGTTTACATTTACCTACTCCGTTACCGAGCGGGATGGCTCAGGCGGTTACGTTTGTGGCCCGCTTTGGGAGGTCCCGGCATCGATCTTCGGTGACCTTGTCATCTGTTTCAGAGATGTAGGACCAGGCGAATGTGTTCGGCCGGTTGCGGCTGGCGGTGGCTTGCGCTCTGTAAAGGTATCTTCCTTGGCGTCGCTACGCTACCACTCAGTTCTCTCCTCAGCGTGGGGCTCCACTCCTGGGGACCCTAGAGGTTGGTAGCTTGTGGGCAGGGACCGTGCGGCGTTGGATGTGTTCTAATTGGAAACGTTAGGGAACCCATCGTGCTTGCGCCCGTGGGCATTCGCATATGGTCGCTCTTCGGGTCTCCTCTCTCATCCTTCCCTCATGTTGGAAGCACAATGAGCCGACTGGCCTGCGTGCGGTGCTCTGCCCCGATTACGGGGGGCCCTTCGCGATACGTAGATTTACCTTTACCTATTCCCGTGACCAAAATCTGGCAATCGAACAGAAACAAACCAGAACTTAAGACAAGAGATAACACAGCGCATGGAAATACTTGTTCTTTCCTTTGATCATTTTATTTTTCTATTGTTTTTGTTGTTTTTTGTTGTTTTTTTTTGTTTACGCACTCGAGTCACAAGCGTAGCTTACAGGTATACCGTACGATTAATTTTCTAGGATAAAATGTAGATAGAATAACCTTTAAAAGAAAGTTTTCAGCAAAATATAGTTAAATAAAAAGGGAGGACATTATTGTATTTTTTTAAATTATTATTATTATTATTATTATTATTATTATTATTATTATTATTATTATTATTATTATTATTATTAGCCTTGACTACCATGGGGAACATATACCCTGTGGCATTACTGCTGCCCGTTGGAGAATGTCACACAGACCATTTCGGAATTAGCAAACAACACAAAATTGGTTACATGCGTTTTACACAGCTAACGGCTTTACAGTTTTTATAAAGTCAGTATCGAGCAACAAGTATCGGTGGTCAAAAATCTGTATCGAGTATCGAGAAATAGTGATATCGTCCCATCAGAAATTTAAAATAACTTTATTGTGGCATAATCTATTTCCTAGATGTCTGTTATTAGTGGTGCGATTTCTTTAATATCTAGTCATTCTCTGGAAGTCCTGTCAACATTCAGTTGTTTCATGCAATTACATGGAGAGTAATTTTTATCCTAACGAAATACGTAACTTAGTTATTTCTACAAATATTTATCTGGATTAAAATGAAGTAGATAAAAAAATAAACTTTCCTAATAGTAATTATTATAACCACAAATAATGGTAGAGAAAGCCTTTGAATGTAACACAAATGTTTTCTGCTTTAAGAACATGTGGGTTTCTCACCAGACACTTGGAATTCACTGGGTCGAAGCTTCTGCCAGGTAAATACCGCGTGAGAACTCGAAGTGCAGGTTCCCATCTTCATGCCATATTTATATTCCCAAGCAGTTTTTATGATTTCTTCTGTACCTCATCATAAAATGAAGGGTTTTGTTGGCTTGTGTTTCATCTGTTTCATTGTGGTTTATACAGCTAAGCTGCATTAATGCTCTCTCTCTCTTCTCAATGAAAGAGGTGGCCCCGCGGCAACGCATGCGACCCACATTCGGGAGCTCCTGGGTTCGATTCTCGGCGACCGCTCTCTGTGACCCGTGGGTTTTTTTCCGGTTCGTTAAGCGAATGCTGGAGTGCATTATCTCAGCCCCTGAGTTCCCTGTCTTTCCATATCGTTCCAATAATTATTTCATCCATCCTCTACCATGTTAAATCTGATTCAGGGTTGAAAGTATCGGCTAAGGTGTTCCGGTGCGGCGTGGTAAGGAAAAAGAATGCTCTCTGTGGAACTTTCTCCGTCCCTCAGACTTTGGTTGGTTGTCGGATATATGGACTGCCCCTTGGGAGGGATTTAGACCTGAATGAACTATAAGGACCCTATCATTGCTGTGGCGTCACTCCTGGTTCCGGCCGCGCGATGTCTCCTCTCACACCATCCCTCCCTCCCGGGGCACCCCCTCAAGTGGCACAGGTACAGTATCCTCATTAATTAGATCGGTGCCGCGTCCCCTCCTTTACGCATGCCATTCCTTAATTCCCCAAACACATCAGAAAATTATTTTCTGAAATTCATTATGAGGTTGAGGCGTTTGTTTTCAGAATAAGAATACGCGTGACTGACATTTAGTCAAAATAAAAAATAGTACAGTAGAAAAAAATTCTGATGTGTTACACCCACATGACTTTCTCTACTCTTGTACAAACGTTTATTCTCCATATGCTTCATGTTAATCGAGATATCGAGATGTTAATCTTATTGCTAATTTTCTTGTAGATGCAAGGGGAATTGGTAGGCTTTAAGCGATAGTCAAATATTTTAAGAGCTGGATGCTATGTGGAGTATTCCATTTTCTTTACATTACCAGGAGAAAAAAAATGAATAACGAATTGCCATAATGAGAAAAAGTATAGGTATTGGAAAATTTAAGGGAATAAGAAGCAATATCTCGAAAATGCTTCACTCAACAAAAGAAATGTATGTGACATAAATTGTGTATTTTAACGCGATCTACATTTACTGCGTAGTAAAATTTTGTCTATCTCTTATGGTTTACCAGTTATGCAAAAGTCGTTCACAATGAAGAATACTTTTGGATACATTCCCAGAAAATTCGAGATATACAATCTATTTGCCATAAAATGTCTTAAATTTATGGTATTTTATTCAAAATCATTAGAGCCATTTTTGGGAAAATTAAAATTTTCGAAAAATATTCCATGCAATGGGTAATTGAGGTGGGGGGATTTTCTTGAAAACCTTCGTGTCACATCTCTGGAAGATACTGAACCTAAATACCAAGTTTGGTGCTTATCTGACTGTTCGTTTCTGAGTTATGCTGTTCATAGACACACACATACACACACGGACATGTTACCAAAAATGCTTTTTTTTTTATTCAGGGGGTCTCAAAACTGTATTTCCCGTGAAATCTCGGTATCGAATTTTTGGGTGGAATACAATACTTCCACTACTTACTATACGTAGTAGAGAAAGTAATTGGTTATGTCCAAAAAATACTTTGAACCTGTAGCTTCAATCGCTTACTTTAGATTTTGCTCTGAGGGCCTTTTAAAGCTTTAACACGTGACGAATTAAATGCTCTAGAGCGCACGGCCTAATGACGTATTATTTACCTTAAATGCCTTTTGCATGGCTTTGATTTTTCTTCCGCTTTTGCGCATTAAAATGTTCTGTTCTATGATGTTTTTAACCAAACTTGTTAAACTTTTCAGCACAAACTCGGAGAAAATGCACTTTAGCTGCCATATAGTTTCTGCTACACTTTTAATGTGCTGAAGATAATACATAATTAATTCCACCAATGAAAATAAATTGCTTAAGAAATTATATTTCAACAAATAAGAATTTTGTCTAAGACAACCAAAGCAGTGAATAAAGTTGTATATGCCAGTGCTTTATGATAGTATTTAAATAATATGACACTATTTACATTTTATTCTAAATTCCGATTTTTGGATGAAATGGAACACCTAAGTATTTAGAATAATTAAAGTGTTTTCTTTTCCAAAGATATTAAAGACATCTGCATGAAGTTTAAAAGGTGCTTATAATTGAGGAACGGAGTATGTGAGAAAGTTTTGAAAACATTTAGATAAGAAGCGGGAATCAAAAATTCCTTAACGAGAAAATTATGGAAGTTATAATTTGGATCTACGATACAAAGGATAGTTTTGAAAATTGAAATTTTCCATTCAAAGAGTAGTTTTGGGTTGGGGATTTTTCTGAAAATCTTCTTGTTGAGTTCTTGAAAAATGGAGGATTATATAACGAGTTTTATGTTTAACCGACTTTTCGTTTTTGAGTTATGCCATTCCTAGACACCCAACCACGGGCTTTTTTCTAAAATATTTTTGGGACGATTAATAAAACCTCATAATGGAGGCTAATAACCTCACAGCACATTTTTCGGAAAAATTTCGACATACATTATTGGGTAGATTACAATAATTTCATTACTTACAATACGTAGTAGAGAAAGTAAAACGTTAATACATTTTTAAAACGTAAGAAAGAGTAACAAACTCATCTCGTAGACAAAGCAGATACTCGAATCCACAATCCACTAATCAAATATTGTAGATTGTGGTTCAGGAAGAGTAACAAAGCAGCACACAATTTGCATAGTTATGGCCTAAAGGAACCGTAATGAAAGCTTAAGGGAAGGTAGGTGAGGAGAATAGACATTTGTCGTATGTAATTCCATCTATCCAATAAACTAGCTGCTTTAATGTGTTATTAAACGAAGCTGCAAGAGTTTTGGACAACCCTATATAACGCAATAATGTTGGGCATGGCACACGTAATTATGTTAGGGTGCCTCTAGGGTAGTTAGGTCCAAACAGATTAACAAATCTGTCTCTCCATCCGTCAGCTACACATTTACGAGCTTCTGTTTAATCATTTGGTATTCTTAAGTCAGTGTATAGAGTCAGTGACGTGCTGGAAGGATTCCACTGCAAAAAAATCTGATGTGTTACACTCACATGACTTTCTATACTCTTGTACAGACCATTTTTACAAAAGTTTATTCTCCATATGCTTAATGTTAATCGAGATATCGAGATGTTTATCTTATTGCTAATTTTCTTGTAGATGCTAGGCTTTAAGCCATAGTCAAACATTTTTGGAGGTGGTTGCTATGTGGATTATTCCATTCTCTTTGTATTACCAGGACATAAAAAATGAATAACGAATTTGAGAAAAGTATAAGTATTGGAAAATTTAAGGGAATAAGAAGCAATATCTCGAAAATGGTTCACTAAAAAAAAAAAAGAAAAAATGTGTATGACAAGAAACTGTGTATTTTAAAGCAATCTACATTTTTTGGGTTGTAAAATTTTGTCTATCTCTTATGGTTTAGCAGTTATGCAAAAGTCGTTCACAACGAAGAATACTTTTGGAGACATTCCCAAAAATTCAAGATATACATTTTATTGGTCATGAAAATAGCAAAAACGTATGATACTTTAATTAAAATCGTTGGAGCCATTTTTGAGAAAATTAAAAATTTTCGAAAAATGTTCCATGTAAAGGGTAGTCTGGAGTGGGGGGATTTTCTTGAAAACCTTCGTATCGCATCTCTGGAAGATACTGAACCTAAATACCAAGTTCGGTGTTTATCCGACTGTTCGTTTCTGATTTATGCTGTTCACAGACACACACACAGACACACACGGACATGTTTTCAAAAATGCTGTTTTTGGTTTCAGGGTATATCAAAACATATATTTCCGGTGAAATCTCGGTATCGAATTTTTGGGTGGAATGCAATACTTCCCCCACTCACTATACGTAGTAGACAAAGTAAAAATAACGAATAGATACTTACATTTCAGTTATTTATAATCCAAGAGTTAAGAGTTTTATTTTGCGAGTAGGAATGTTTGTAGAGCGAGACTAAGTGTAGGAATACTGCGAGCAAAATAAGATCACTTTTAATATAGGTATAGGTTCCTCAATAGTGGGGGACACCGCGCACACTACAACCATGTTAATACATTGTGGCTACATCCTCGAGAGGAAGGAACTAGGTGAAGAAGCCGTAGGAAGCCTCACAGAGATGCGCAGAGGTCTCTCATATTTCCAGTTTGAACACCCACCACCAGTGAACGAGGAATCTCAAGAGGGCAACACAGCGATCCTAATGGGTGGAACAGCTCGCTCTGTCGTTCACGAGGAGAAATCTTCGAAACGCACATGCATCCACGCCATCTGCCCGGCACCATCAGCACCACAGGATCGAAATATCACCTGAAGAGTGAAATGGAGATGAAATGATAGGAAATGGGAGAAAGGAGAGATCTTGGTAGAATACACCACCCGTCATTCGTCTTGGCGACACGAAATACCCCATGGTCAGAGTGGGTGGTCACCGGTAGTCGAACCCGGTACCTAACAAATACGGAGCATAGTCGTTACCGCCTTTGCCACCCCCCAGGAAGTAAAATAACCACAAGAAACTACAGGCAGCAGCATACAGGCCACAGAGATGCGCGGAACTTCCTAACACTTCCTAGCGCGAAAACCCGTCCCACAATCAGTGCTAGAGCAGCCTAGAGAGTGTGACGAACGACCCGACGATCAAGCAGCCCTCTGGTGTCTACTGAGAGCATTGTCTTTGCACAAGCATCCGTACCAGCTGTCCGGCAAGAAATCTAGAAGAAAACATAACTAAATATCTGAATACATAACTCGGCACCTAGGTCACTATACCGGGACTGGTATAGGATGTAAATACCGGCGGGAGACACCTCGCCACTGCGACCCACTGCGGCATGAAGTGAAGAAGCTGTAGGAGGTCGCAGCAGACGGTATTACATAGACACAAGGAAGTCCCTATCATTACCAGCACAAAGCACGCGCTCTCGTCAGTAGACGCGAACAGTCCCACGGGAGGGCGACGAACCGGCCCTTGCAGGCAGACCAACGCCTCTCTGTTGGCGGCAGGAAATCTTTACAACGACCATGTCTTTGCCTATCACGAGACGCACTAGGGAACCCGGAGACATTGCCCTAAAGATAAAGGGAGAAATATGAAATAACAGAAAGGAGAAATTGTGGCAGAATATACCACCCCAGCTGCCTGGACTTATATTCAAACCTTCAATTTAGTTCTCAAAATCTAAAAACATATACAGTTCTTAGAATCACTAATGCTTTCAGATATAACTACAACTACAAAGAAGTAAATAAACACAATCACCAAAGAAAAAACAGAATACAAGAATTATAAAAGAAACCAAGTGTCTAAGTTTAAATAAAACAATAATTACAACAAGCATTAAAAGTAAGAATTAGTCCTAAACATTACTGGAAATTCAGAAACCAAGGCTTCTAATAATATACTTTAACTATCTATTATTCTCTGAAATCAGCTGCTACCTCTAGTTCCCAAGGTCGCGGGTTCAAACCCGGCGGAGGGCGATGGATTTTTTCGGGCGTAAAAATCCTTAGCATGGCTTCCTTCGGAAGGGAAGTAAAGCCGGTGGTCCCGTGTCGTAGATTTACGGCAAGTAAAAGAATCTCAAGGCTGATAAAGAGGCCTTTGAGCAAAATTATCGCTCTTTCACGCCGAATATGGAATGGGACGTTAAGAACCATAGTAGTTAAAGAGCGTCCATAAATGAAATTCAATTTATTTTTTCTGGAAATTAGCGAACTGATGCACTGGTATTCAACGAATTTATGTATACCTAAGTATTTTATAAATGTATTTTAGTTATGTTACAATTAATTTCTAAATCTATTATTTAATTACTAATTATTATTTAGGTATTTAATTATAACAATAAACTCCGAATTTATGTTTCTATTTGCCTAAAGATAATCAATAATTATAGGATAGTTATTAAATTAAATAAATTCTATTTCTTTACTAACTCAAAAATTATCTCAATTAATTCCCTACATATCACAGTCTATTAAGTCTATTTGTTTACTTAACCTTTAAAATACATCATTATACTATCTTACTTCATTACTGCTTAAATGATCTGTTTGTTTATGATCTGTTATACTATTTTTTGTTTTATTAGCTTATTTATTTTATTAAATATTAGTCCTACTTGGTTATCATTCCTACTATTAATTCCATTTAATTTAAACGCGGTATTTAATATTAATTTCACCTGGAAGTACACCTGAAGCATGAGGAAGAAATGGAGTGAAAGGGAAATTATGGAAAAGAAATCGTGATAAACAAATCAGGAAAATCATATGCATCAGGCTGAGTCGCAGGAGATCAAACCCTCATTCTCCCGAATGCGAGTCGCAGTCGCTCACGTTACCTCGACGCCATCTCGCTCGGTGTTGACATACCCTAATTTTAAACAGCCCTGAATATTAAATTATAAAGTATCCACCTGAAATTTGTGTGGAAATAGCAGTAGGCATTAGGATATGTGCAATAGTGAGGACTATCTGTTGTTGTTTGGCTTTTGTAGTTGTTTGAACTTTAATTAATAAACGAAAAAATGGTAAACAAGTAAAACCCGTAGGTAAAATTCCTATTAATAACCATATAAACTAAATAATAATTAAAAGTCTCTACAAAACAATAAATAAATTTCACAATCCTTAAATCAATTATAAATTCTAAATTAATATGATCCTGCAATATCAATAAATTGTAAACCTTCTTTAAAAATAGCACCAGTGCTGACAACAAAATCGCTTACAAAATCTTAACACATACAAGGCTGTAGGAAAAAAGGTTCTAGCTTTTCTCCATTGCTCATTTTATAAAATCGTACATTTTTAGCTTCCATAACTGGCGAAATCTGCTGTATGCAATGTCGTACTGTTTCCTCGACTTCTTTCGTAAAATTTCCAAGGTTATCCTCGCTCCTGTTTGCAAAATTTCTTGTAGTTTCGCCAAATCCATTTCCAAATCATTCAAATAAATCTCATTACATTAATGGATTCAAAGTCTCCACTTTAAATACATATACATATGTTATCAAGAAAGAAATATTGCCGGTGTGTATGTATGGGGGTAATCTCAAAACCCACTCAACCGATTTTGGTAATTCCTTCACCTTTGAAAACCCTTATTCTTCCAGATAGATAGAAACTATACAATATCTCAAAAATTTTAAAATTTCGGAGTTAGAGGATTCTTCTTCATGTTCATGTCACCAATTTTCAATCTCGTTTCTTTTCGCTTTTGAAGTATTTTTAAAAGCAGATCCGTGTGTTTGTGTGTGAGTGTGTTCGTTTGTGTGTGAACACAATGATCCCAATAAAGTTTAGGTAATTATAAAATTTGATATTTAAGCTCAGTATCTTCTAAGGATGCAACAGGAGGATTTTCAAGAAAATTCTCCCCTCTGAAATGACCCTTTACATGGAGACTTTGATTTCCTCAAACTGACACAAAAGCTTTGATTACACTACATATCTTACATTTGAATAATAAAATGCACATATTGAATTTTTTGGGAGAATAAACTCTCAACTCCTCTTCATTCTGAACGACTTTTATATAATTATAAACTGTAAGAGATAGAAAAAGAAAGTTCATACAAGAAATAAAACAAAAATGTTGGTCTCGTTGAAGGATACACTTTTACAAAAGAGTTTTTTTGTTACCGAGTGGGAATAGCTCAGAAGTTGTCTGTGGCCCACATCAGGAAGGTCCCTAAAGTTCAAATCCTCTGGGCCGACAAATCTAAGTGGGGGTTTTCCGTGGTTTTCTTTAGTCGCTAAAGTAAATACAGGCAATCTAAAACAATATTAAAGTATAAAATAGGGGATAATAGCGAAAGGTCCATCACTTATCCACAGATAATGAAAGGAGGTAGCCGTATGGTACTCTTATGTCATCTGCCCCACACGTGTAGAAACAGAGTTATAGTTACTGTATCTACACATGCCCCTGTGGACACGTGCCAAAGGCTTACTCTCTGTCGTCATAGAAACAGAGGTACAGTTGCTATGCACATGCCTCTGTGGGCATGTGGCGAAGCAAGATGGTATGGGACAGGGATGAGACCTAGAAGGGCAACTGTCCACCACACACCCAGCCACTAGGTACATATCTCCAAACGGATCCGTCGCTCGCGATATGACCACGTAGTTAAAAAGATAAACATTGTGACGTTAATATTTCCGAGATATTCTTTGTTGTCGGTTTTAATTTTTAAACACTTTACTTTTCTCAAGTATTAAGATAAATGAAATTCAAAGACATCTCAGCGGCAACTGTTTTTTAAACTTCTGAGTACCGCTCTTTAGCTTATCGTATTCTTATACCTACAACGAAATGTTTAAACATGCAAGAAGTAGAAGAAAGAATAAGATTTTGTAAGATTCTAGAAAAGTTTGTATAGAAAGTCATCTGGACGTCACACATGAGCTTTCTTCTGTAAACGCGGATCGGAATGCAGCCCTCTTAGCAACAGTAAGATGCCTAGAAAAATATATATGATAGCTTTGTTAACGAGTCTGCCGTAAACTTCTGGATGCAGTAAACCAACCAGATAGTTAAATCCATTTTAAAGCCGGAGAAATAAAATGAAAGGAGTCTCGGAGTCTCCTTGAGAAATTGGTTTATTATATGCTACCGGAGTTTCAAAAGAAGGATCGAGGAATAATTTGCCCCATGGGAAATCACTGCTTTGTGTACCAATTCCATTATCAGAAAATAACAGTTATGTTAGAAATTCAGTTTGCTGACTCCCTTCATACACAGAAAGTCCAGTTTATAGTGTAAATTAAGCTTTAGAACGTAACTTTAATAACTAGATAATTAACAGGAGGCTACCTATGGGACCCGGCAACCGCTTTCCTGCAACGAAGCCTGTTATTTACCCGACTTTTCGTTTTTGAATTATACTGCTTACGTACGTACGCACACACACACACACACACACACACACACACACACACACTCATGGATGTTTTACTAAAAATGAAATTTTTGGTTGCATGGAACCTCGAAACATATATTTCCGGTAAAATTTCGCTATGGATGTTTTGGTTTGGAATGCTATAAGAAATTAACCAGTAGATCTCTCCCGAACCAGAATGTGACGTATGCAGAGATTGTCGCGCATACGTCTCTCTGGTCACCTAGATTCGAGATGGCGGTTAAAGCTTGGGTGGGGGATTAGCAGTTTAGGTGGGGATAGTTTGGTTAGCGTCCCCACGCTTTAGGAAGCGTTGCTTGGGGCAGTCAGTCAGTGAGTTGTAGTCAACCAGTACAGACTTGTAGTCGCCTTCTCCGTACAGGAATGCATGGCGGCCTCGCCCGACAGGCATGAAACTAAGAATGTGGGGTAAAGTATTCATTTTTATCTAATAAACTCTCTGTCATCTATATCCTTATGGTCTTATTTATGATAGTGTAAAGTTCCTCCTTCCTATTTTTGAGCCATGTAAGTGTCCTTTTGCCAGTACTTAATAATATTTCTGCCCTTTCACTTTAGCTGCGTCCATAGTCGTAGCCTCGCCATTTTATAACTTGTTAATTTTCTGGTACCTCTAAGCGAGTCGCCCACCTCCTAATTGAGCATTTGATAGAGGCTACGACAATATTGTCATAAATGTCATACTTTATTGGTATAAGTTGGATCTAGGTTTTTAAAGAGAAATACAGTGAATATAATCATTGACAGAAAGGATGTTGAATGATGGTGACACTGTCGTAATCCGTGGTAGTGGTTACCATGCTAGCCTCTAGTTCCCGAAGTCACGGGTTCAAACTCGGCGGAGGGTGGATGGATTACTTCGGCGTAAAAATCCTTAGCATGGCTTTCTTCGGAAGGGAAGTAAAGCCGGTGGCCCGTGTCGTAGATTTATGGTACGTAAAAGAATCTCAAGCCTGATGAAGAAGCCTCTGAGCAAAACTTCCAGTCTCTCACGTCCAATATAGAATGGGACGCTAAGGACCACCGGAGTTAAAGGGCGTCCGTATATAAAACTCAATTTAATTTTGGTGGAAACTCTGATTTTACATCTTTTCCAGCAACTGATGCATCTATAGATTAACGTGAGATATTTTATCTGTGTGGTATTTAATTTCAACTCATCTATTATTATAAATATTATTATTATTATCATTATTTTAGCACAACATTCTGTTACTAAGCGAGGTAGCTCGGCGGTATCGTGTGTGACTTGCATTCGGGAAGTCCTGTGTTCGATCCCTGACGATCGCCGACTCTGACCCATAGGTTTTTTGTAGTCTCTCCGGGTTGGTCAGGGTGGTTCATCTTCTAGCATAACTCCCCTGCTCCCCGTTTCCTGTATCCATAATTTTCCTTATCAGTTATTTCAGGTGTTCGGTGGATTGCGATTGAGAGTTAGCTGTGCTCTCTGTTAAATTCATTCCTTATGTTGTTCCAGGGACTGCTTAGCTGTACTTTCGGGCGGGAGCTCCTTCGGGGACACCCCGGAGACTCGAGGTCCAATATGTAGTCTCTGGGAACGTCGGAGGCATTCAACCTGGAAACATTAGAGACCCCGTCTGTGTTTGCTCCAGTCATCATACGGATCCGGTCGTCCTTCGGGTCTCTCCCCTCATCCCTCCCTCTCAGGGGTAACAGTAGAAGCACAAGGAGCCGGATTGCCTGTGGGGTGCTCTGCCCCGCTTTATGACCCCTGTATCTTTATCTTTTACACCGTTTTATTACGCTATAAATACGAGACATAACTGGACCTGGCGTTTGTTTAAGCTTGTTTATCAAAGCGATACGAACACTAGGAAAAAGCAGGGGAGGGGGTAGAAAGTGTTTTGTTTACATGAAGTCTGGTTCTAAGGCTAGAGTGACCATAGTCTTTCTTGGCTAGCGTAATTACTAATGGGTCCCTGTTTTTAATCACGCTCGGTAACCAGCCGTTGATATTTGTTGTGAGTCAGTGCTCCTAGCCGGCTGTTCAGTCCGGAACTTTCGGCTTGCTCGCTCTGCTGAGAGCGGAACCATTATCTGCCGAGATGGCATAGGCAAGCAATTCTGCCGTACATTCAGAGACGCAAATTCATTTGCACTCACTACACATTAAATATGTATTTCTTACACATGCTATGTTTGTGTAACCTGAGTGCATTTAATCTTTTTTCTGCGCGGAGGATTTTATTCGAGAAAATCATCACCTATATATTATTTCACTAAGTATTCTGTTACAACGGAATACAGGTATATATAAATTAAATAACTAAATAATTTATAAAAAATCTTATGTGACTCTTGAATGTCTCAACTCCTATACAAACCATTTTTACAAAGCTTATTCATCTGCTTCATGTTAATCGAGATATCGAGATGTTAATCTTATTGCTAATTTTCTTGAAGGTACAAGGGGAATATGGTAGGCTATAAGCCTCAAATGTTTTAAGAGCTGGTTGCTATGTGGAGCATTCCATTCTCTTTGTATGTCCAGGACATTAAAACGAACTTCCATTTGAGAAAAAGTATAAGTATTGCAAAATTCAAACAAATAACAAGAAAGATCTTGGAAATGGCCCACTCGACAAAAAAATGTATATCACATAAATTGTGTGTTTTAACAAGATCTACATTTTTTGTGTAGTAAACTTTTGTGTATCTCTTACGGCTTACCAGTTATGCAAAAGTCATTTAGAATGAAGAGGACTTTTGGGGACATTCCCAGAAAATTCAAGATATACATTTCATTTGCCATGAAAATATATTAAACATGTGATATTTTAATCAAAATCGTTATAGGCATTTTTGAGAAAATCAAAATTTTCCTAGAAGTTCCATGTAAGGGGTAGTCTGGGGTGGCGGATTTTCTTGAAAATCTTTGCGTCGTGTCCTTGAAAAATACTAAACTCAAATACAAAGTTTGGTATTTATCCGACTTTTCGTTGTTGAGTTAGGCTGTTCACAGGTTGAAACACACATACACGGACGAGTTTCCAAAAATGCTTTATTTGGATACGCAGTAGAAAAAGTAAAATATTAGAATCACGCCAAGAGAAGAAGAAGAAGAAGGTCATAAAACGATGTACAATTTGTTAGTAGCATTTTAAATTCATTAAATGTCTAAAGAAATGTAATGTAAACCAAAATCTGAAGCAAAAAACGAAAAGATAATAACAAAAATCCGATGGGATACATTCGCATGACTTTCTCTAACCTCTATAGTTTATAAAACTATTCTTACTAAAGTAACTAATACACCGGTGTTTTTAACTTTACCAAATATGTCATTATTTTGACTCATAGAAATAGCAATTGCTTTGGCTGCTTTTACGGAAAAACACTTGTTAGCATTAAAATTAAAGCTAATTCGTCTCTTACTAGGCAAATGAAAAATCTTAAAATGTAAGCAAGGAATACAAAGAACAGAAACTAAGAGCGCTTGAAAACGGTACTAAACCAAATAATAAGACATGAACTAATAACATGGAACAGTCTTACGAAATTTGTTCAACACCGCTACTTCGAAGCAAAATCGGCTGAAAGAAGATTTACGAAGTGTATCTTTTATAAAGGTTACCACAGATGTTTATATTTGTTCACAAAATCATAACAGTAAATTGATTTCTCAGTGTAAGCATTCAAATGTTTTATTCGTAGTAACAATCACTTGAAGAGAAAAGAAAGAAACAAGGGAGGATCGCACAGTTTTATGCGCGCCCATTAGATGACAATTCAGCAAACTGTAAAATTAAAACCTGCAATACTTTTAAAACGGCTAACGCCACGAAAAAATTGTAAAACGCAAAATCAGTGTTTTAATAAGCACTAAAATTCTTCTAAAGTAAATTTTGGTATGGCTGTTATGGTTTTCTAGTTATACAAATTGATACAAAATTCAATCAAATAAAGGGGCTTTCACAAGCTATTTCCAGAAAATTCAAGATGTAAATATCATTTGTCATGTAAATGTATAAAATATGTGCTACTTTAATAAAAGTCGTAAGAGCGATTTTTAAGAAAATCAGAAATTACGGAAAATATTCCAAATAGGGTAGTTTGAGTTTTTGTGATTTTGTAGAAAATCTTCATGTCGCTTCTATGGAAGATACTGAACCTAAATACCAAGTTTGGTATTTAACCGACTTTTCGTTTTTGAGTTATGCTGTTCACAGACACACTGATATTTTTCCAAAAATCGTTTTATTTTTATTTAGCGTGTATTTCCGCTGAAATTTCCATACCGAATTTTTTTGGTGGAATACAGAACCTTTTGTACCTACTAAGTACGTGGTAGAGATAGTAAAAATAATTTAAATAAGCATCTACATAGAAATATGTTGTAAATAGGAGCAGAGATACGTGAAGAACGCTAACAACTGAAGTCGAATATCTTTACGTTATTTGCACCACGCTTTGGGCACCAAACTTGAGGTAGTTGCAACCCCACGTACGATACAAAGTTTCCGGTGGCCTTCGCCCCACGTTCACTTTCCGGCGGCCTTCGCCCCCACGTTTTAAAAATAAACCTTCTATTTTAATGTTTATTTACGTATTATATATGTATGTCTCGGCTGCGTCAGTAGTAATTTACAGAAACACGTATCTCTTAGCAGAGGGTAGTGTGGCTAAAGAATGAACACTTACACAAATTATTATTTTTACTTCACTCCTTTGTATTAACCTTACACACGATGAAATAACTCTTCACTGATGTATCATATTGTAGAGCTGTGAGATTATTTATTGAATTGCACTTTTAACACGTAAAATTTATTTTTATTCTTGCCGTAATGAAGTTTTATGTATCACACTTAACCTGTACCGTATCGAAGTGCTCAGGAACGCTCTCAAGTAGTGCCTGGCTTCTACCGCTTAAATTTGTAAATTTCTCTATTTCAAGTCTCTGATTGGCTAATCCTGTTCCAAAGTACTTTTATTTAACTTTTAGTCTTTCTACTTGTTGATTGGCTATTTATAGAAATGATTTGAATATTGCATTATTGTTCCAGGAATTATTAGTAGCACAATTAAAATTTCCAATTCATTATTGCCTCAAGGTTATCTCATTGATAGCAACATTCGGCTTCTATTCTCACAGCTCCTACATTGTTAAATTGCTTAATTCATTCACATAACATTATTATACATGTACATAGTAATCTAAACGTTAATACAATGACTGTTACGTACACTTTATATATTATTTATACACATATTGCTTTAAGGCGGGCTGTTATTATATTTATAATATAATTAGACTGATATCATTTAAGTGATAAAAATACTGACTCACAACTCAAACGCGCAACATAACGAAAACCGTTGTTATAGACGAGAAAATCCACAAGCTAGAAGGTGACGCCATTGTATCTTGTATGCACCAGACGCGTGGCATCGACGAAGAGGAAATTGCAGAAAATGACGTGATTGTGTTTTTAGTGAGGTTGAACGAATAATGCCGCGAAATCGTTATTAATTAGGTGGAAAATATCCGTGAAATATAATAAATACGGCTCCTCGGGAATGCGTAGAGAAAATTTTAATTCCGCGTAGTTAAGTATCTGAATAGATCTATCGCGAGGCTGGGGAACAAAGTTTATACCGCTCTACTAATCAAAATTATTTATATTAAAATGAATTATTTATGTGCAAAAATATGCGACTTTAGAAATTAACAAAACATGGTTAAATCCAAAACTGATAAATAACACCACATATATTGAGATTTTGTTGACTACTAAGAAAAAATTTATAAATAACTTGTGAAAGTTCAACATAATGTAATACATTTGATACCTATCAAATACTTTCGTGTCCTAAATTTGGAAAACGAATGTCTCGCCATAACAACAATAAAAGAAGATTTGGAATGAAAAAAACTGATTTATTTTGAAGCAGTACTTTTAACATTTAAATGATATCAGTCTGATTATATAATATAAAATGTAATAACAGCCCGCCTAAAACCAATATGTGTATGCAATAATATATAAAATGTATGTGACAGTCATTGTATTAATGATTATATTATTATGTACATGTATAACAATGTTATGTGAATGTATTAAGTAATTTAACAACGTAGAAGCTGTGAGAATGGAAGCAGAAAGTTGCTAACAAACAGGTAACCTTGAGGCAATAATGAATTAGAAACTTTAATAATGCTACTAATAATTCTTTGAACGATAATGTAATATTTAAAACAGTTTATATACAGCCAATCAACCACTAGAAAAAACTTAAGTTAAATAAGAGTATTCTATTGGAGTAGGATTGGCCAATCAGAGACTTGAAATAGAGAATTTACAAATTTAAGCGGTAAACGCCAGATGCTAGAAGGCAACATTACTGAGCAGTTCATTCGCTCGGTATGTATTCAGTATGAGACATAAAAAGCTCATTACGACGCGTATAATATAAAGTTTACGTGTTAAAAAGTAAAGTTAACAAAAATCTCACAGCTTTACAGTAGGATATGAAGAGTTATTTAATCGTGTGAAATATTAATAAAACGAAGTTAAATACTATTATAATTTGTGTAAGCCTGCATTCTTTAGACGCACCACCCCCTGCTAAGAGATGCGTGTTTCTGCAAATTACTACTGACACAGCCGAGGCATACAAACATAATATTTAAATAAACATTAAAATTACAAAGTTGCTTTTTTAAACGTGGGGGCGAAGGCCATCGAAAAAGTAAACTTGGGGCGAAGGCCAGCGGAAAGTTTGTATCGTACGTGGTTGCAACTACAAGTTTTTGGCTCTCCAACAGTGGAACTACAATACTCCTTCTTCAATGTGTATTAAAGTATATTTTATAACCCTGAGAATAAATAGCATTTCTCAAACGCCACAACCCTCCACAACCGTTCCAAATACTGACAAGTAACCGATGTTCTGTTCCAACTGTTAAAATATTGTTACAAATTTATGAATCCAATGTTTTACGACTATGCTTAATAATGAAACAGAATTTAAATAGATCATCAAATGTTCATCCACTAGGTGAGTCAATGCACTATCAGCCGTATGGTTTACGTTGTTATAGCACGGAGTTCACAGCAAAGTGATTTTTACTTTCTCTACCACGTATATAGTAGGTAGAGGAAGTATTGCATTCCACTCAAAGGTTGGATACCGAGATTGTATAGCAAATACGGTTTTGAGCTGCTCTGAATCCAAATAAAGCATTTTTGGAAACATGTTCCACGTGTCTGTCTCTCTGTCTGTAGAGAGCATAACTCTAAAACAAAGTCTTGGTATGTGAGTTTATCTTCCAAGGATGCGATAAAAATATTTTTAAAAAAATCCCCCACCCTAGTCTACCTTTTATATGAAACATTTATCGAAATTTTTTATTTTCTCAAAAATGTTTCTAACGATTTTGATTAGAGTATCACATCTTTAAGACACATTCATGGCAAATGAAATGTATACCTTGAATTCTCTGGGAATATCTCCAAAAATGCTCTTCATTATGAATGGCTTTTACATAACTGATAAAATGTAACAGATAGACAAAACTTTTGTACACAAAAATGTAGATCTCATTAAAACACACATATTATGTCGTATGCATTTTTTGTAGAGTGAACCATCTCCGAGATATTCCTTGTTATCTGTTTGAATTTTCCAATGCTTATACTTTTTCTCAAATGGGAATTCGTTATTCGTTTTTTTGTCCTGGATATACACAGAGCTTTTAAAATATTTGACTGTCGCTTAAAGCCTACCATATTCCCCTTGCACCTACATGAAAATTAGCAATTAGATAGTTTCTGCAAATGTTTATCTCGATTAAGATGAAATAGATGTAAAATAAGCGTTTGTAAAAGTAGTTTGTTCAAGAGTAGAGAAAGTCATGTGATGTAAAACTTCAGATTTTTTTAATATTAACATAAACAGTAATCAATTTGCTGTTAATGAAAGTGGCTTTTAATTTAAAAAAAAAATAAAATGAATATCAAAGATATATGCACAATTATACAACTGCTGACAGCCAAGCAAGTTCAATATTTAAACATGGGTGATATTTATTTACCATAGTTTAATTGATGCTTGCCATTATACAGCTTCTCTGATAAAATGATTTAATTATATGGAAAAATTGTCTTAGATCTCAAATTACGTCATTATTTTTCTGATCAGCGGTTGGGACTCGACACTGCCCTAATGAGGATATTGTAACTATGCACCAAAAGGCAGCGGCCCCAGGAGGGAGAATGGAGAGGAGACACCGGAAGCCGTAACCAGGAGTGACGGCTCAGCAATGACAGGTGCCTAGAGTTTCCAGATTGTGACGCCTCGTCCGTCAGATAGGTAGACTGGTGAACTCCTTACTCTCAGAAGGTCCAATAAGCGGTGCTCCGTTTACCCCTAGCAACCAGTCGAAGGCAGAGGGACGGAGAAAGTTTCACAGAGAGCATTACATTCTCTGCCACGCCGCACCGTAACACCATCGTCGACACTTCCAACCCTGAAGCAGACCTAACGGGGTGAAGGGGGAATGAAATTATGAATGGAACGAAATGGAGGGACAAGGAATTCGTGGTCTGAAAGAAAACATTCCAGCATTCGCCTGACAACCCATAAAATCCCATGATTCAGTGTGGACAATCGCCAGAATCGAACCCAAGACTTCCCGAATGCAGGTCGTACGCGTTACTACAGCGCCACATATCTCATTAATTACATGTTAATGTGACATAGTTGTTTATGATAGTGTATAGGATATACAGCGGAGTTGGACGCCTCCCATATTGCGATCTACGTGAGATTTATTGGGCTGCCACACCCCAAAGAAAGGGATAAAGTAAAGAAACCACAGGAAGCTAGAGAGACGTGCGGAACTCGCTAATAGTTGCTAGCTCGAAGACCCGTCCTCCTACTACTGGAGGGCGATAAACGATCCGTTAAACCAAGGAGCCCTCTACTGTCTACTGGAAACTATCTTTCCTTTGAGCAAGCATTCGCCCTATACAATTAAAACTATAACTACACCTGAAAGTTGAGAAGGAAACGAAATAAAAAGGAAATAAGGGAAAGGAAATCCTGGTGGATGAGAAACCACCCCAGCATTCGCTTACAGATAGGAAAATAACCGAAAAATCCAAGACCAGATTAGGCGATCGATGGTAATCGAACCCGGGAATTCCCGAATGCGAGTCATCTCGTCCAGTGTTATTTATGATAGTGTAATCCCCTCATCTTGCAGTTAATAACCATGTCAAGTATATTACAAGGCTTACAAAGTGTCAGCTTCTCATTTTTAAACACTGCAAGAGAATGGATGGCGAAACGATTAAGGCCGCAGGTGTTACAGCTACATTTGGCGCACTCATTTCTTCCCTTAAAACGCTTCATGACGGAAACAAAGCCTTAATCTCCTCCTTGTTCCTCTGTTTACGACTGCAGGCACCAGGAAAACGTGTATAAACAATTCCTAAGGCTAAGGAGGTAAAATTTCGGTTACAGGTGCTCATATTTAACCAAAAAGTATTTATATGTGGTTGTCGTAAAAAATAATTTGGAGTTAGTGGCGAGACTGGTTGCTATGGTGACCGTGTGTTCCTCAGTAAGGCGGCGGAGCATAATTCAGGTTACTAGGAAACAAAGATGGTTGATGCCGCGTATCTGGGTAGTCAACATTCTACTTTGAGTCGCTACAGGGTGTGTCAAAATAACACCGAATAATTTTAATGCGTGATTCAGGAGTTGAATTTGAGTATTTTCTTTTAGAGAATGTATGCCTGTAAACGTCTTCTTTTCGAGCTAAGGTCATTAACGTTTTTGAAACACCACCTCGGGTTAGACGAAATTCCTCCAAACAGGCGCTCACATCTTTTGCTAGAAGGCTCTGAGAGAGTTTTCAAATAAGAGTAGCCAGTTATTTAAGTTTAAACAATGCAAAACTCACTTAATTTGAATTAGTAACAGGTGAAACTTTATTTTGAAGCGCTGTTTGCTATAAAACAAATTATAATGAATCAATTATTGAAATACCAAAACAATGACTACGTACACATCAAGTAAATCATTGTACGTCCAAGACGTGATATTGCATATAAAGAAAGAGAAAGAGGAGAAAAGAGAACACTAGGTTTTATTATACATACAGTGTGTCTGTAAAGTCATGGTGCACTTTCAACCGGTCACAGAAAATCAACGAAACATGATAGAAAGGAAAAATCTGCACCAAACAAAACAAAAACTCTCCAAGGTTTGTATCTACTCAGTTCAGTTCGATGTAGCTTCCATTTGTTACCCTACACGCATTCAAGCAATATTCAAGTTCTGCCCACACACGTTTAAGGACTTTTGGTGTAACAGAGTTAATAACGTCTGTGATTCTCTGTTTAAAATGGCTTGACAGAACCCCTGCCCCGCTGGGGGAATGTCGTATCCAGAAACTCACGAACATTTCTGATGTAGTGCGGAGGAGCGCCGTCTTGTTGAAAGATGGCACCTTCTGGAAATTGTGGCACTGCATACAATTCCAACATGTCAAGGTAGTTTTTTGCCACCAGTCTGCTCTGCAACGAAAAATAGGCCTGTCACTGTGTCATGCATCAGGCCACACCACACGTTCGCTTTAATATAATGTAACAATAAGATTTCTTAGTTGGTAAATTTTCCATTGACGGACGGAGATGTTTCCACTAAGGAGAAATCAGGGGAATGAAAGCATAACGGTACCAATCTTTTGTGTCACTTCAGAGCCAAGGTCGTTGCTAGCCACGCTCGCTTGAGTTCATACTCCGATACCTATAGATCACGTGGATTGTAAGAACCAATGATGTAATACTAAAGATTTTTAAAATGCTCCAGAAACTTCTACGCGTCAGTAGATACCCAATAAGAGTTAAGAAAAGGAAGGATTCACGCGAAGTTAAGAAAAGATATAGTTAGGAAACGGCGTCAGTTCAGGCACCTTATTAAAATCATTTATCCTGTGTCCACTCAGCTCGGCAAATTCGCGAAAGAAAATAAAGGAGATAATGTCGCGTTATAAAGTTGTGAGTAACTTCGTCTATAAGAAATAAAATACCAGGTGAACCAACCTCGCCGTATTTCAAATGTGTAGATATCCCTTCATGCATTAAAAGAGTTGCAGAATTCAAAGGGGTTAATGCCCCGTTGAGTCTCTTTTAACGCTCGGCGGGTTATCTATACACGTCAAATACGGCGCGGTTGGGTCACCCGGTATAAATAAAGTGTACAACGTGCTTTAAACTTGAAAATTCTCGGGTAAACATATATGTTGGGAAACCGTGAAATGTGAGTTAAAATTGTTAATACAAGTCCGCGCCTTATGAGTGTTAATTTCAATGAAACAGCCGTCGTCATCATCGTCGATGGTTGTAACAGAAAAGACGAGTGGAATAGTTGTGAGGTGTTGGTGAATGTGATTATTTGAATATAAATCAATTAATATATTACTATCTTCTATATTGTCCCACGTCTCTTTGCTCTGAGATCTCCATACCTAACACCTCTGTCACATGTACGACAACAGTTAGCTAGCCAAAGAAGAAGAATAGGAGACCACGAGAATAGGAAATCCACCAGTATTTGACACTATCAGCGAATAGCACATTAATCTTTTTTGAATACAATAAAACACTAATAAATTGCATTTTCATTTTCTCTGCTATGTAGGTATACTAAGTGGATGAAGTAATATATGCCAAAATATTTCGATGCCGATATTTCATTGGAAATAGATGTTTTGAGGCCCCCTGAATCCCATAAAATCATTTTCAGAAACGGTCAATGTGTGTGTGTGTCTGTGTCTATGAACAGCATAATTCAAAACTAAAAGTCGGATGAATACCAAACTTGGTACTTAGGTTCAGTACCTTCAAAGGATGCGACGAGAAGAGTTTCAAGAAAATACTCTACCCCAAAATAACCTTTACATGGAACATTTTTCGAAATTTTTGATTTTCTAAAAATGGCTCTTAACGATTTTGATAAAAATACCGTATATTAAAAATATTTACATAACAAACAAAATGTATATCTTTAGTTTTCTGGAAATAGACTGTGAAGTCAACTTCAGCTGGAAGAAATTTTGTACAGTCTTGTACAAGTGCCTAAGCAATAGACGAAAGCATACTACACAAAAAAGTATATCTCTTTAAAACACACAATTTACTTCAAATAAATTTTTAGTGGCATAAGCCATTTATGAAATATCTGGTATTAAAGGTCCAAATTATTCATTGGTTAGTCATTCTCTAAAGTCGTTTCAGAATTCAGTTGTTTCTCGCCATTGCATGGAGGCAGTATGGAATTTAAAGGCCAGCGTACAGCGCCCAGTTCTTAAACATTTGACTATCGCTATTCCTTTTGTATCTATAACGGAATGTGTAATATAGGTTTCTTTAGATTAAAATGTAATAGATAGAAAAGTAAGCTTTAGTAAAAATAGCTTGTATACCCACTAAAAGTGATAGAGGCTAAAGAAAGTCATGTGAATGTATCACATCAATTTTGTTATCAACAATCGGACAACTATCCCAATTTAATTATATGTGACAAAATCCATGTGCTCTTAAATAGGTCAAAGCTTTTTAACCGAAATGCAGCTGCAAATACAGTCTTTGAGTTACATATGCAAATAATACCATTGTTGGTGTTATTTTCTGCACTATTTTACAAATTACTTGATAAAAGTTAAAAATATGTTTTAAAAGAATTTAACAGGTACATAAGTAATTACAAAACAGGTTCAAAATACGCATTTTTACTTTCTCTATTACGTATAGTAAGTAGGGGAAGTATTGTATTCCACCAAAAATTCGATACCGAGATTTCACTGGAAATACATGTTTTGAGACCCCCTAAATCCAAAAAAAAATATTACATGTAAAGGGTAATCTGGGGTAGGGGGATTTTCTTAGAAACCTTCGTGTCGCATCTCTGCAAGATACTGAATACCAAGTTTGATGTTTATCAGACTGTTCTTTTCTGAGTTATGCTGTTCACAGACACACACACGGACATGTTTCCAAAAATGCATTTTTTGGATTCAGGGGGCCTCTAAACATATATTTCCGGTGAAATCTCGGTATCGAATTTTTGGGTGGAATACAATACTTTCCCTACTTACTATACGTAGTAGAGAAAGTAAACAAGTACCCTCGTACTCTACTGTAATAGTATGAAGAACAACTTGCAGTTACATTAGAATATGAGTTTTGCGTACTTACGCAAACAATACAATTAAATTTCTTTGATACGCTACTATAATAATTAGTCCGTAGTTACTAGGCAACAAAACCTATACTTTGTGTTCCAAAAAAACACGCTTTTGAAACATAAAATATAGGTTTATAAAAGTAAAATACACTTTAATGATCATCTTTATCTTATTTTCCTTGATAATAATATTATATTATTCCTTGATAATTAAGGAATTGTGTAACTTCAATTCTGCTTAATATTTTCGACATCTTACTCCGATAACCACAGATTGTCTCTTTAAAACTGTCCTTAATTTTCGAAGGTTACTGATATTATTATCATTAATCAAAACAGTTGATCATACTTTTCAACTTCTCATAAAATACGCCAACAAAGAATCTTTATTTAAAGGTGAGTCGGAATTGTTACACTAACATCATTTAAGTTTACTCACTTAATATGTTTCGGGAAACCGTTGTTCCCATCCTCAGAAGGTTAATTCGACTGGCCCGTGTTGTTGGTGTTTCCGTTTTTTGGACTGGATCCTGTGGTGGCATCTTGTGGTGGAGAAATGTACTTCCAGAGAGGATTTGGTGGCGGCAAATCAAAATTCATTAGATGTGTGTTGTGTTTTAGAATGGTGATCTTCTCCCATGCATCTAATTCGGCTTCAAATTTGGCTGGTTTGACTAATGTAATATTGGGTTTGATGTTGTGATTAGTGATCCAAAAATGGTATGAAACTGCAGATTTGTCCATTTGTTTGTATTTAATACATCTCATGTGCTCCTTTAGCCTAGTTTCTAGGTTTCTTTTTGTCTTACCTATGTATACTTTATTGCAATCTGAACAATTGATTTTATAGATTCCAGCTTTTTTGTCTTGTGGAATGGGGTCTTTTAACTTGTTACAAAGTAATTTCTCTATGTTAAATTTGTTCTGTGGAGCTAGGCTGATGTTATGTTTCATGAAAATCTTCTTAAATTTGTGAAAAGTTCCTGGGTGGTATGTGAATTTCTTGAACTTTAGCTCTCTATCTTGCTGGCTGAGATTTGTTGTGTTTCTGATGTGCATCTGTCGTTTGAGTTTTGCAATTTTTTGTCAATAGTTGTTTTGTTGTACCCATTATGTATTGCTGTGTCTACTATATGCTGGTATTCTAACTGGTATTCTTTTTTATTTAAGGGGGTATATACCAGTCTATGTGTTAGGCTGTTTAGTACTGCATGTTTGTGTGTGGTTGGATTGAAACTCTTATTTTTTATGTAATTAGTAGAGTGTGTTGGCTTCCTGTATATGCCAAAGGTTAGGTTCTTTTGTTCTCTGATGATTTTTAGGTCTAAAAATGGTAGCATGCCTTCTTTTTCTATTTCTATGGTGAATTTTATTGATTGGTTCTGTAGGTTTAGTAAGGCTAAGGAGTCTTGTATGAACCTGTTAGGGACAACAGCGAAGATGTCGTCAACATATCTGTGCCAAACTTTAAACATGTATGGAAAGGAAGTTGTTATGTGTGTTTCTAAGTAGCTCATAAATAAATCTGCCAAGAAGGGTGAAAGTGGTTTGCCCATGGTTAAACCAGTTGGTTGTTGATAGTACTTCTTATTGAAACTAAAACAATAGCAAAAGTTATAATTGGCCACCACGTTGGAAAAAAAATACAAGTCATGGCAGAAAACAAGGTAAGATTAAAAACCCTAAATTTCAATACAGATTTCAGTGGAATAAAAAGTGACATCAAAAGATACCAAAAAATTGAAGAAAAGAGAAAAAACACATTTGCGGACATCCGTTTTTTAAACCTATGCATACAAAGCAAAGTCACACCAAAGTTTGTAAGGAGAATTGTAAAATATGACAAAAACAGCAAACACCAAACTTCAGCCGATAAAAAAGTAATAATAATTGAGAGAAACAACCACTACGCAAAATTACAAAAATTGGAACTGGAATTATATGCTCTTCACCTTAAATTAACGGACACACTCGGCTACCCACTTTGGCAAAACATGCAATCAAAATTCCTCACTATTCTTAGCTAAGGATGAAAACAAAAACGCTGAAATTAAAGAAAAAACTAGACATACTACGCCGGAAGCAACATTCATATAAACCTAACCTAAAAAATGAAAAAACGACGTCATACCCAGACGTAATTAATCTTTCAAATGTAACTTTCACCAAAGCAGAATTATCGGTATTAAACATTGGCCTAAAACATGTGTTGGCTACACAAAAACAACCGATGAAATAGTCGCAGACATTGAGATTGCTACTTACAACCTAAATGAAAATAGTAAAACCACTATAAAAAAAGAATGTGAAATGGTTCTCCAAGAAATACAAGCAGATAAACATAACAATTTCCCAACCAAACATGTGATCAAAACATTAAAATCAAAACCAGTAGTATACACAAAAGCTGACAAGGGAAATAAACTAGTTGTACTGCAAAAAGATGATTATATTGCCAGAGTAGAAAATATGCTGCAACAAGAAAATTACATACAAATTCAAGAAGACCCATTAAAATTACATTTAAAAGCCTTCATTCAAACCATCCAGGAAAGCAAAACTATAACAGACACTGATAAATCTAGATTAAAACCAGATCACCCCACTTTACCAAGAATGTATGCTCTACCTAAAATACACAAACCGGGTAATAAGATGAGACCAATTGTCAGCAATATTGATTCTCCCACCTACAAACTGGGAAAATGGTTAGTACAGAGATTCTCTTCACTACCAAAATTCAATAGCAAAAACATAAGGAATTCAGAAGATTTAATACAGAAGATAAAATCCCTGGAACTCGAACCAGAAGACAGATTAGTTTCCTTTGATGTCACTGCACTATTTCCAAGTGTTCCTACAGATCAACTCCTGCGTCAATTAAAGAAATGGCTACAGCAGACTAACCTACTTGAAGAAGAAATAGTAGACCTCATACCACTTACCAATTTATGCATTGCACAAAATTGTTTTAGTTTCAATAAGAAGTTCTATCAACAACCAACTGGTTTAACCATGGGCAACCCACTTTCACCCTTCTTGGCAGATTTATTTATGAGCTACTTAGAAACACAAATAACAACTTCCTTTCCATACATGTTTAAAGTTTGGCACAGATATGTTGACGACATCTTCGCTGTTGTCCCTAACAGGTTCATACAAGACTCCTTAGCCTTACTAAACCTACAGAACCAATCAATAAAATTCACCATAGAAATAGAAAAAGAAGGCATGCTACCATTTTTAGACCTAAAAATCATCAGAGAACAAAAGAACCTAACCTTTGGCATATACAGGAAGCCAACACACTCTACTAATTACATAAAAAATAAGAGTTTCAATCCAACCACACACAAACATGCAGTACTAAACAGCCTAACACATAGACTGGTATATACCCCCTTAAATAAAAAAGAATACCAGTTAGAATACCAGCATATAGTAGACACAGCAATACATAATGGGTACAACAAAACAACTATTGACAAAAAATTGCAAAACTCAAACGACAGATGCACATCAGAAACACAACAAATCTCAGCCAGCAAGATAGAGAGCTAAAGTTCAAGAAATTCACATACCACCCAGGAACTTTTCACAAATTTAAGAAGATTTTCATGAAACATAACATCAGCCTAGCTCCACAGAACAAATTTAACATAGAGAAATTACTTTGTAACAAGTTAAAAGACCCCATTCCACAAGACAAAAAAGCTGGAATCTATAAAATGAATTGTTCAGATTGCAATAAAGTATACATAGGTAAGACAAAAAGAAACCTAGAAACTAGGCTAAAGGAGCACATGAGATGTATTAAATACAAACAAATGGACAAATCTGCAGTTTCACACCATTTTTGGATCACTAATCACAACATCAAACCCAATATTACATTAGTCAAACCAGCCAAATTTGCAGCCGAATTAGATGCATGGGAGAAGATCACCATTCTAAAACACAACACACATCTAATGAATTTTGATTTGCCGCCACCAAATCCTCTCTGGAAGTACATTTCTCCACCACAAGATGCCACCACAGGATCCAGTCCAAAAAACGGAAACACCAACAACACGGGCCAGTCGAATTAACCTTCTGAGGATGGGAACAACGGTTTCCCGAAACATATTAAGTGAGTAAACTTAAGTGATGTTAGTGTAACAATTCCGACTCACCTTTAAATAAATTCAATACACATCACTGTTTCTAGCTTCTTTTCATTACAATATCAACGTAAAGAATCTTTATTCACATCTGCTTCACTACCCACATAATGTTTGAATTTTGTATAAGTACATATATAAACATTCCTCGACATTTCTGGAAGTATATTAACAGTTGTATTTGGACTGTTTTTTAAATTTTTCCTGAAGAACAGTGAAAATCATCTTCCCTCATCTTTACTTTAAATCCACATATAAAACTAGCACCTAAACTACAGAATGTTACAACAAAGTTTGTTGATTTAGACCATCAAATACTCCAGGACGATTAAATAAAAATTTTGCTTGGTTTAATCGTCCAAGTATCATGAAGAATAATATCAATGGTTGAGTTGGCTAAAATTACACCTGTAAGGCCTCCAAACAGTAATTAAAATGAATCCTAATGCATGCCTTTCTTTTTTTGCAAAGTCCACATTACTCTTTCTCTAAACATACCATTTCCGCAATAAATAAATTTCATTAAATATACAATATATACTAAAATACTCTGGACGTAGATAAAATATTGTAGACAACACGTTATAGGTTTAGTAACTAGCCCTCTAAGAATTATTTTACCTTCTCTACTACGTATAGACAGTAGGGGAAGCATTTCATTCAACCCAAAAATTGTATATCGAGAATTCACAGGAAATACATGCTTTGACACCCCCTGAATCCATAAAAAGCATTTTTAGAAAATGGTCCGTGTTTGTGCGTCTGTGAACAGCACTCAAAAACGAAAAGTCAGATAAATACAATTCTGAAATTCCGGTTCAGTATCTTTCAAAGATGCGACACGCAGAATACCCTTTATATGGAAAAATTTTCGAAAATTTTTATTTGCTCAAAAATGGCTATAACGATTTTGAATAATATAACATGTATTTAAGATATTTTCATAACAAATGAAATGTGTATCTTGAATTTTCTGGAAATGTCCCCAAAAATCCTTTTCATTGTGAATGGTAAACCATAAGAGAGAGATACATGTTTTGTACGCAAAAAAATGTGGACCTCGTTAAAATACACAAATTATGTCATATATAATTTTATGTGTTGAGTGAACCATTTCGGAGATATTCCTTGTTCTTGTATGTCCTGGGCATGCAAAGAGAATGGGATGCTCCACATAGCAACCAGCTCTTAAAACATTTGACTATCGCTTAAAGCCTACCATATTCCCCTTGCACCTACAAGAAAATTAGCAATAACATAGTTTCTTTGAAGGTTTATCTCGATTAACATGAAGTAGATGGAGAATAAGCGATTGTAAAATATAGTTTGCACAAGTGTAGAAAAGTCATGTGAGTACAACACTTCAGTTTTTTTTATAAGGAAGCGGAATTCTTCCTCTAAAAACAAACCTCCCACACAGACAAAAGAATATTTCTAGTTATCTACAAAAGTAACACGTGATAGTTAATAATAACCTAATAGCCTAACAGATTAACCCAATAGTGATTAATGAGGCGTATGATTAGCCTAATGAACATAACTATAACTCAGCCAATATAAACAGTAATAAGTTAATGTAATCGATGTATCAGTTGATGACTAAATGATCAGTGTGCTAAGTATAAACTCCTAAGAATATAAAAACATGGCACCAACGTAACAGATACAATGGAAATACCTTCCCAATACATGTAACATGTGCGTATTTGTGAAGGAGTTGCCGGATATGAATGGAGCCTAGCAACCCGAATATCACCAGCTTCTAGGATTTATCCCATAATGGTGGGAAAATGTCAAAGTTGTACATTATAAACATCTTGTATTTAAACTTTATAGTTATATATACAGTAGCCTGGTTTCTATATCAATTATATAGGTTGTTCAAAGGAAGTAAACACCTCGGCACCGCGACCAACAGAAATCTATTATGCCTACCACCCTCCAGAAAGAAATCGAAGAAGTGAAGGAACCACACAGGAGGCTAACGCCTCTCAACATTTCCAAGCTCCAGACACGTGTGTCACCACCGGAAACGCCGAGAGAGGGCGATGAACGACCCACCAGTCGGGCAGCCCACTGGTGTCCACGGGGACTATTCTTTCCAGTACGCATGCATCCGTGATATCTCCCGGCACCGCCATACACCATGAGACCTAGGAGAACGCCTGAAACATGAGAAGGAAACGGGAAATGACGGAAAGGAAATCGTGGCAAAGAGGGAACCACCCCAGCATTCGCCTGTCGACTCCGGGGAAACCTAAAACCCATGCGTCAGAGAGGGTGGTCGTCGGGGATCGAACACAAGCCTCCCGAATACGGACCATAGACGTTGCCGCCTGAACTATCCCGTTCGGTTGCCATAGCAATTACTCACTGGTGTACACGGAGAGGAGTAAGGTCAGTGGGCGTATTGTTTGCACATTTGCTCTAACAAATTGCACAACAAATTTGGAATTATTTTCGATGAAATGCTGCTCTCCAAACAAAGAGAACAGAGCACGGAACTAAACGAGATAACCCGCATCTATCCTCTCCAGAAGGAAACTCCCGTGTGAAGTGTCCAATTAAACAATTCGAATGAAAGTTCGGCGAGATGATTGTTAGTGTTCGGCGTAGGTACTTGACACTGTGATTAAAAACAGCAGGTCGGTTTGCAGTTTCAGAGCTAGTTTCCCAACTCCCAGTAACTCTTCACACAGAAGAGTGACTACCACAGGTTTCATCTACAACCATTACTATACTGTGCACAGTTCAGGCTAATATTGAATTGAATCTAATGAGTATCATTTTTAAGGAAGCATAGTTAACTATGAGGACAAAAAAGGATCTGGTGTGATACGTTCAATAAACTTTGTCTATCCTCTTCGTTTATTAGTGGGTAATACAAACTATATTTAGATAATATATTTGCGCTAAAATTTGAGGCAGTATTTTTTATCCCTTAAATGACAAGAGTCTAATTATAAAATATAAAAGTAATAACAGCTCGCCTTAAAGGAATATGCGTATAATATAGTATATAAAGTGTATATTACAGCCATTGTATTATGTTTATTTTATTATGTACATCTATAGAAATGTTATGTGAATCTATTACGTAGTTTGACAATGTAGGAGCTGTGAGAATAGAAGCAAACTGCCTTCCGTAACAAACAGAATTACAAAGTAGAAGTCGAAAGTTGCTAACAATAAGGTAACCTTGTGGCAACAGTAAATTAGAAAGTTTAAAAAGGCTACTAATAATGCTTGAGACAATAATAATGTAATATTTAAAACATTTTTAAATAGCCAATCAAAACTAGAAAAGCTAAAAGTTAAATAAAGGTATTCTATTGGAGTAGGTTTAGCCAATCAGAACTATAATTAGAGAACATGTATAAATTCCAACGGTAGACGCTACAAGGAAGCGTACCCAAGCACTTCAGTTGGGTACGGGTTCAGTGTGAGACATGAAAATTCATTGCGATGAGAACAAGTTACAGTTTACCTGTTAATAGTGCAATTAACAATAATCTCATAGCTCTATAGAATGATACATCAGTGAAGTGTTATTTAATCGTGTGAAGGATTAAATAAAAAAAACAATTATAATTTGTGTAAGCCTTGTTCCTTAGCCGTACCAGCCCTGTTAAGAGATACATGTTCTGCAAATTACTACTGATGAAACCTAGGCACACATATATAATACTTAAATAAACATTAAAAGTAAAACAGTTGGTACTTAAACGTGGGGCGAAGGCCACCGAAACGTTTGTATCGTACGTGGGGCGAACACTCCTACAAACATATCTCCCGCAAGTTGGTACCCATACGTGGTGCAACTGCAATAATAAAACTACCGCAAGTTACTAATTGAAAAGAGAACTCAATTAGAAAACATATTTAGCTTTCGTAGATTATCTCAAAGCCTTTGGCAGTGTTATAAGAGAAAAATTATGGAAAATAATAGAAAGAAGAGGTATAGCTAGACATATAATTGGAGTTTATTAAGGATATGTATGTTAGACAAGGGTGCATATCGCCCACATTTTTTACTTTCTCTCTACAGTAAGTAGGGGAGGTATTGTCTTCCAACCAAAAATTCGATACCAAGATTTCACCGGAAATACATGTTTTGAAACCCCATGAATACAAAAAATAACCATTTTTGGAAACATCTCCGTGTGTGTGTCTGTGTCTGTGAACAGCATAACTCAGAAACGAACAGTCGGATAAACACCAAACTTGGTATTTAGGTTCAGTATCCTCCAGAGATGCGACAAAAAGGTTTTAAAGAAAATCCCTCTACCCCAAACTACCGTTTACATGGAACGTTTTTCGAAAATTTTAATTTTCTCAAAAATGCCTCTAACGTTTTTGATTAAAATATCATATGTTTAAGATATTTTCATGACAAATGAATTTTCTGGGAATGTCTCCAAAAGTATTCTTCATTGTGAACGACTTTTGTATAACAGGTAAACAATAAGAGATAGACAAAATTTTACTACACAAAAATGTTGGTCACATTAACATACACAATTTATGTGATATACATTTTTTTTGTTGAGTGAACCATTTTCGAGATATTGCTTGTTATTCTCTTAAATTCTCCAATACTTATACTTTTTCTCAAATTCGTTATTAATTCTTTTTGTCCTGGTAATGCAAAGAGAATGGAATATTCCACAAAGCAACCAGCTCTTAAAATATTTGACTATCGCTTAAAGCCTAGCAATTCCCCTTGCATCTACAAGAAAATTAGCAATAAGATTAACATCTCGATATCTTGATTAACATGAAGCATATGTGGAATAAGCGTTTGTAAAAATAGTTTGTACAAGAGTAGAGAAGGTCATGTGAGTGTAACACATCAGATTTTTAACATATATCTTGACGATGCATTAAGAAGGTTGAAAGAGGAAATGAATGCTTTAAAATTTAGAGATGATTTTAATATGTGAGATTTTATAAACACCCCTTTATTTGCAGATGATCATGTTCTTATATCTGACAATCAAGACATTTTACAAGGATTACTCTTCGAATTACAAAAGATTACTAGAGAATATATCTTAGAAGTATCTATATAAATAAACAAGACAATGGCATTTCGATGAAGATTTCCTCTTAGATGTAAATTAGTGATACAGAATCAAAGTATTGAACAAGTAAGCTCCTTCAACTTCCTAGGGTGTGAACTGTTATATATATATATATATATATATATATATATATATAAGAGATGCAGAACGGAAGATTGAAAAATGTAATCCAATGTGTGGGACTATCAGAAGAGCAATAAAAGGTAAGGTCAGGAGGGACACATTATATATGAGACTTTACAAAACAATGGCGGTACCACGTGGATTACATGTAAGTGAGACTTGGACCCTTAATAGAAATACACATAGTAGGATACAAACATTTGAGATGAAATTTTTGAGAGGATGTCTAGGAGTCACAAAAAGAAATAGATTATACAATGAAGACATTCGTAATCGTCTAGAAATGTATGAATTAAATGAAAAAATAACTGATTGTAGGCAGACTACGTTAATAGAATGGGTAATGAAAGAATGTCAAACAAGGTTTTAAAGTACAAGCCGAGAGGGGAAAGAGGAGTTAGAAGACCCAAGAGAAGGTGGTCGGACCAATGAGACGCAACAGATCATGAGGTCTAATGCCTGAAGAAGAAGAAGAAGAAGAAGAAGAAGAAGAAGAAGAAGAAGAAGAGAAGACAAACTATTGTTAAAGTAAACCTTTGCAAAATAGCTACATTACACATTTTGTTATAGATACAAAGAGAACAGCAATAGTCCAATGCTTCAGAACTTGACGCTATATGCTGGCCTTAAAATTCCACACTGTTTCCATTCAATCCGGAGAAACAAAGAAATAAGTAAAATCTGAATATATTATCCCGGCACCTTGGTTACTACACCGGGACATACATTCAAAGTTAAATTTATTCTCACAACACATTTATATTTTATATTACTTCAAATTATTTGAGTAAAATAACTACAAACTACAACATGTCTACAAAACAATAAATAAAAATAAATGAAAATAAAATAAAGTAAGAGAATATAAAATTATTAGATTAGAGTAATGGAGTAAAGAAAGCATAATCACAATTCTAAATTCTATATTTGTCTACACTTGCTGGAAACAAGCAAACTTAGCAACTAGTAACCAGCTACTATCTACTCCTATTTAATATATTCACTTGAAACCACGAAAATGTTTTGGTAGCCAGCACAAAACATTCTACGAAACTACTAATGATTTTAATAAGTTTATTAATATTCATATTTTATTTAAAATTGCCCTTAATTAAAGTTTTTATAAAGTTAAAGTTTTCTATTTATAACATTACGTTGTTCTCATAGTAATTATTTAATTTATAGTGGTTTGATATTTTATGTAATACATTTTTATATTCATTTATGCACCTGTGTCTATTTATTTATTTAAATTATCATATTTTATTTAATCTCCATATTAATTTTCTATTACCTTCCTTTCAAATTACTTTATATGTCAATTTTTAAACTTTATCACTATATATTAAAACGATTACCTCTTTTAACCAAACACTAAACCTTCTTTCTTCTATCACTAAATATCTACCCACTTTAACCCACAACATTTCACTTCCCTCACATACTCCATTTTATTCTAACACCAACTTCACCAACAACCTACATAAATTCAAAATTCCCCTCCTATTAATAACAACAACAAACTTGCGCCTCCATACATCTAACATCACCATAACTCCACTCACTACCCCTCTAAAACCATATTAACTGCTCCTCCAGTGTCACACCTACTAGCTCCTTTTCCAAAGGTGGTGAAACTGCTGGCTACTCCTCCAATAATGATAAACCTGCAATTTTTTTCCTGCAAAATTCGAGAGAAACAGCTGAATGCTGACAGGACTTTAAAAGAATGACCAAGTAATTATCAATTCGAATAATTACTAATGGATATCTTGGAAACGGCTTGTACCACAAAACATTATTTGAAATCAATTGTCTGTTTTAAAGAGATCTATATTTTCTTGTTTAGTACCTTTTCGTTTAATGCTTAACGTTTGAGGCAGTATTTTTAACACTTACATGATTTCAGTCTAATTATATAATATATAAATTCAATAACAGCCCGCCTTAAAGTAATATGCGTATGTAATAATATATAAAGTGTATATTACAGTCATTGTATATGTTTATATTATTGTATACATGTAATAACGTTATGTGAATATATTATGTAATTTAATAATGTAGCCGCTGTGGTAATAATAGGTTAAAAGTTGCTAACAATAGGTAACAATGAGGTAACCTTGAGTAAATAATGGATAAGAAAGTGTAATAATGCTACTAGTCATTATTGGAGCAACAATAATGTAAATTTTGAAACAGTTTATAAAATAGCCAATCAACAACCAGCTTAAGTTAAATAAAGTATTCTATTGGATTAGGAATAACCAATCAGGGACTTGAAATATAGAAATTTAAAAATTTAGGCTTTAGAAATCAAGTCAGTTGCTAGTAGACAGTGCTCATAACTGGACGCGTTGCTTATAGACAGTGTTTCTAACCGGACGCGAGACTTGTCCTCAAAAAAACTTAATACGTATTCGTGTGAGACGAAAATAGTTCACGTGATAAAAATTAGAAGTAATTATTAAAAAAATTCACAGCTCTCACTATATCAGTGAAGCTTTATTTAAATCGTGTCAAGCATTAATAAAAAGGAGTGAATTAAAAATGATAATCTGTGTAAGCCTACATTCTTCAGCTGCATCACGCCCTGTTAAGAAATTCATGTCTCTAAAAATAATACTGACGCAGCCGAGGAAAACATACATTTATAATAGTCAAAGAAACAGCCAAATTACAAAGTTAATATTTTTAAACTAGGGGCAAAGGCCACTGAAAACTTTCCACCATACGTGCCGTTACAACGAACTTCAAGTTCGACTCCCAAAGCGTGGGTTAAAAACTATAGACAACTACTTCAAATTGGCTTCCATACGTGGGGCAGAAACTACCTACTTCAAAGCGTGGTGCAAATAATTTAAAAATAACAATACTACAAGATATATACTTCACATTTCCCAGTTGTACAGGGTCACACAACATTTCTTCCAAATAAAGTCGACTTTACAGAATATTCCTAGAAGATTCAACAAGTCTTACATGTAAAGGGTAGTTCTGGGGTGGGAGATTTCCTTGAAATCGGTAGGATTATCGTTAAATCGGTTGGCTCATCCGGGACGAGTTGAAAGAATTGAGGAAGTGACGTGGAGTGTTTTGATTGGTTCGTTAATTTGGGGTGGAAGATGAAGGAAGGAAGATGGAGGAGTATGGAGGTCGCGTGATGGAGAGGAGCTGGGTGGCGAGGTGTTGTCTGTGCGGAGGTCGGTACTGAAATGGGGGAAAAGATGGGGAGCGAGGGATAAAAAGTGTAACAGAAAGTGACGTGTGAAGTTGTGATTGGTGGGAATAAGAAGTGATTTTATTGGTGGAAAGGAACAAATGAGAGTTGTTGATTGGTGAGAATAAGAGAGATTATGATTGGTGGAAAAGAAAAAGGTGTGGGAGTGGGGTATGTTGGAGGTGATGGGAAAGGTGAGTTTTGCTAGCAGCAAGATTTGCAAAAGCCTGTCGTGAACTGATCAGCAATTTTGAACGTTGGATGGTAGTTTTCTTGAGTGGATAGAGAGATGGGGGCGATATGAGATGCGGTGGCGAAAATGGGAACTAGACAAGGTGGTTGAGACAAGAGGTTTAAGGACGAGGAAATTTGGAGGTTAGTGGTGTACACGGCGGTCGCAAGAGGTGGGGGGTAAGGAGATGCGGTGGTGAGAATGGGGACTAAAAGAAGATGGGGGTAGCAAGAGTTTAGAAGAGTAGATTTTGAGGTTAAAATAGTGGGAACTAAAAATGGCGGAGGGTCTGCGACAAGGAGATGCGGTGAGAACTAAACAAGATGGCGGACGCAAGAGGTGGGTAAGGAGGTTTGAGGTTACAGTACCAAAACACGAAAGGATATATTCCTACGCCAAGCAGGTCCGAAAAATAATTATGCGTGTGGTACTTACCTGTTACCGGTGTGGATGCGTCACCAAAAGCGCGGCACGCGACGCGAAAAAATAAAAGCAAACTGTTTTTGAAAATGCTTAACCAGCTTTAAGATCAACCAACATCACTACGCACTGATATACCTAGCTTTTTAAAGCGGTACAGACACCCTTTGCAGAGGCGTAATTTAACTATACCAAAAACCTGGTACTGGACCATCGTGATGGTCGCTAGCGTACGTAGGAGCAGGGTTCTCATAGGCGGTCGAAAGCGGTCAAAAACGTGTACGACGTAGGTGTTTGCAGTAGCTGCTGCCGAGGCAACCGTCGAGGTGCGAATGAACGAGATCTGTTCTTGCCGGCAATCTGGTTGGGAGATGAGAGGCGCGGTGGTAAAAATGTGAACTAAATAAGATGGCGGAGGCACGAAGTTGAGGTTAAGGAGCGGTGAGGCGTTGTCTGTGCGGCGGTTGGGGTCTGAAAGAGGGGGAAAAATGGCGAACGAGGGATAAAAAGTATAACAGAAAGTGACGTGTGAAGTTGTGATTGGTGGGAATAAGAAGTGATTTTATTGGTGGAAAGGAGCAAATGAAAGTTGTTGATTGGTAAGAATAAGAGAGATTATGATTGGTGGAAAGAAAAAGGTGTGGGAGTGGGGTATGTTGGAGGTGATGGGAAAGATAAGTTTTGCTAGCAACAGGATTTGCAAAAGCCTGTCGTGAACTGATCAGCAATTTTTTGAACGTTGGATGGTAGTTTTCTTGAGTGGATAGAGAGATGTGGCGATATGAGATGCGGTGGCGAAAATGGGAACTAAACAAGGTAGTTGAGACAAGAGGTTTAAGGACGAGGAAATTTGGAGGTTAGTGGTGAACATGGCGGTCGCAAGAGGTGGGGGTAAGGAGACGCGGTGGTGAGAATGGGAACTGAAAGAAGATGGCGGTAGCAAGAGCTTAGAAGAGTAGATTTTGAGGTTAAAATAGTGGGAACTAAAAATGGCGGAGGGTCTGCGACAAGGAGATGCGGTGAGAACTAAACAAGATGGCGGACGCAAGAGGAGGGTAAGGAGATTTGAGGTTACAGTACCAAAACACGAAAGGATATATTCCTACGCCAAGCAGGTCCGAAAAATAATTATGCGTGTGGTACTTACCTGTTACCGGTGTAGATGCGTCACCAAAAGCGCGGCACGCGAGGCGGAAAAATAAAAGCAAACTGTTTTTGAAAATGCTTAACCAGCTTTAAGATCAACCAACATCACTACGCACTGATATACCTAGGTTTTTAAAGCGGTACAGACACCCTTTGCAGAGGCGTAATTTAACTATACCAAAACCTGGTACTGGACCATCGTGATGGTCGCTAGCGTACGTAGGAGCAGGGTTCTCATAGCCGGTCGAAAGCGGTCAAAAACGTGTACGACGTAGGTGTTCACAGTAGCTGTTGTCGAGTCAACCGTCGAGGTGTGAATAAACGAGATCTGTTCTCGCCGGCAATCTGGTTCGGAGATGTGAGCAGCGGCGAGGTGTTGTCTGTGCGGAGGTCGGGACTGAAAGAGGGAAAAGATGGGGAGCGAGGGATAAAAAGTATAACAGAAAGTGACGTGTGAAGTTGTGATTGGTGGGAATAAGAAGTGATTTTATTGGTGGAAAGGAGCAAATGAAAGTTGTTGATTGGTAAGAATAAGAGAGATTATGATTGGTGGAAAGAAAAAGGTGTGGGAGTGGGGTATGTTGGAGGTGATGGGAAAGGTAAGTTTTCCTAGCAACAAGATTTGCAAAAGCCTGTCGTGAACTGATCAGCAATTTTTTGAACGTTGGATGGTAGTTTTGTTGAGTGGATAGAGAGATGGGGCGATATGAGATGCGGTGGCGAAAATGGGAACTAAACAAGATGGTTGAGACAAGAGGTTTAAGGACGAGGAAATTTCGAGGTTAGTGGTGAACATGGCGGTCGCAAGAGGTGGGGGCAAAGAGACGCGGTGGTGAGAATGGGAACTAAAAGAAGATGGCGGTAGCAAGAGCTTAGAAGAGCAGATTTTGAGGTTAAAATAGTGGGAACTAAAAATGGCGGAGGGTTGGCGACAAGGAGATGCGGTGGCCAACGTGAGAACTAAACAAGATGGCGGACGCAAGAGGAGGGTAAGGAGATTTGAGGTTAAGATTTTTAGGTTAAAACAGGGCGTAAGCATGGGAACGAAATCCAAGATGGCGAAGGCAATGGTGTGGACGAGGAGATGTGAGGTGCGGTGGCGAAAATGGGAACTAAACAAGATGACGAAGACAAAAAGTGTAAGGACGAGGAGATTTCGAGGTTAGTGGTGAACATGGCGGTCGCAAGAGGTGGTGGGCAAGGAGACTTGAGATTAAGATTTTTAGGTTAAAACAGGACGTAAGAAGGAGAACTAAAGCCAAGATGGCGGAGGCAAGGGTGGGACGAGGAGATGTGAGGCGCGGTGGTAAAAATGGGAACTAAATAAGATAGCGGAGGCATGAAGTTGAGGTTAAAAATTGAGGTAAACGTGGAGAGCTTAAACCAAGATGGCGGTGGCGTGGTGGTGAAAATGGGAACTAAACAAGATGGCGGAGGCAAGAAGTGGAGGGACGAAGAGGTTTGAGGTTATGGTCAACATGCGAAAGATGTCGAACGCAACAGATGGTGACGAGGAGATAGAATTGAGGATTAGGGAAAGATGAAGGAAAACAGGAAGTGACGTGGAGTGTTTTGATTGGTAAAAATAAGACGAAATGTGATTGGTGCGTTAATTCGGGTGGAAGATGAAGGAAGGAAGATAAAAGAGTATGGAGGACACGTGATGGAGTGGAGCGGAGCGGCGAGGTGTTGTCTGTGCGGAGGTTGGGACTGAAAGAGGGAAAAGATGGCGAACGAGGGATAAAAGGTATAACAGAAAGTGACGTGTGAAGTTGTGATTGGTGGGAATAAGAAGTGATGTTATTGGTGGAAAGGAACAACTGAAAGTTGTTGATTGGTAAGAATAAGAGAGATTGTGATTGGTGGAAAGAAAAGGGTGTGGGAGTGGGGTATGTTGGAGGTGATGGGAAAGGTAAGTTTTGCTACCAACAAGATTTGCAAAAGCCTCTCCAGAACTCATCAGCAATTTCAGCAGTCGATGTGCGTGGCGATAGGCCCGCTGCGATGAAAGAGCTGCAAACTGCGCGATAACTTGAAAAATATTGCCCGCCGTGACGCATTGCGAGCGCGCGCGTTTACCGTAAACCGTTACAGTTGCCATACTTATATTATCCGTCTTTTTCTTTTCTTTTTTTTTACGTTTGTTTTTAAAAAAAATAACTAGTTTTTCGGGGGTTTTCTCTGGTTGGTAGACGAATGCAAGCTCTTTCTGCTTTTTCACAGGTTTTCCCTGGTTGGTAGGCGTTTGCTGTAGTGGTTGACGAAGCCCTTTCTAATTTTCGAGGTTTTTTCAGGTTTTTCGTGGTTGTCCCTGCCCGGTAGGCAAATGATGAAGTTTTTGCTTGTCAGCGCACGGATACTAGGCACATACTCGCACACACACACCCGTTGCAGTTGCCATACTTATATTATTCGACTTTTCCTTTTTTTTCTTTTTTTTCTTTTTGTTTTTTTCGTTTTTTTAAAAAATAACTAGTTTTTTTGGAGGTTTTCTGCGGTTGGTAAACGAATGCAAGTCCTTTCTGCTTTTTCATAGGTTTTCCCTGGTTGGTAGGCGTTTTCTGTAGTGGTTGACGAAGCCGTTTCTAATTTTGGAGGTTTTCTCAGGTTTTTTAGTGGTTGTCCCTGTCCGGTGGGCAAATGATGAAGTTTTACCTTGTCGGCGCACGGATACTAGGCACATACTCGCGCACACACACACACACAAACGTTGCAGTTGCCATACTTATATTATTCGTCTTTTCCTTTTTTTTCTTTTTTTTTAAAAAATAACTAGTTTTTTGGGAGTTTTCTTCGCGGCGTTAAACTCGCACTCCCACATTTCCACCACGGCGTAGCCGGCGGCCTTGATCTTGGCCGTGACCTTCTCGGTGCTCTCTAACCTGGAGGTCATGGTTTCGTGTCCCGAGTTGTATATCGCCGCATGGCGATTGTGAAAGCACCGCCTGCAGCCGTGGTAAAAGCACCCGTGGAAAAAGTACGCGGTTTTTTCGGCCTCTCTGTACCCGTCCACCTTGTGCCCCACGATTTTAACTTCGCGTCCTCGCATGGCGTGCTGGATGACGATGCGGTTTTGCATCTCTAGCCAAGTTAGCCATATGCATGCGGCGCGAGACTGCCGGTCCGCTAGTCGATACCCGCCCGCTGGCAAGAGGGCAATTTTTTTAAGCGGCATGAAGCGCTTTCTATACACGCACATGCACGCCTGCGCAATGGTGACGCATTCTCTGAACGGGTCTATTCCGTTCTCGTCCAAGAATTCCCTTCTGAATTTGGAAACTCCCTGACTGAGTAGAAATACGTCCATCTTGCAATACGCCACCATTTCCGCCCTCATGTCGAAGACGTACCCGGAGGACGCCTTTTCTTCGTGCCACTGCTCGAAGGCTTTCCGACCCTCCGCCGACATGCCCTCCGGGCAGTAATGCCTTTTGTCGGGAATCGAACCCACGTACCGCTCGTTTTCCTTCGTGTTAAACAGGTACGGGAAATAACCTTTGCATTCCTTCAAACCGAAGGTCTTGGAAAAGCGGGAGAGTGGCATGGGTATGAAGTTGAGCGAGTCTAGAAATGTGACGTCACCGTACCTCATCCTGTAGATCTTGCTGCCGTTCATGATGAGCTCCGGCACCCAGTCTAAGTGCGCCACCATGTACTTTAATAGAAACTGCCCGTCGTAAGCTCTGAGGTTATGCGCCACGACGTAGACGTCCCAGGCTTCGAACCTCGCCTGCGCGTTGTGCTCGAAAAGCTGCTTCACGGGCTCGTCCATAAACACCCATTCTTTGCAACCGCATTCGGTACAGTATGCCGTCTTGTGGCGTTCGTCGATGCACAGCGAACAGGCTTGGTACAACACGCACAAGTTAGGTACATGCTGGTATGTGTCCTTTTTGCCGGTATATGGAATGTTTTGCGTGCATTCAAAGTCGATAAACATAAACACGTACCGGTTTCTTTTGTTCTTTGTGGCATACGGCTGCATATAGCACATGTGGCTAGAATTCACGTGTGCCTTGCAATGATTGCAGTACTTTTCCCCGCACTGGTGCGCGGTTTTTCTGTGCCTCGCATTCACGAGCTTATTGCAAGACGTGCACACCTTTTCTACATCGCACACCGACAGCGCCTTTGGGTAAAAAACGCCTTTCTTTGCGTGGTTTGCAAAGCATGTCGGTCCCTTAAAATCTCTGTTGCACTCGGCGCAGCGTATGTAGGCGTCAAATCGCGCATCGCACTGCTGATGGCATTTAGCACACCTGGCGTCGCACCTATGAAATTCTTTTTTGTGTGCCGAGGGATGATGACACCGGCGGCAATACCATTTGCATTTAAAGCACTTGTGAAGGTTCACGATAGCATTAAAGTGCCCGGCGTGAAGCATGACGTCGATGTATTTATCGCATTTCTTATCCGACGCGTACAGCACGTGCTTCCCCGTATGATCGCCAAACACCGTCACAGCGTAGCCCTTTAACGCAGCGTCAAAACGTCTGACGTCATCTATCGTACAGCTGTCGTGGCCTTGACCGATGCTCGCGCACAAGGCTACGGCCTTCGATTTTTGTAGATACTCGGAGCGCGTCATCGTTCTATAGTTGACGTCGCGATCCACTTTGGCTTTAACTACAACAATGGCTCTTGCTAAACACAAGTTGTCTTTGTTGGCTATTTCGACAATGCCTTTATTGTCCCTACAGGCATCGCAAGGTTGGTGGCACGAACCCGAGACCTCCTTGGTCCACACAAACGTCACGTGAAGAGGCCCGCTTAGCAAGAATTGTTGGTTACTTTGCATTACTTTTTCGATGCTTCCAACAATGACATCCGCATTCAATTGCTCTATGCGCCTCACGCTCATGTTGAAGGCTTTGGACGTCTCCTTTTCGTCTGTTATGGATATGCCTAAATATCCGGGTTCGTTTTCTAACAGGTTCTCTTTCGCAAAGTTTAGAATATCGTTAAACAAATGCGATACCCATTGCTCCGGGTTAACATCTCTGGGGACCGGGTTTAACGTAATTTGAGACTCTGTAAAGCCGGAAAAAAGATTTGGCAGCCTCCTCTGCTTGTGTCCTATAATTTCGAACGTAGGCTGCAAGGTGTCATCGCGACTTCCTCCGGGTTGTTGGTCCATCTTATCGTCCGAAAGCACCGATCGCTCTTTCCCTGCAAAGTGCTGCGGCTATTTTGTTTTTATTTTAAAACTATTTTTCGTCAAATAGAACGATTTTGTAGAAAACCCCACTATCGCTTGCGTTTCTCACTACGGGCTTTCGCTGTTGGCACCGGGTTTTTATAAGCTCGCTTATCGCAACCGTTGTTTCATCATGCGTGTCGAGTTAAACCCTCGTTTCGCTAAAAAATTGTCTAGTTTTAAAAACTAGAGTCATCCTGTCACGAGTCGCCACTGCACAATTCCCACCGCCGACACAAAGGTTGCATTTATTTTATTGCTGACGAAGTTCCGCTTCTCATGCCTTTCACTGTCATCAGCACATGGTTCTTTTGCGTGTAGCGCTGTATGCGAACGAGCTGAGCTCAGTTATTCCTGATGTTATTAGTGCAATATTAAAACTATGAGTATCGTGTGTAGTGTTTTATGTTGTGCCAGTGCATACGTGTTATGTAAAATGTATGAATTAAATACAATCAGCAGATACTTCCTTTCTAAGGAGTAACACCAACTGTTGAATATAAATTCTCAAAGTGCTACGTTCGTACGACCTCTACCCTCTTTCTCTTATAGGTGAGTACGAAAGTATGTAGATCGCGTTAAAATACACAACTTATGTCATATACATTTTTATTGTTGAGTGAACCGTTTTCGAGATATTGCTTGATATTTCCTTAAATTTTCCAATACTTATTTTCTCAAATGGGAATTCGTTATTCATTTTTTTTTGTCTTTGATATGCAAAGAGTATTAATCTGTGGCAAAAAGAATGGTACTGCACATAGCAACCAGCTATTAAGAGATATGTATGTGCTAAAAGGCTACTGTTTTTCTATATTCCCCTTGTAAATATATTTTCCCTACATCTACAAGAAAATTAGCAATAAAATAGAGTTTGCAAATGTTTATTTCGATTAACATGAACTAGATGGGGAATAAGCGTTTGTAAAAATACTTTGTACAACAGTTGAGAAAGTCATGTGAGTGTTACACATCAGATTTTTTTTTATGTGTTTCAGTGGGTGAATAATAATTAGTTTGTTGGTATCGTTATCACAGTACTGTTTCACTTGTGAAATCCCGTTCTCTTTGTATTAAAAACAAATGGCTCTAACGATTTTGATGAAAAATATTATATGTTTAAGATATTGTCGTGAGAAATGAAATGTATATCTCGAATTTTCTGGGAATGTCTCCAAAAGTATTCTTCATTGTGAACGACTTTTTTCATAACTGATAAACCGTAAGAGATAGACAAAATTTTACTACACAAAAATGTAGAACGCGTTAAAATACACAACTTATGTCATATACATTTTTGTTGTTGAGTGAACCGTTTTCGAGATATTGCTTGTTATTTCATTAAATTTTCCAATCCTTATTTTCTCAAATGGGAATTCGTTATTCATTTTTTTTTGTCTTTGATATGCAAAGAGTATTAATCTGTGGCAAAAAGAATGGTGCTGCACATAGCAACCAGCTATTAAGAGATATGTATGTGCTTAAAGGCTACTGTTTTTCTATATTCCCCTTGTAAATATATTTTCCCCTACATCTACAAGAAAATTAGCAATAAAATAGAGTTTGCAAATGTTTATCTCGATTAACATGAACTAGATGGAGCATAAGCGTTTGTAAAAATACTTTGTACAAGAGTAGAGAAAGTCATGTGAGTGTTACACATCAGATTTTACAAGAAAATTAGCAATAAAATAGAGTTTGCAAATGTTTATCTCGATTAACATGAACTAGATGGGGAATAAGCGTTTGTAAAAATACTTTGTACAAGAGTTGAGAAAGTCATGTGAGTGTTACACATCAGATTTTTTTTTTATGTGTTTCAGTAGGTGAATAATAATTAGTTTGTTGGTATCGTTATCACAGTACTGTTTCACTTGTGAATTCCCGTTCTCTTTGTATTTAAAAATGGCTCTAACGATTTTGATGAAAAATATCATATGTTTAAGATAATGTCGTAAGAAATGAAATGTATATCTCGAATTTTCTGGGAATGTCTCCAAAAGTATTCTTTATTGTGAACGACTTTTTCATAACTGAAAAACCGTAAGAGATAGACAAAATTTTGCTACACAAAAAATGTAGATCGCGTTAAAATACACAACTTATGCCATATACATTTCTTTTGTTGAGTGAACCGTTTTTCGAGATATTGCTTGTTATTTCCTTAAATTTTCAAATACTTATACTGTTTTACTTTCTCTACCACGTATAGTAAGTAGGGGAAGTATTGCATTCCACCCAAAAATTCGATACCGAGATTTCACCGGAAATACACGTTTTGAGACCTCCTGAATCAGAAAAAAAGCATTTTTGGAAACATGTCCGTGTGTGTGTCTGTTTGTGTGTCTGTCTGTGTGTGTGTGTGTGTGTGTGTGCGCGCGCGAGTACGTGCCTAGTATCCGTGCGCCACAAGCCAAAACGACGACGTTATAGAAAAACTTTATCATTTGCCTACCGGACAGGGACAACCGCGAAAAAACCTGAAAAAAGCTCTAAGAGTATTCTAACGCTTACCGATCTGGAAAACCCATCAAAACAAGATAGTACACTTTTTTTAATTTTCTCAAAAACGGCTATAACGATTTTGATGAAAATATCGTATGTTTAAGATAATGTCGTGAGAAATAAAATGTATATCTCAAATTTTCTGGGAATGTCTCCAAAAGTATTCTTCATTGTGAACGCCTTTTGCATAACTGGTAAACCATAAGAGATAGACAAAATTTTACTACACAAAAAATGTAGATCGCGTTAAAATACACAACTTATGCCATATACATTTCTTTTGTTGAGTGAACCGTTTTTCGAGATATTGCTTGTTATTTCCTTAAATTTTTCAATTCTTATACTTTTTTACTTTCTCTAATACGTATAGTAAATAGGGGAAGTATTGCATTCCACCCAAAAATTCGATACCGAGATTTCACCGGAAATACACGTTTTGAGAATCAGAAAAAAAGCATTTTTGGAAACATGTCCGTGTGTGTGTCTGTTTGTGTGTCTGTCTGTGTGTGTGCGAGTATGTGCCTAGTATCCGTGCGCCACAAGCCAAAACGACGACGTTATAGAAGAACTTTATCATTTGCCTACCGGACAGGGACAACCGCGAAAAAACCTGAAAAAAGCTCTAAGAGTATTCTAACGCTTACCGATCTGGAAAACCCATCAAAACAACATAGTACACTTTTTTTAATTTTCTCAAAAACGGCTATAACGATTTTGATGAAAATACCGTATGTTTAAGATAATGTCGTGAGAAATAAAATGTATATCTCAAATTTTCTGGGAATGTCTCCAAAAGTATTCTTCATTGTGAACGCCTTTTGCATAACTGGTAAACCATAAGAGATAGACAAAATATTACTACACAAAAAATATAGATCGCGTTAAAATACACAACTTATGCCATATACATTTCTTTTGTTGAGTGAACCGTTTTTCGAGATATTGCTTGTTATTTCCTTAAATTTTTCAATTCTTATACTTTTTTACTTTCTCTAATACGTATAGTAAGTAGGGGAAGTATTGCATTCCACCCAAAAATTCGATACCGAGATTTCACCGACAATACACGTTTTGAGACCTCCTGAATAAAAAATAAAAAAAAAGAAGCATTTTTGGAAACATGTCCGTGTGTATGTCTGTCTGTCTGTGTGTGTGTGTGCGCGCGCGAGTACGTGCCTAGTATCCGTGCGCCACAAGCCGAAACGACGACATTATAGAAAAACTTTATCATATGCCTACCGGACAGGGACAACCACTAAAAAAAAACCTGAGAAAACCTCGAAAATTAGAAACGGCTTCGTCAACCATTACAGAAAACGCCTACCAACCAGGGAAAACCTATGAAAAGGCAGAAAGAGTTTGCATTCGTTTACCAACCGCAGAAAACTCCCAAAAAACTAGTTATTTTTAAAAAAAAGAAAAAAAGGAAAAGACGAATAATATAAGTATGGCAACTGCAACGTTTGTGTGTGTGTGTGCGCGAGTATGTGCCTAGTATCCGTGCGCCGACAAGGTAAAACTTCATCATTTGCCTACCGGGCAGGGACAACCGCTAAAAAACCTGACAAACCTCGAAAATTAGAAACGCCTTCGTCAACCAGTACAGAAAACGCCTACCAACCAGGGAAAACCTATGAAAAAGCAGAAAGAGCTCGCATTCGTTTACCATCCGCAGAAATCCCCCAAAAACTAGTTATTTTTTAAAAAAAAACGAAAAAAAAAGAAAAAGTCGAATAATATAAGTATGGCAGAAACAGCTTGCATTCGTCTACCAACCAGAGAAAACCCCGAAACACTAGTTATTTAAAATTGCTGATGAGTTCTGGATAGGCTTTTGCAAATGTTGTTGGTAGCAAAACTCACCTTTTCCATCACCTCCAACATACCCCACTCCCACACCTTTTTTCTTTCCACCAATCATAATCTCTCTTATTCTCACCAATCAACAACTTTCATTTGTTCCTTTCCACCAATAACATCACTTCTTATTCCCACCAATCACAACTTCACACGTCACTTTCTGTTATACTTTTTATCCCTCGTTCGCCATTTTTCCCCCTCTTTCAGACCCCAACCGCCGCACAGACAACGCCTCACCGCTCCTTAACCTCAACTTCGTGCCTCCGCCATCTTATTTAGTTCACATTTTTACCACCGCGCCTCTCATCTCCCAACCAGATTGCCGGCAAGAACAGATCTCGTTCATTCGCACCTCGACGGTTGCCTCGGCAGCAGCTACTGCAAACACCTACGTCGTACACGTTTTTGACCGCTTTCGACCGCCTATGAGAACCCTGCTCCTACGTACGCTAGCGACCATCACGATGGTCCAGTACCAGGTTTTTGGTATAGTTAAATTACGCCTCTGCAAAGGGTGTCTGTACCGCTTTAAAAAGCTAGGTATATCAGTGCGTAGTGATGTTGGTTGATCTTAAAGCTGGTTAAGCATTTTCAAAAACAGTTTGCTTTTATTTTTTCGCGTCGCGTGCCGCGCTTTTGGTGACGCATCCACACCGGTAACAGGTAAGTACCACACGCATAATTATTTTTCGGACCTGCTTGGCGTAGGAATATATCCTTTCGTGTTTTGGTACTGTAACCTCAAACCTCCTTACCCACCTCTTGCGACCGCCGTGTACACCACTAACCTCCAAATTTCCTCGTCCTTAAACCTCTTGTCTCAACCACCTTGTCTAGTTCCCATTTTCGCCACCGCATCTCATATCGCCCCCATCTCTCTATCCACTCAAGAAAACTACCATCCAACGTTCAAAATTGCTGATCAGTTCACGACAGGCTTTTGCAAATCTTGCTGCTAGCAAAACTCACCTTTCCCATCACCTCCAACATACCCCACTCCCACACCTTTTTCTTTTCCACCAATCATAATCTCTCTTATTCTCACCAATCAACAACTCTCATTTGTTCCTTTCCACCAATAAAATCACTTCTTATTCCCACCAATCACAACTTCACACGTCACTTTCTGTTACACTTTTTATCCCTCGCTCCCCATCTTTTCCCCCATTTCAGTACCGACCTCCGCACAGACAACACCTCGCCACCCAGCTCCTCTCCATCACGCGACCTCCATACTCCTCCATCTTCCTTCCTTCATCTTCCACCCCAAATTAACGAACCAATCAAAACACTCCACGTCACTTCCTCAATTCTTTCAACTCGTCCCGGATGAGCCAACCGATTTAACGATAATCCTACCGCTCAGGGCGCTTTTCAAACTTACCGCCGCCGCCGTCGAACGCACCGACACTAGAGACACGAGCGCCCCTAGCGGCAGGATTATCGTTAAAACAATTGGCTCATCCGGGACTAATACTACTTTCGTGTCGCATCTTTGAAAAATACTGAACCTAAATACCAAATTAGTATTTTCTGACTTTTCGGTTTTTAGTCATGCTGTTGACAAACACACAGACACATACGGATCATTTTCAAAAAAACTTTTTTTTTTTTAGGGGGCCCCAAAACAGTTTTCCGGTGAAATCTCGCTATAGAATTTTTGAGTGGAATGTAATACTTCCCCTACTTACTATACATAGTAGAGAAAATAATATGCTTTAAAAAGAATAGTTGGTATATTCATTAATGAAGATAGAGGGTGGAATGTATCACATGAGTGTTTTCATTTTTAGTTTTACTTTTATTCAAATATAACTAGTTTTTAAAGTCGTAAGTACAGGGTTATTCAAAAAGAAAGAACAGTTTTTAAATATTCATTTTAATGAACGCCAATAGATAACAACATATACGACACATCATTGAATATAGGAAAGTTCAAAGTTTTTAACCCCCACCTATTAGTTTCATTCAGTGCCTACAGCAGCACTGTGTTTGTTTACGATAAAAGGGCAACTCACAGGAAAAGTCGTTTTGTGTGCTACAGTATGCAAGGAGTGAATCCATTGTTCCATTGCAGCGTGCATTTCGTTGTAAGTTCAACAACGAGCCGCCTCGTCATAAAAAATTTACAATTGATACAATAAATTCGTAGCTCCGTTCTATGCAAATGGAAAAGCACTGGTCGCCCTCGCATAAGAAATGTTACTCATTTTGAACACGTTAAATAAAGTTTTGAATCTTTCTCTATTCAGTCATATGTCGCATGTGTAGCTATCTATTGTCGTTCATTAGAAATAAGTATTTAAAACCCGTTCCGTTCTTTTGAAAAACTCAGTATATAAAATTCAAACTATGCTTTTCGAACTTTTGCTATGCTGGCTTCCAAACAATAGCAACAATGCCAGTGACAAAAGGTTTGAAATACAACCACCACCCTCTGTGGCTTAAGGAAATTTATCTATTGTTGAACATTTTCTTATGTAGGAATGCGGAACTGGCAGTGGGTGGCTTGAATACCTTTAGGCATTGTATGTGTTTATAATTTAAGAATTATTTAACAAAATGTACCTAGGTGATTATAAATAAGTTTTTAATGTGTCGTAAAAGAACAATTATGACAAACTGTATGTAATTGTCGGAACTACAGAGTTTCGCATTTGTGAAGAACAAACAACATTAAAATGTGAAAATGTGCAAATGACATTCATCCACGCTTGAATATAGAAGCTGCGAATTAAAAGCTAACGTCTAACAAGTGTGAAATTAAACTATTGTTAACATAACAATTTACTAATGTTTCTTTCACCAAAAAAGTAAAATTTTTAGTGATGGACATGATTGTATAAATACATTGAAACTTATAAGATTTTGATTTATTCATTACTTTTTACTTTCTCTACTACGTATAGTAAGTAGGGGAAGTATTGCATTCCACCCAAAAATTCGATACCGAGATTTCACCGGAAATACATGTTTTGAGACCCCCTGAATCCAAAACAAGCATTTTTGGAAACATGTCCGTGTGTGTGTCTGTGTGTGTGTATGTGTGTGTGTGTGTGTGTGTGTGTGTGTGTCTGGCTGTGAACAGCATAACTCAGAAACGAACAGTCGCATTAACACCAAACTTGGTATTTAAGTTCAGTATCTTCCAGAGATGCGACACGAAGGTTTTCAAGAAAATCCCCCCACCCCAGAGTACGCTTTACGTGGAACATTTTTCGAAAATTTTAATTTTCTCAAAAATGGCTCTAACGATTTTGATTAAAATATCACATGTTTAAGATATTTGTATGACAAACAAAATGTATATCTTGAATTTTCTGGGAATGTCTCCAAAAGTATTGTTCATTGTGAACGACTTTTGCATAACTGGTAAACCATAAGAGATAGACAAAATTTTACTACACAAAAAATGTAGATCGCGTTAAAGTAGACAATTTATGTCATACACATTTTTTGTTGTTGAGTGAACCATTTTCGAGATATTGCTTGTTATTCCCTTAAATTTTTCAATACTTATTTTCTCAAATGGGAATTCGTTATTCATTTTTTGTCTTGGATATGCAAAGAGTATTAATCTGTGGCAAAGGGAATGGTGCTGCACCTAGCAACCAGCTATTAAGGGATATGTATGTGCTTAAAGCCTAATGTATTTCTATATTTCCCTTGTAAATATATATTCCCCTTACTCGTATAAGAAAATTAGCAATAAGATAGAGTCTGCAAATGTTTATCTCGATTAATTGAAGTAGATGGAGAATAAGCGTTTGTAAAAATAGTTTGTACAGGAGTAGAGAAAGTCATGCGAGTGTAACACATCAGATTTTTTAATTTGGAATGATTGTGTTGATGGTAATCATCCGGTTTGCATTGCATTGACCCTTTTGTGTACACAGTAGGTAGATAATGTATTGCATTTCACGCAAAAAAATCGATTACATGTTTTGAGGGACCCTTGGGCTCCAGAATAACATTTTTAGAAAATGATCCGTGCGTGTGTTTGTGTGTGTATGTGTATGCCTGTGTGCAAAGTAATAAAAACAAACAGCCGGATATATATCAGACTTGGTATATAGGTTCAGCATCTTTCAAGCCTAGGATAGGAAGATTTTAAAGAAGTTCCCCCCAAAAAACCCTGTACATGAAACTTTATTGGGATTTTGTTTTATTTTTACCATATATACAGGACCATTTAAGTTGAACCTGTACAGTATCTCCAATACTAAGCGTTGTAGACAGAAATGTCTTGAATAAAAGTTGCTTGATATTATAGGAGAAGATATATACATATATAGATAAATATATGAAGTTTACTTATTGGTTTCAAATTTGAAGCTATTACAGAAGTATTTAGTGCATGGGTCATTGACCGTACATGCATATTTAACATACAAGTATGGTGGTAAAATAAACAACAGAAAAAGAAAAAAATAATAAAAAGGTAAATAGAGATAAAATACCTTTGTCTAACTGAACAAGTTGACATAGCTTCGCGCACTTTAGCCAAGAAATTGCCCATATTTTGCCAGTTCCTTTGGTCAACCAGTAGATTCCGACATGGCAATCTGTTTCTTGAGTGACTTAAAATTTTTTCTTTGTGTTTAAAAGTAAATGCCATTAGTCGTTTTATTTGGAGGATGTTGTGAGGGTCATTATAGGGTCAAATCAATTTGGTTACCATTTAAACAAATTGAATTGACCCTAAAAAGAATATCAGGACATTCTCCAAACAAAACACGAGTAATGGCATTTACTTTCCCACATAATATCAAGCAACTTTTATTATAGACATTTCTTTCTACAACGCTTAATTTTAGAGATATTGTACAGTCTAAACTTAAATGGTCCAACCTGTATATATACCATAATACCATATATACCTTATATTAAATATATTTACATGTTGAATAAAATGTATGTCTTGAATTTTTTGGGAATATCCTGTGAAATCCTCTTCATTCCAAAGGAATTTCGTATAAGCTTGTATAACTAGTAAACTTTAAGGGATAGACGAAAACGTAACAAATGTAGGTATCTTTAAAATACAATTTACTGCAAATAACCTTCTTTGTGGTATAAGCCGTTTTCGAGATATCCTTACTAATGATTCGAGTTGTGGAATACTTAGCCATTTTTTTAATGTCTTGTCGATGTTTAACTGTTTCTTGCGATGTCAGGGAAAGAGTATGGAATCTTAAGGTGTTATAGAACATTTAAATATCGCTGTCACCTTTGTATCTGCAACGAAATGTGTAATGCAGCTATTTCCGGAAAGATTTGTCTGGGTTAAAACGTAGTAGACAGGAAAGTTAACTTTCGTAGGAGTAATTTGTAAACTGAATAATAAGCGATAGAGGTAGACAATGTCATGTGAATGTAACACATAAGATTTATAAAAATATTATTTTAAACGGTCACATCTCATTAGGCACACTACCCTATTGCTATTGTAATGCTATTAGCCAATTTTGTTGCTGTAATCAAAAGTAGAATTACGGTTACACTACATTTGGAAGTGGAATAGAAACGCGACGATTATTTCTGCTACAAGAAGAGGAGAGAACCAGCTACTCATAAAAGGAAGCAGTAAAGGAACTGAGAGATGAAATTAAGAAAATGAAAGACGTCATAGAAGAGGAATAACCGGCAGAGAAGATAAGATTATAGAAGCAAAGAAAGACCTGGAATATTCTGACGGACGCGATGATGGCCCAGAAGAGTTTTGCAGAGGCGTTGACAACTTTGAAACAACTTTGCAGGCATGTTGATGACTTCATGAAGGCTTTAGTGACTTGAAAGACTTTTGTTGGCACGTTGAAGAAGTGGACCTACTTCGTGGACAGGTTGACAACTTTCAGTAGCTTCACGGAAGTGTTGACGACTGCTAATATCTTCGCGGATGAGTTGAGGACCTGAAATAACTTCTGAAATGCGTTGACAATTTGGAACAACTCTATAGGTACACTGTCGTTTTCAAATAGTTTTGTAGGTGCGTTGAAGAAATTTAGGGAAACGAAGATTACATTTTCAAGGCTTAGAATACGTTTCAAGGTCTGCAGCTTGAATCCAAAGGAGAGGAAGTTAATGGTAAACATCAATTAATATGGAAGAATCAAATCCAAGATCGCATTGTTCTTATGTTGTGTTATATTTCTCAAGATTACTTTACCTTTAATACGAGTTTTATAAACAGACGCATAGTTTTGCTATGGAAAATTCTGCATTTGCTTTCTTAGAAGACCTCCATATTTTTTTTTAATTTAAGTTACTACGTCTCACACTAACATTTTCAAACCCGGTTCAGATATGTGGGTGATGTGCTTTCAGCTTAAGAAATTTACTGAGAAAACTACTAAATAAAGCTCTAGATAAGTTTAAGAGCTCAGTAACTTATCAATACTCGTAGATTGCAAGAATTGTGAAGATGTTTAATACAGTCCAATACAAAAAACTGCGGATACCTTTGTTTTCCTATAGTGTTTTTCTTTATTTAATGTTGACAGAATCATATTATCAGTTGTGTTCCACACCTACTCGATTGTGCTAATCTCTACTTGGTTTGAACAAAATGAACGGCGGAAGACGTAGGAAATGGAAGCATTTTACCTGAGTGGCTAGAAGTCACTCGTCAGACACTCACCAGAGCTGTCCGTCTCTTAGTGGTTTGATGTCAACCGTCTGGCACTTAAACCCTAACTAATGAATAGAGATCATTTCCGGCTTAGGAGGGAAGGGAGTTATACAAACATTATATGAAGTATTTGAATGAAATTAGCTTTTAAATAATGTCCGCTTTATTATTTGGTCATTTGAAAGGAACAAAAGATATGAACAACAAACCGAAAATTATTGCCTTCGATGAGCTAGATTATAGCACGATGAGGGCTGCTAAACTATGAAATATCTCCAAAAATACGCCAAACCCCATAAACGGCTTATTGGACTCGCAAACCAGGTGGTATTTGATTATAAATGCATAATGTAGTGCGCATTAGAACGGAATACAAAGTAAAATTAAAGGATATGTGAAAAGACAGTTTAATAACTAAAGCTTTCAGGAGATATAAGAGGTATTTTATTTTGAGTAACACATTTATTAGTGTAGGGCATTACGGGGTAGTTATTGTTATATTTTGTTGTTGTTGTTATTATTATTATTACTATTACTGTTACCTTCTAATAATATATGTTTGCAAAGCCGTAAGAGAAATAGACATATTCATTTTTAATTATAATATATATGACAAACTTGCATAATAAGGAACTAAGTTATACAAAATGAACCACATAAAACGAAAAAGCATTACTAAACGGTGGCGTATCGTAGCATTTTCGCATTAACAAAGGGTTGATAACCTTCTTTATATTCCTTTGGTTGCAAAATTCTAATAATAAATCCTATTTAAGATAACACTAGCTCTGAATTAACCATGTAAAGGTAGAATCAGCATAAAATATTCAGTGCTACAGTGGGATTTCAAACCATCGACCTTTATGTTCAGTACCGCTGCTTCGCCGCCTCAACTACGATGTCCATATGACAACACTTCATGAAATTCTCCATGAAAATTCTGCAATTTTCTCGATAAAACACCAAGCATCCTCAACTTCTCTGGGGATAACATATCCCAGTGTCAACTTACATACTTTTTCATTCTACTTCCACCTTTTCACCCTATGGAATAACAGTTAATAAAACTGGATGGATTGTTTTATCAACGAATCTAAATCCACCTTGAATCATAACCTCTGGTGCATATCCGCCACCTCGAAAAACTGCTATGCGAAAGCCCCTAATGAACTTGGGTTGCTAGAACTAGGTAAGGGGTGGGGATCCATTTAATTTTAAACTATTCACTTGAAATTTGACGCACTTAACATAAGTAGGTAAACAAAGGAGTGTGCGAAAGCTCAAAGTTCTAGCTCAAATGGTTTCTCATATCACACAATTAAATGCTTTTAATTAGTGAAAATAAATGCACAGATTCTAAAACTGCCTTGCTCATCCAAATTTTTCAGAGAAGTACGATAGTGACATGTTCTAATACTTTAGTGAAGTCAACATAAATGTAAGGATTTGATTAATGTGAATGTTGTTAATTGTAGAGAAATAAATTTTTGTTTTCATGAAGTTGTTGGTGTTAAAACATTCCTTGTTTTTCAGTATAAATTTTTTGTGATTTAATGAAAAGGGACATCATAAAATACAAACCGGAATATTTAGATAGCAAGTTTTATATTATTTATGCGAATTTTCACATAAATCAGAGCAAAACTGAAATGTAAGGAAACATTTCATGCGCAAAAATGCAAAAACAGAAGAAATGCATACAAAAAGGGCCAAGTGGGGTAAAAGGGAGCTCAAGAGTGATTTAAACATAATTCTGGACTTTTAGAAATTGCGGTCCGAGAAAGATATTTGGTCAAAATGATTTATAGGCTCTACAGAATATTTATATGACATAATTCGAAAATGTCATTTTCACTTAAAAACTCAGTTATACCTTAACTGGAATCGGGAGTGTCACTTTTCAAGCTATGTATTAGACAGGAATATGGGTCTCCTTTTATCATTTCTACATGTCAATCCCTTCCACTCCAACAGTATTGTTTTCCAGATTATATGTCTTATTTACCAAGTTTAGTTGAAATTGATCCATGCGTTTTAGAGTGATGCTGGAACGTACACTCATACATACATTTTGTATTATATAAATTACTAAATATATAGGAGACAGGAAAAACGGTTCCAATATTTACAGAGGAGGTAGTATGCAACAAAAGAAGAAAAACAGTTCGTACAAACATTGGTCGTAAATTTAAAATCTGCTGAGTTATGGTTTCCTACACTACCATCAATGATTTCCATGTCTGTGATCTACTCTTCCCAATAAGGCTCGATATGGCCGCCATTCATTGCGTCTCAGGGATTCTTGCATTCTTTGGAACATCTCTGGTTGTTGCCGGATTGCATCACGGGCATTGAATTCGCGTTCACGTAATGTCTGCACATCATTTAAGGAGGCTGCATACACCATGGTATTTAAATATCCCCAAAGATAAAAATCTAAACAGTTAAGGTCTGGAGAATAGAAAGACCGAGGTATTGGCCCTCCCCGACCAATCCATCGCTCACAAAAGACTTTTGCTAGCTGCCGCCTAAACCTATGATGAAAGTGGCCCGGTGCTCCGGTCCAGAGAACGACAAGAAAACAAATTACAGTATTGCAGTGTTACAACAAAACATGCGCCATTTGAGCACTACCGTAAACCAGATGTAAATAATATACCTGGCTAATAGAGCAATTCCAATTAAAATTATATGTTTGCTCAAAAAATACACTTTCTCAGTATTATTAAAATCTGTTTATATTCTAAATGTACGAGCCCCTGACTACCAATCAGTGCTATGAAAACTGCACATCATAGCACTTTCCATTTCGGAAATATTTGCGGTGCAAGTTTTAGGTGATTCACACTATACATAGTGGCTTTGTTGAGTTTTCATTATCACTTTACTAGTTTGACCTAGCTCAAATTCACTATGACTTCACTTAGTTTACACTGTCACTTCAATAATGTGATCTAGTTCAATTTTTGCTTTTAACCAGTTCTCAGTATCACCTCACATTCTTTGCGATATAATGGCGTAATGAAATCAACCTCTTCTTCCAGAAGGGGTCTATTTGGGAGTCAAACACAAAACTTCTATAATTATAGAAGCAGCACTCACTGCTCGTTGCAAAAGTCTACATAAACTTGCTCGAAGAAAAATACTTTTTGTCGCACCAGAAATGCATTCACTACCTGGCCCACTTGTAACAACGCTCAATTATATAATGTCTAGAATCCTCCGCAGAGTTCCAGAGGAGCGGAGATGGGAATCTTCCAGAAGATAGTGATTATATCTTGATAGCACGTTGGTGTTTACGATGGACGAGAGGACTTATCATCCCACAAATCGATCGCTCAACGCCTTCTACTGAGGCCCATAGCTGCGTCATAATATACACTATGTGATCAAAAGTATCCGGACACCTGGCTGAAATTGAGTATAAGATCGTGGCGCCCTCCATTGGTAATGCTGGAAGTCAATATGGTGTTTGTCCACCCTTAGCCTTGATGATAGCGTTAACTCTCGCAGGCATACTTTCAATCAGGTGCTGGAAAGTTTCTTAGGGAATGGCAGCGCATTCTTCACGGAGTGCGGAACTGAGGAGAGGTATCGATGTAGGTCGGTGAGGCCTGGCATGAAGTCGGCGTTCCAAAACATCCCAAAGGTGTTCTATAGGATTCAAGTCAGGACTCTGTGCAGGCCAGTCCATTACAGGGATGTTATTGTCGTGGAACCACTACGCCACAGCCCGTGCAGTATGAACAGGTGCTCGATCATGCTGAAAGACGCAATCGCCATCCCCGAATCGCTCTTCAACAGTGGGAAGCAAGAAGGTGCTTAATATATCAATGTAGGTCTGCGCTGTGATCGTGCCACAACAAGCGGTGCAAGCCCCCTCCAGGGAAAACACGACCACACCATAACACCACCACCTCCGAATTTCACTTTTGGCACTACACACGCTGGCAGATGACGTTCAGTGGGCATTCGCCATACACACACCCTGCCATCGGATCGCCACATTGTGTACCGTGATTCGTCACTCCACACAACGTTTTGCCACTGTTCAATCGTGTAATGTTGACGCTCCTTACACCAAGCGAGGCGTCGTTTGGCATTTTCCTGCGTGATGTGTGGCTTATGAACAGCCGCTCGACTATGGAATCCAACGTTTATCACCTCACGCCTAACAGTCATAGTTCTTGGAGTGGATCTTGATGCAGTTTGTAATTCCATGTGATGGTCTGGATAGATGTCTGCCTATTACTCTTTACGACCCTCTTCAAATGTCGGCGGTCACTGTCAGTCAACAGACGAGGTCGGCCTGTACGCTTTTGTGCTGTACATGTCCCTTCACATTTCCACTTCACTGTCACATCAGAAACAGTGGACATAGGGATGTTTAGGAGTGTGGAAATCTCGCGTACAGACTTCTGACACAAGTGACACCCAATCACCTGACCACGTTCAAAATCCGTGAGTTCCACGGAGCGTCCCGTTCTGCTGTTTCATGATGTCTAATGACTAATGAGGTCGCGGATAATGAGCACCAGGCAGTAGTTGGCAGCACAATGCACCTAAGGTGAAAAGCGCATGTTTCTGGGGGTGTCCCGATACTTTTGATCATATTGTGTATATTATTATATATAAAGCGGAAAGGGAGATTATTACACTTTTATAATATGTACATCATAGAAGTATCACAAACGAAAAGTATAATAGAATTATTTCTCTATTCAACCGTTTTCTAAAAACGACTTGTTTTTCCAAATTAGATGGTTTATTCACGAGAATGTATGTAGATAAGTTGTTGTAAGATGGATAGAGTAACCTATTTCTGACATAGTTTCGGTAGTAATCAGAGTTTTGAAATAATTATTACCCGAGTGCCGCTTTGCAGACGTATTGTGGTCTGCGTCATATGCAACGTTGCTAGGCGAAGGTAGTTCACCGGAACGTATTTCTTACGCAGGTAGGTTTCTTTTCAGACGATGTTCAAAGTGCCCGACTACTGCTTCAATACAAGCCTCAAATCGACGTCTCATGGCCTTGCGAACACAACCCCAAATTCCAGGAGTATTGCGTAACTTCCACAATTCGATTATGAAGGGAACCATGTCAGGTACCGGAGACTAATACACGAACGCTTTTAAATGGGCATACAAGTAGAAATCGACAGAGAATGGTGGGCATGCAATTGGGCCACTTCTACGTGTCCATCAACCAGGAAACCTTTGATCCAAGTACCGGAGAGTGGTACGGCTGAAGTGTGCAGGAACACCATCATGCAAGGATTGAGCTTATTATAGAATGCTCAGTGGAGTGTCTTCATACACATGAGGTATGGTGTTTTCCAGGAAGTTTGTGTACACCTGCCCATTAAGTCTGGTTACAAGTACATGGGGTCCAACTAACCGATCACTAATGATATCGGCCACATTTCGAGAATAAACCGCACATGGTGATGGGATGGAACATTTATATGTGGGTTTTACATGCTGATTGTGAATATTTTTAATGCCATCTCGTGTGAACTGTGCTTCATCTGTAAATAATACTAAGACAGAGAAGTTCGGATTTGTAGCACACTGCTGCACGAACCACTACATCGAGCCAGCAGGGTAATCTGATGGTGACAGGGTCTGTACACTTGCAGATGATATGCTAGAGCAACAGTCTCTAGAAAGTCGTATGAGGAACATTCTCTTGCAACGCCAACCTTGTGTACTGATAGAAGGAGTCGTGTGTACAGAATCCAGAATCTCTTCCTCTACATCTGGATTATAGATATTGGTCATCCCCTTCCCAAACCGGGAGATGTAAGCTTCCCATGAACGCACATACGGTGATGGAGACGTTCAAATGCCTTCCGAACTGGACACCTTCGCGGTACAAACGACAAGCCAGTGCAATATTGCTGTCGGCCTTACCGTACATGAAGTGCATTTCTGACAGCTGCTGATTTGAGTACATGTCGCTGAGTCGGACGCCAAACACAACACTCGGTGTACCCTTCGCCTCGGAATGAACTATGGCACTACCTGCGGGAAGCTAAACGTTCCGGTAAATATCACTGCTTTGAAGACCATAAATCAGAAACCAAGCATTTTCGGGCACATGTTGTGATTTCTTTTTACTTTCTCTAACACGTATAGTAAGTAGAGGAAGTATTGTATTCCACCCAAAAATTCGATACCGATATTTCACCGGAAATATATGTTTTGAGACCCCTGAATCCAAAAAAAGCATTTTCGGAAACATGTCCGTGTGTGTGTGTCTGTGAACAGCATAACTCAGAAACGAACAGTCGGATAAACACCAAACTTGGAATTTAGATTCAGTATCTTCCAGAGATGCAACACGAAGGTTTTCAAGAAAACCTCCACCCCAGATTACCCTTTATATGCAACATTTTTCGAAACCTTTAATTTTCTCAAAAATGGCACTAATGATTTAGATTAAAATAACATATCTTTAAGGTATTTTCATGAAAATTAAATGTATATCTCAAATTTTCTGGGAATGTCTCCAAAAGTATTCTTCATTGTGAACGACTTTTGCATAACTGGTAAACGATAAGAGATAGACAAAATTTTACTACACAAAAAATGTAGATCGCGTTAAAGTACACAATTTATGTCATACACATGTTTTTGTTGAGTGAACCATGTTCTAGATATTGCTTGTTATTCCCTTAGATTTTCCAATATTTATACTTTTTCTCAAATTCGTTATTCATTTTTTGTCCTGGTAATGCAAGGAGAATGGAATACTGCACATAGCATCCAGCTCTTAAAATATTTGACTATCGCTTAAAGCCCAACAATTCCCCTTGCATCTACAAGAAAATTTGCTTTAAGATTAGCATCTCGATATCTCGATTAACATGAAGCATATGGAGAATAAGCGTTTGTAAAAACAGTTTTACAAGAGTAGAGAAAGTCATGTAAGTGTAAGACAGATTTTTTTATTGTGTACATGTGGGGAATGCATTCCTCATTTTATGATCTCTATTTATAAAACATGCTGTGTATTGATTACAAAGACTTACTAAGTACTAGCAATTACTGATTTGTTATTTTAATACTTCACTGCAGAGTAAAACATACTTTTCTGTATTAAAGACTTAAAATATACGTTTTCCCCTGCAATATGCTTTTGTATACATTATATATCAAACACTCCATGTTTATGAAGGTATAGCTAACAAAGCATATCATTTCTCATATCTTTAGTTGTGTAAAAAAGAGCAAGCACTTTGTATATGAATCCGGGCTTTACTAGGGTAATTTATGAAGAACTGACACACTTCTTTCTTTACTTATTCTGTTCGAAATTCACTCAATGCCCCAATTTTAGCACCAAATTAAGCAGAATGTTCTGGAGGTTTGATTACTTGTCACCAGATGCGCAGATGTTCATGTATTATTCGTAATTGCTAGTTTTATTGTCGGCAACTGTTTTTGAGATTTTGATCTAGTCAACGTAAAAATTGGGTATACATTAAATGAACGACTCTTCCTTGTAAAGCAATACTGGATTACGAATTCTATTACAGCTACTCAAAGGGCATACCAGAGAGAATTTGGTGTTCGGAATCCTCCCCAAAGAAACACAATACTGGAACTGGTAAACAAATTGGAAACAACTGGATTTCTGGTGAGTGAAAAGCAAAAACTCGTTCATCTAGAGTTCCCACGGTTTTTTGACGTAAGAGCACGACTAGATCAGTTTCCCGAAAAATCATTAAGACGTTTGTCGCAGAAGACAGGGCACAGCTACTCAATGCGGCACAGAGCTGTGGAATGAATGATAAGGATAGACAACCGAAATATTGTCCTTGGTTTCAGGCGTTCATTGTGCAAAATCCTGCCATATAATCCATCACATGGTTCTATTTATCCGGCTATGTGAACTCGTATATGCACCCGGTTAAAATCGGAGTTTGGTGCGCAATATCCGTACAGAGAATAGTGGGAGCAATTTTTTTAAAAACAATTTGAACCCTGCAGAGTACCGACGGATTTTAATGGAGTTTTCTGAGCAACTAGGCTATGTATGATGAGTCAAGGATATTATCAGTAGAACGACGCTACATACCATACGTCAAATGAATACATGGCACTAATAGCAAGTTTCTTTGACGAATCGGATAATTTCCAAGAACCTGTGGCCACCGAGATCTCCGGATTTGACATCCCCGGACTTCCTTCAATGGGGCTACTTAAAAGACAGGGTTTACGCCACACGTCCCCAGACACTGGACGATATGAAGCACAACATTACACAGGATATTCAAGCTATTGACAACAGAGTCCTCCAACGAGTGGCCAGTAACATGGAACGTCGTGTTGAGTTGTGCCTTATGCAGGATGGAGGACATTTTCAACATTTACTATAGAGGTAAATAATCTCCCAGAATTCCTCCGTATTTCAGGTATAATAAGTTGTCGTTAGCATAACTCGTTTTGAAACAAAGAAATAAATATGTCAGTTCTTCATAAATCACCCTGTATAGCATTATAAGGAGATCAACGAGGGAACATAATTTAATAATAAAAGTAAAACGAAAACTTTTATTAAAAACTGCAGAAAATTAGGCCCTTAAACCACTAAGGAATAAATGGAAATAACTTCCAACTTCATTCGCGCATGCAATGGGGAATGTTGTGCTAATCTTAGAGAAACGAGTGAGTTACTGTTTCATATATATGCTCGCAATGTGATTATGCTACGAAACAGTTAACATGACATGCCTGTGTGAAATCTTGTTTTTTAAAGCTATTCTAAACTGCTGACCTTATTAGTAAGCAAAGAGTACAGCTGAATATCAAGTGTTGGCTGGCCAATCTCAACAGAAAATTAAAGACCTTTTGCCGCATTCTCACATCCTGAAGCACTACACTTGCGTTTTACATTTTCCCCGTGTTTGCACGAGGCAGAAGCAAACTTTCCTTTGTAGCAGATTCGTTTGGTGTTGGTTAACCCCAAAGTTTCCACCACACTATCCAGAAAAGAAAAAACATTGGATGTGCTATATTCATATGACGTTCTACTATTTAGAAACATAAATCGAAACACAAGCGGGATTAATCGACTAGCTCACGATTAAAAGAAGATGTATAGAGATTACAAGGAAAAAATACAATAAAATGTTAATAAACTTACTAAACGAATTGATCACCACTTCCATATACTCTTTCTGTTCGCCTGTTTGTTGTTTGGTGTCGAGCTGTTTTGGTGCAGGTAACTTTGAAAACAAATGACGATCTCAAACAAATTAATAGATGTTAGGTACGCGATCAAAACAGACGAGTGGCATAGAGGTGATAAAAATATGGTATAAGCTGCCATGATTGGTTAAAATATGTCGTTTCGTAGTGTCTTATGGGTCAAAGGTAGTATACAAGTTATTCAGGCTTTTACAATCGAACCCTACACATGCTTGCAGATGCGGAAATTAATTCATTGCATTTGTTGTTTTAAAACGTGTTTGTAATAGCGTAGCGTGTGGAAGACGGAATGAACTATTATTTTATAATTTATTCATGTATTTGTGTTAGAAATTTGAAACAATATTTAGAAGCGTCCGAAACATAGCCACGAAATAAGGAATTAATTAACAATACTGAAATTTAAATTATACAAAAAAAAATCCGATGTGATACATTGATATGACCTTACTTACTCTCTGTGGTTTATTAATGGGTATGCAAACTCTTCTTACTAAACCTTTCTTTTCAGTCGGCTTCTTTTAATCCAAATAAACTTTTGCAGAAATAGCTACATTACACATTTATTTATAGATACAAAGATGATAACGACAGCCAAATGTTTAGGAATGGGGCGCTATAACAGTTTCCATGCAATCACAAACAACTCAATGTTGAAAAGACTTTAAAGAATGACCAAGTAATGAACAATTCGGTCATTAATAACGGATATGTCGAAAATGACTGATGCGACAAAAAAGTTATTTGAAATACATTGTATGTTTTAAAGGGATATAAATTGTTGTACGCTACATTTGCAATTTTACAAGATAATGCAAATCTCCTTCCGAATGAACAGGACTTCATAGGCTACTCCCCAAAAATTCAAGTTATGCATTTTATTTGTCATGTATATACATTACGTGATCAAAAGTATCCAGACATCTAGCTGAAAGGGACGTACAACTTTGTGGCGCCCTCCATCTTGCTGGAAGTCAATATGGTGTAGGCCCACCCACATTCGCAGGCATGCTTTCAATCAGGTGCTGGAAGGTTTCTTCGAAATTGAAATTGAGTTTTATTTATGGACGCTCTTTAACTACTATGGTTCTTAGCGTCCCATTCTATACTGGGCGTGAAACACCGGTAATTTTGCTCAGAGGCCTCTTTATCAGGCTTGAGGTTCTTTTACGTGCCGTAAATCTACGACACGGGACCACCGGCTTTACTTCTCTTCCGAAGGAAGCCGTGCTAACGATTTTTACGCCCGAAAAAATCCATCGCCCTCCGCCGGGTTTGAACCCGCGACCTTGGGAACCAGAGGCTAGCACGGTACCAGTAGTCCACGGAGGACGACAGGTTTCTTGGGGAATGGCAGCCCATTCTTCACGGAGTGCGGAACTGAGGAGGTATCGATGTAGGTCGGTGAGGCCTGGCACGAAGTCGGCGTTCCAATACATCCCAAATGTGTTCTATAGGAATCAACTCAGGACTCTGTGTAGGCCAGTCCATTACAGGGATGTTATTGTCATGTAACCACTCCGCCACAGCCCGTGAAGTATGAACAAGTGCTCGATCGTGTTGAAAGATGCAATCGCCATCCCCGAATTGCTCTTCAACAGTGGGAAGCAAGAAGGTGCTTCAATATCAATGTAGGTGTGTGCTGTGATCGTGCTACGCAAAACAACATGGGGTTCAACACCCTTCCAGGAAAAACACGACCACACCATAACACCACCACCTCCGAATTTCACTGTTGGCCCTACACAGCTGGCAGATGACGTTCACCGGGCATTCGCCATACCCACACCCTGCCATCGGATCGACACATTGTGTACCGTGATTCGTCACTCCACAGAACGTTTTGACACTGTTCAATCGTGTAATGTTGACGCTCCTTATACCATAGGAGGCGTCGTTTGGCATTTTCCTGCGTGATGTATGGCTTATGAGCAGCCGCTCGACCATGTAATCCAAGGTTTCTCACCTCACGCCTAACTGTACTTGACTGGATCCTGATGTAGTTTGGAATTCCTGTGAGATGGTCTGGATTGATGTCTACCTATTACTCTTTACGACCCTCTTCAAATGTCGGCGGTCTCTGTCAGTCAACAGACGAGGTCGGCCTGTACACGTTTGTGCTGTCATGTCCCTTCTCGTTTGCATTTCACTATTACATCACAAACAGTCGACCTAGGGATGTTTTGGAGTGTGGAATCTCGCGTACAGACCTCCGACACAAGTGACATCCAATCACCTGACCACGTTCAAAGTCCGTGAGTTCCACGGAGTGTCCCATTCTGCGATGTCTAATGACTACTGAGGTCTCATAATGAGTACCAGGCAGTAGGTGGCACCACAATGCACCTAAGATGAGAAACGTATGTTTGTGGGGGTGTACGGATACTTTTGATCACTTAGTGCATGTTTAATATATAGAATTTTAATCAAAATTATTAGAGCCATTTTAGAAAATCAAACATTTCCGTAGAATGTTGCATGTACAGGATACCTAATTTGAGGTGGGAGATTTTGTTGAAAATCTTATGTCGCACCTTTGGAAGATATTTTAACCTAAATACTAAGCTTGGTATTTATCTGAAGTTTCGTTTTTGAGTCATGGCTCACGGACATACGGACACCCTTACGGACATGTTTCTCATTATGCTTTACTTGGATTAAGAGGACCTCAAAGCATGTATCAAATATCCGTATCAAATTTTTCGGTGGAATGCAATATTTTCCCTACTCTCTATATGTAGCAGAGAAGATAAAAATAACCAAACAAGAAAAGCTAGAGATCAGCATGAACTAGGCAAGATTACTAAAAACATTATTGCAACACAAAACGTCAAAGAAATGGAATACAGGAAGATGCACGCCTGGCAGATGGAGATAAACAAAGATAAGCAGCGCTCTCGCCAGCGCAAACACCTCGAAAGCTATCGTTAGATAATCCGATTATTCTGGAAGTTTCTCTTCACTCGCCTTCGAGCGTGTGTCCAGAAAGTTCTAGAATGTTCTGTAGAAGATCCCATTGGCTATAAAAGCAAGCGTTCTCGCGAGTCAGTTGTGTTGGTCAGTGAGTGAGTAAACGAGGTGGTGATTGCGTTTCGTAGGCGACATCAAGTGCTGTTCTCATAGCGATTTTTTGACGACTGCTGCGACGTTCAGCGAGTGTTGCTTCCGCGAGATATTGGAGAAGTCCTGTTTTCGACTACCCAGCGTATGAACCATCCGAAAGAAGAGGCTAATTGGGGCACTTCATTAGACCGCTACATCGCGAAAGAAAGTGAAGTGATAGGGAAAACTGAAACTGTTCACATTAGTGAAGTAGGATTAAAAACTAGATAAAGCCACATTAAACTTTGCTAAATTATGTCATAGCAATCTTGCATAAGTACAGTGGTTTGTTACCTTCCCTACCAAGTACATGGTAGGTAGAGAAGGTATTACATTCCACCCAAAAATTCTATGCCGAGTTTCAACGGAAGTAAATGTTTTGAATCCAAATAAACTTTTGTATTAAAAATATCCGTGTGTGTGTTTACAGCATAATTCAAAAACGAAAAGTTGGATAAACAGTACTTAGGTTCAGTACCTTCCAAACATGCGACACAAAGATTTTCAATAAAATAAGCCCACCCAGATTTACATAGAATACTTTTCGAAGATTTTTATTATATAAAAAATGACTGTAACAATTTTGTTGAAATACTATATGCTAAAGATATTTATCTGACAAATAAAATATATATTCTGAATTTTATGGGAATAGCATATGAAATCATCATTCGAAGGAATTTTGTATAATCTTGTATAACTGTTAAACGTTAAGGGCTAGACGAAAACGTACTACACAAAAAATAGATCTCTTTAAAACGCGCAATTTATTTCAAATAAGTTTTTGTAGCGCAAGCCATCTGTAATATCCATTTGGTTCGAGTTGGTCATTACTTGGTCATTTTGTTAAAGTCCTGCCAATATTCAATTGTTACTCGTGATGTCATGGAAACGGTATGGAATATTAAGGACAGCTTATAGAGTCCAGTTCTTAAACTTTTGACTGTCACTGTTGCCTTTGTATGTATAATGTAATGTGTAATGTAGCTATTTCTGCAAAGATTTATTTGGATTAAAATGCAGTAGAGAAAAAAAAGGTTATAGTAAGAATAGTCTGTATACCCACTAATAGAGACAGAGGGTTCAAAAAGTCATGTGAATGTATATAATAGACCTTTTTGTGTTATTCTTTGATGCTTACTTATGTCAGCATAATTTTGTGAAATTGCCAAAGAGATATATAAAGCTTCTGTTTTCGTTATTACTTTATGAATCAAGTAGTTTGGTGAATTAAGCGCCACAAACGTTACACAGGGGTAGCGTATGTGGCTCGCATTGTTAAGGTCCCCAGTGTCCGCTGACTCAGACGATGGGTTTTTTCGGGGTTTTCCCGGGTCGTCAGCCTGGAGTGATTTCATACATTCCCCGAATTTCGTGTCTCTCCATTACGTTCCATTAATAATTTCATACAACCTTACCCCGTTTGGTCTATTTCAGGGTTAGAAGTGTCGTCGATAGTCTTCGGCTCAGGGTGACACGGAAAAGGTAGCTCTCTGAAAACTTTCTCCGTCCCTCGGCCTACGGCTGGTTGCCGGGTTATAAGGGCTGCCCCTTTCGGAGGCGATGGACACAAATCCCGTAATTAAAACACTAGGCAGTTACGAAACAACAACTAACAAGCACAAACGTCCACTCTTACTTTTTGACCACTCCATAACCGATAAACTCCGGCTGAAGAGGTCAACGAATTCCTAAACCGCTTAATCCGGTGAAACTCACATTAATATCACATTGCCAATAATAGTACCTTCAATTTCAGGAACACACAACGACCACTCTTCCTCTGCAGCCAATTTCCGCCAAAACGCACAAGAAACACCACGAACAGCGCAGCAGGAGTCCGCGGCTCACCGAAAACGCAGGCCCGGACCTCCGGACCTACACCACGGCAACCGACGGTAAACCCTCGCTGCATCCTCCATTCCGCACACCGCAAGTATAACACACTCACGCCATCTCATTTAGATATAAGCCGTAGCTTTAACGCATCTCTTACCACTAACACTAACAGCTCACGGCACGCACAAACCCCCTGGGTGCCAGTCAGGACTTGTCATGGCTGGCGCCGGGAAACTGCAACGAGACGCTTGCATGCTGCGCATGCTACCTTGAGTAGACCTAACCGATACTAACCGGGGTGCTTCCGCGGAATCCGAAAACCTTCCGCGCTACTCCTACACAACGCATTTGCACGCAACTACTAATAAACCACCCCCCTTGGCCTGCATGTGTAGACACTAACAGCATGTGCATGGGGAGACCTCTGAGGATGATCGTCACGGGGGCGGCGGATATGGGGCCGCCCCTTAAAAAATAAAAAAGTGGCGACGGACTCTACGTGTGGTTGGGTACCCGGTCTGTCTCTCCGACTGCCGGGGCGTATATATCTGGTAATTGTAGAGTCTCTGTCATTGCTGTGCCATCCACCTGGTTCCGGCCGCCAGGTGTCTCCCTTCACCTTATTCCTTCCTCCCGTGGCGCCTCCATGTGGGGTGTCGGTGCAATGTTTTCATTCCTGGATCGATGCCGAGTCCCTTCCACTTTACAATTCCAATTCCATTCGTAAATTAATGCAATTTCGGAATTGTTCATCAGGTTTCGCTAATCTCCACTTCCTTGTGCAGCCTTATAAAACGGATGTCCAAATGGCCTTTGGCGCGCTGCAGTTTTACCTGAGTTTATCTCAGTTGGTTTTCAGAGTGCCCGGCATCATCGTAAATTTTGGCCTTGAACTTAAAAATTGTTGTCACACCTAAATTTTAGCATACATCATCAAAAGAACGAGTAACTCTTAAGATTCTAAGAATAAAATCTCGTGGGCTCCCTCCATAATAAATCGTAGGTGACATTTTATTATAAATTAATCGCTCTGTCATCTGCACCTTTAGTATCCGTTTTGTGCCACGTCTTTGGTAACGCTGAGGATAGTTAGTTTTGTGGTTTGGCCTTGCTCAAGTATAGTTATCATCCTTTTGCATGTTCACTCTTTTTGACGTTGCAATAATCTGTCATTTTAGAGGGAGGGACACAGCTCTGTAAATACCCTGAACCCACAGTATTAAACTTCTAAATGTTTGTCTTCCAACTTATAGGATATACAACAGAGGGGCCATCCCGCGCACCGCGACCAACAATACATCTATTGCAATTACCACCCCGAATAGGAAGGGTTGAAATGAAGGAGCCATAGTAGGCTACAGACCGCAGGCAAACGGGTCACATGCTCAGTCACAAGCAATTCAAACCAATGTGGAACAATGAGGTATGAGAATAATAGGACGCATTGGTTAATATTAGGGATGAAAAACTAAAATGCAGGCAGATTGATGTATTGAGAGAAGATATGGCAATAGTTAGAAAAGTCCATTCACTAGTACTTTAAATGCACTATTTCTAATGTGATGCACCTGAGCATTGCAAGAGCTATGGCGGAGTATTGGAAAAATCCCTTTACGTATAAATCTTTTAATAGATTTCTTTTCCACTATGATTCTTACGTCCCATTTTATATTTGGCACGAAAGACCAGAAATTTTGTTCAGGTGCCTCTTTTATCAGGCTTGAGGATGTTTTACGAGCCGTAAATCTATGACACGCGACCTTCGGTTTACCTCCCTTCCGAAGTAATCTACTAAATATTTTTACGGCAAAGAAAAATTCATCGCCCTCCGCCAGTTTGAACCCGCAACCTCTGGAACTAGAGGGCTAACATAGTACCGGAGTAGCATAGTAAATATACTATTTCTTATGTGAGAGGTTTGAACATTGCAAGTGGTTTGGTGGAGTTTTGGGAAAATTCCTACACTAGTGTAGAAAATATACTATTTCTGAAATACGGTGTTTGAGCAGGGTAAAAGGTATGGCAGATATTTGGAAAATCTCTGCACAGTGTATTAAATGTATTACTTCTGATGTGAAGTGTTTGAACATCCCAAGTGGTATGGTAGAGCTTTGGAGAAATACCTTCATAGAAAAGATTTTTTGAGATTTATTTGTATACACTCTTTAATTACTATGGTTCTGAGCGCCATATTTTATATTGAGCGTGAAAGACTGTAAATTTTGCTCAGAGGCCTCTTTTTTCGGGCTTGAGGTTCTTTATATGGCGTACCCACTGGCTTTACTGTCCTTCCAGGAAGGCATGCTAAGATTTTTATGACCGAGGAAACTCCATCGCCCTCTCCTGGTTCAAACCCGCGACCTTAGGAATTAGAGGCTAGCATACTACCCCACTAGTATAGTAAATATTTTATTTGTGATGTAAGGGGCTTGAGTATTACAAGTGATATGGTAGATTTTTGGAAAAATCCCTACACTAGTCAACAAAACATACTATTTCCGAATTGCGGTGTTTGAGCATGGCAAAATGTATGCCATATTTTTGGATAAATCTCTACACAGTGTTGTAAATGCATTACTTCTTATATGAGGTGCTTGAGTATTGAAGAGGTATGGCGGATTGTTGGAAAATACCTAGAGTAGTTTATTACTGAATTGTACAGAGTCTTTCAACAAGAGTGTCCTATCTTTAACATGAGATAGATGCCATTTTTATTGAGTTACAGCAGTCTTTTTTCATGTGGTTACAGTTGTTATTCTCAAATAGCCATTGAACGTTACAGCATTCAGCAACGCGTATAAATTCTGAAAATTTGTTATCAAAATGGATCATGTGTTCGCCAAAACTTCCGTGTATTGCGTGAAGCTTATGGTGTGTATAATCGTCCCTGCTAGAGAACAATTCGGCCTTTGATCGTTAAATTTGAATGAAGTGGTTCTGTCTGCGATAAAAGCACGCCTGTACGTAATCGACGTAAGCACTCCAACGAAAACATAGGCGCCGTTTGTGAGAGTGTACGCGAGAACGGAAACAAATCAATTGCAAGAATTGGGGCTTTCGCCGACCACAACTTGGCGAATTCTGCATCTGGAATTGAGTTTCACGCTTACAAAATGGTGTTAACTCAATAACTAAAGCCCAACGACCATAGGCTGCGCCGTGTATTCGCTGAATGGGCTATGGAGTAATTGGAAGCTGACCCGGATTTTTGTCGAAAAATCATCTTCAGCGACGAAGCCCAGTTTTTGATGAATGGTTCTGTTAACAAACAAAATTGCCACTATTGGAGCAATCAAAATCCAATGCAGATTCAAGAACGACCACTGCATCCCCAAAAGGTTACTGTGTAGTGTGGATTCTGGTATGGTGGAATCGTTGGCCCATATCTTTTCCAAGATGAAGATGCAGAAGCTATAACTATCAATGGAGGAAGATATCGGGCTCTTATAAGGGACTTGGCCTCAATTGGATGTTATGAATCTCAGAAACATCTGGTTCCAGCAAGATGCTGTCACATGTCATACTGCTTTTGAAGCAATCGATCTTTTGAAGGAGAAGTTTAGAGATTTCATCATTTCCCGTGGTGGTGATGTTAACTGGCCTCCGAGGTCGTGTGATTTAACGCCGTTGGATTACTTATTGTGGGGTTATTTTAAATCTCGAGTTTATGTCAAGAAGCCAGAAACAGTAAATGATCTTATGAATAACATCACGCGTGTTATTCGTGAATTTGGACCTAATTTACGTTCTTCTGTCATTGAAAATTGGGTCAACCGTATACGCGCAACCCAACGAAGTCGCGACGGTCACCTAACTGATGTTCTCTTCCATCGTCTTCACCTCCATAATTTATAGAACGTGTTTTATTTAAGTTCAAAGATAGGACACTCTTGTTGAAAGACCCTTTACTATTGCTGATGTGTGGTGCTTGAGCGTCCCAAGAGGTATGGAAGACTTTCCTTCCATACCTCCTTCACTAGTACAGTAATTGTACTATCTCTTATGTAAGGTTTAGATAAGGTCCTGTGAATGCAGAACATAAGATTTTTTTAAAAAGCAAATAACCTTACTCGGTGCTTCTGCATTAGCTCATGTGGAACATAATTTTAGACATACACGCGCACACGTGCAGAATTAAAGCCATACTGGAATAGTTCACTCGGAGTGTAGGTGAGTTAGTATGCAAATGGAGCATCATTCAAAAATAAACCTCCTCTTCTCCACACACACACATGGGATACCACACAAGGGTGCGACCACATTCCTTGCTGCTGCACTGCACTTGCATATAATTGTGATTCTGTTAACAGTGGCTGTATAAAGAGAGAGACGGGAGTGTAAAGTGTATTGGTGTGTTTGCCGCAACACTTGGGGGTAATGGGGCGGCACGGGGGGGTGCTCTTTATTATGTTCCGGGGCAGGCAGGTGTCGCGCTCTAACTTATGAATACCAAATAAGAAACGGAAGGAACGGCGTGGAAAATAGCGAGTCTGACTGGCAACCAAACTGTGTTCTTTGCACATGGAGCTGCTATCAAAGGGGCCTTATGGGAAAATCCCGTCTCACGTTGTCATTAAAATGCGGGGCGAAGTATTCGTTCTGTAGGTGTGTCATTCTCTCTCTGGGGAATAAGCGATTTACACTTCAGAGTGAAAGATCCACACTGTGGCTGAACTTTGCACTGTCTATATGTTCTCGTTCTGTCACAGTGAAATAAAATATCTTATGCTATGCTGTTCAAATCTATCCTGTCTGTGTGTGTTTTATTTAGGGATATATAGGTTAAACAACGGAGGGCGACCTCGCGCACCGCGACCTGCCTAGCTCTATTGTGGCTAACGGAGATGCACGGAATTCTCTAAGAGTTCCAGGCTCGAAGACGCGTCCCTGGAGTTGCTGGTGATATTGGAATACATGGTCGGAAATTTCTTTTGGAACTGTTTACTTTACCTGCATCGTTGTTGATTCTGATGACGTGATCTCGTAGCTCCTTCCCTTGTCTCATGCACCAGCTATTGCAGTGGTGTGGATATGAGAGCTTTTTCTCAGTGTATGCGTGGATGTATTTTGAAGGACCACACCAGTTTAAATTAACTCAGAAATTTATTACAATCTAATATTTGAGTCATTGGAGTTAGTTTCCGACCGTATGTGGTAAAGAAATAGACTGGCTCTGAATTTTAGCACTCGAAACTGAAACTGCTAGTTTCTGCAGTATCAATTTTGCAATTTGAAATAAATATTTCCGCAATAAAAGAATCTTGCTCATACAAGCGCGTCACTAAGCGCTTAAAATATCACACCAGCAGTACGTACCGGTGAAAGTACCAGAGAGAGTACCTCTCTTGTCTAAAATGACTCACCTTTTATTAATTTTACCTCCGCCTACTTCATTACTCCCATCAACATTATTTCACGCCCGGACCAATATTCAACTCCCTTCATGCAAGTCTATGTCGCTAACTGAGTCTTTCACTTTTCTCCGAATTTCTTTTGTCTTTCTAATATACAAAATTGGCCTACGTGACTGCAAACCTACTAAAATCAAATGGTGGTTTCTAGGAATCACTGAACTATTATGTTTTTCTTACTTTGGCTGTATGCGATTTTCCTATATATATTACAATGCTAATGGCCCTCTCTTGATAAATTTTTCAACCAAAGCTTATTACGTTATACAGTCATTTAGCATACGGAAATTATTTATTGCAATTATGTCTCTATCTTACCACTATTTTTGTTTAATTATTTTTATCTGTCTGTCAACAATTGCGGTATCACTAGACAGGAATATGAACTACCAAGCAGCTCTATAGTATCCACTGGGCTTCGAGGAAGCATGCGTGACATTTGTCTGGCACCGCCATATGTCAAGAAACCTAGAAACATGCCTCAAAGGTAATGGGATAAAAGGGAAATAAGGGAAAGGAAATCACGGTAGTTAAAAATCCACAAGAGCATTCGCCTACCGACAAAGGAAAACCACGAAATACCCAAGTTCAGAGTAAACGTCGATGGGAGTCGAACCCGGAACCTCACGAATAAAAACACATTACTGCTGAAGCAACTCGCTCGGTTACAGGGATTTAAATATCCTCCTGCAAGTCTAGATTCTTATAAAACCTTAGCAAACGGTGATTCGTTTTGCCTATATCAAAGTGAAACAAGTATTGAGTAAATGTCTTAAGGAATCTTCAAAACACTAACTTAGCCGCAGAGGAGCAGAAAAAACACAGGGTGTGTATAATTATGCACAAAATTAATCCTTAAAGGGCATTAAGTCAGAAATAGTGTTATAATCCTTTAACTCTCTTTTTTACAACTTTTATTTTTCGGGACATACTCTTTATCAATTATTTCCGCACATGTAACTTCAGTATAAAGGAATGACATTCGACGTACCTCATAAATAAAAGGATAAAAATAATCTGATGCGTTACACTCTCATGACTTTCTCTACTCTTGTACAAATTATTTTTATAAACGCTTATTCTCCATATGCTTCATGTTAACCGAGATATCGAGATGTTAATCTTATTGCTAATTTTCTTGTAGATGCAAGGGGAATTGGTAGGCATTAAGTTATAGTCAAATGTCTTAAATACTGGTTGCTATGTGGAGTATTCCATTCCCTTTGCATTAACAGGACAAAAAACGTGAATAACGAATTCCCATTTGAGAAAATATATAAGTATTGGAAAATTTGAGGGAATAACAAGCAATATTTCGAAAATGGTTCACTTAACAAAAATGATATGAAAATAAATGGTGTATTTTAACGCGCTCTACGTTTTTTTGAGTACTAACATTTTGTCTGTCTCTTATGGTTTACCAGTTATGGAAAAGTCGATGACAATGAAGAATGCTTTTGGAGACATTCCCAGAAAATTCAAGATATACATTTTGTTTGTCATGAAAATATCTTAAATATATGATATTTTAATCAAAATAGTGGTAGTCATTTTTGAGAAAATTAAAATTTTCGAAAAATATTCCATATAAAGTGTAATTTGGGGTGGGGGGATTCTCCTGAACACCTTGTTTCGCATCTTTGGAAGATACTGAAGCTAATTACCAAGTTTGGTGTTTATCCGACTGTTCGTTTCTGAGTTATGCTGTTCACAGACTCACAGACAGACAGACACGCAGACACACATACAGACATGCTTAAAAAATGCTTTTTTTAGATTCAGGGTGCCTCAAAGTACATATTTCGGTGAAATCTCTGTGTCGAATTTTTGGGTGGAATACAATACTTTCCCTACTTACTATACGTAGTTGAGAAAGTGAAAATTAGTATCTTGGGAAATAATTTTACAAATGAGTATAAACTTTAGTGTGTATATTACACCCTAATTTATGTGTTAAAAAGTTAAATGTATTTGTCTAAAATTTTGGATTTAGCAAAGTGCGCATACGGGTATCCCTTATCCATACAGAGAGGGATGGTTTAGATGTTAGCGTCTGATATGCGGCATATGCAATAAGCCTACCTTCGACCGCAGTCTCCAACCCCTTAATCCATTCTGGGTCAGAATTCACCCCGCAAGCTTGGGCACAGAAAGCCCAGAACCTATCAACTGTACCACCAGGCCGATGTCTTATAATTGTTAAACCACTGCCTTGAGAAAGAGGCGCTCTCGGGACGGGGCATTAAGTATTACATGTGGCACATCTTTCACAAAGGAGTACTCTTGGGTATTATTTATTAGGGTGAAGAATTAGGTGCCATTCACAATGAAACTGTTAGGTTACACATCGCGTGCTGTGACCACGGAAGATCTATTGCGGCTAACACCCCCCAGGACGAAGTGATGAAACGAAGCAATCACAGGAGACTACAGGTCACATGCAGACAGGCCATAGAGACGCGCGGTAGCCTTAACAGTTCCTAGCACGAAAACTCGTTCCTCTACCGGAGCTGACTAGAGAGGTCGATGAACGACCTGTACAACAAACAGCCCTCTGGTATCCACGGGAGCAATCTTTTCTATCAACGGTACCACCGTACGCCACGAAATCTGGAACACCTAAATGATGAGAAAGAAACGGAATAAAAGAGAAATAATCGAAAGGATATCGTGGTGGAATAGAAACCGCCCCAGTATTTGCCTAACGAACAGGGAAACCACGGAAAACCAAAGGTCAGAGTGGACGTTTAACGGGAATCGAACCTAGAACGTGACCCTCTCACGTAACCATGCAGAAAACTCACTCGGTTATTCACATTACGATGCTATTTTATGTAAGTTAAAATGCAACTGATTTAAAAAGACTTGAATAGCAAATTAATGAAGTGAAATTCAAAACTTCATGCATCTATAAAGCTCTGAACCGGTATCAAAAAAGTCTGATGTGATACATTCTCATGACATTCTCTGCCCTTTACCTTTATTATTCAGTATACAAACTATTATTTCCAAATTCTATCTTTTCTTCTGATATATTTTAATCCAATTAAACATTTGCAGAAATAGCTACATTACACATTTCTTATGGACCCAAAGAGAACAGCGATAATCAAATGTTTAAGGCTGGGCGCTATATGCTGGCCTTAAAATGCCAGGACTTTAAGAGATTGGCCAAGAAATGAAAATTTCAACCTTTAATAACGTATCTCAGAAACGCTTATATCACAAAAAACTTGTTTTAAATAAATTGTGTGTTTTAAAGAGATATGCAGTTTTTGTGTAGTACGTTTTCTTCTAGCAACATTATGCAAGAGTATACAAAGTTTCTTCCAAATCAAGTGAAATTCGCAGAATATTCACAAAACATTCAATATATATATTTTATTTATCATGTAAATATTTTAATGTATAGTATTTTAATAAAAATCGTTAGAGCCATTTTTTAGAAAATCAACATTTTGAAATATCTTCCCATCTAATGTGTACTCTGGAATGGAGAGACTTTCTTGAAAATCTTCGTGTCACATCTTTGGAAGGTCCTGAACTCAAGTACCATGTTTGGTGTTGATCCGACGTCTGTTTTTGGTTTATACCGTTCAAAGGCACACAGACACACACACGGATCTCTTTCTAAAAATCCATTTTCGATTCAGGTGGCCTCAAAACATACATTTCCGGTGAAATCTTGATACTCCATTTTTGTGCACAATACAATACTACCCATACTTACTGTAACTACATAATAGATAAAGTAATAACCTTGAAGAGGGTAGAGAATGTCATGTGAATGTATCACATCGGAATCTTTTCTATCTGCTTCATTTTAATAGCGATAAACCTTTGCAGAAATAGCTACATTACAGGCTCCTAATACGTATAAAAGGAATGGTCATAGTCAAATGTTTAACAACTGGAACTAGACTCCGTGATCAAAAGTATCCGGACATCTGACTGAAAATGACGTACAAGTTAGTGGCGCCCTCCATCGGTAATGCTGGAAGTCAATATGGTGTTGGCCCACCCTTAGCCTTGATGACAGCGTTCACTCTCGCAGGCATACTTTCAATCAGGTGCAGAAACGTTTCTTGGAGAATGACAGCCCATTCTTCACGGAGTGCGGAACTGAGGGGAGGTATCGATGCAGGTCGGTGAGGCCTGGCACGAAGTCGGCGTTCCAATATATCCCAAAAGTGTTTATAGCATTCAAGTCAGGACTCTGTGCAGACCAGTCCATTACAGGGATGTTATTGCCGTGTACCCACTCCGCCACAGCCCGTGCAGTATGAACAGATGCTCGATTGTGTTGAAAGATGCAACCGCTATCCCCGAATTGCTCTTCAACAGTGGGAAGCAAGATGGTGCTTAAAATACCCATGTAGGTCTGCGCTGTGATCGTGCCACGCAAAACAACAGGGGGTTCAACCCCCTCCAGGAAAAACATGACCACACCATAACACCACCACCTCCGAATTTCACTGTTGGCACTACACACGCTGGCAGATGACGTTCACTGGGCATTTGTCATACCCACACCCTGCCATCGGATCGCCACATTGTGTACCGTGATTCGTTACTCCACACAACGTTTTGCCACTGTTCAATCGTGTAATGCTGACGCTCCTTACACCAAGCAAGGCGTCGTTTGGCATTTTCCTGCGTGATGTGTGGCTTATGAGCAGCCGTTCGACCATGGAATTTAACGTTTCTCACCTCACGCCTAACTGTCATATTACTTGGAGTGGATCCTGATGCAGTTTCGAATTCCTGTGTGATGGTCTGGATAGATGTCTACCTATTACTCTTTAGGACCCTCTTCAAATGTCGGCGGTCTCTGTCAGTCAACAGACGAGGTCGGCCTGTACGCTTTTGTGCTGTACATATCCCTTCACGTTTCCACATCACTATCACATCAGAAACAGTGGACCTAGGGATGTTTAGGAGTGTGGAAATCTCGCGTACAGACTTCTGACACAAGTGACACCCAATCACCTGACCACGTTCGAAGTCCGTGAGTTCCACGGAGCGTCCCATTCTGCTGTTTCACGATGTCTAATGACTACTGAGGTTGCGGATAATAAGTACCAGGCAGTAGATGGCTGCACAATGCACCTAAGATGAAAAACTTATGTTTGTGGGGGTGTCCGGATACTTTTGATCACATAGTATGTACGGTGGTCTTATTTTTTCATACAATCGCGAAAAAAACGGAATGTCAACAGGACTTCAAAGAATGACAGTGTTTAACAAACGGAACCATAATAACGGACATTTTGGAAATAGTTGGTGCCCCAAAAACGTTATATGAAATAAATTGTGTGTTTTAAATAGATCTACATTTTTGTGGAGTACATGTTCGTCTATCACTCAATGTTTACCAGTTATACAGCATTACATAAAAGTCCTTCAGAGTGCAGAGGATCATATGCTATTCCTAGAAAATTCCAGGTAAGCATTTAAATACCTGTTATGTATATTGTTTTAATCAAAATAATTAAGGGAATGTTAGAAAATGAAAATGTTTGAAAAATGTTACATTTAATTGTACCTGGGGTTGGAGTAATTTTGTCATTTATCTGAGATTTTCTTTTTGATTTGTTGCTCACACATACACAGAGCTTTTTCAGAAAATGTTTTTTTGTATGAGGGAATCTTTGAATGTGTATTTCCGTTGAAATCTCGGTATACGATTTTTGAGTGGAGTGCTGTACCAACTCTTCCTACCATGTATGTTGTAGAGAAAGTCAAACCTGGACACAATACAGTATTTAACATCGTGAAAATGAAAGTTTACCATTTGCAGCTATAGAATATTTACTGTAGAACACGTGAGAACAAACGTGAAAATGTGTGCTGTAGATTAAAGCTGATATACTATTTTAATTTCCTTCCTTGCACGAGCTTGCATTTATTTTAGAAGGTGTCGAAGGATTCCTCAGGGGTCAAAAAGTCAGGTAATCACTAGTAAAATAATTTGCGTAACAATAACTATTAAACCATTTAACAAATAATACCTAGTGAGATAGCTCCGCGGCTACGCGCGAGGTTAGCATTCAGGAGGTCCCGTGTTTGATTCCCAGCGACCGCTCACTCCGACCTTGCGTTTTGGTTTCCCCGGGTCGGTAGGCGAATGATGGGATGGTTCCTCTTATACTACGACTCTCCTATCAATTTTTTCCTTCATCATCATCATCTGTTTCAGGGTTGGTGGACCAGGTGACAGTTTTAGGCGTGTTGCGGCTGGGCGGATGTGGGGCACTTTTTGAACGTTTCTCCCTGGATTATGCGAGCTGTTTACGGACACATCCTCCGTGTGCTCATGGAGCAGTCTCCCCGAAGGATTCGGGGCTTCTGATTGTGCTTAAGCAGCGTCGGATACGTTCAATATGGAAACTTTAGGGACCCCGTTCATGTTTGAGGACGTCCTCTCTAGGTTCTCTTCGGGTTTCTCCCTCCCATCGGTCACTAAGAATCAAAAAGGGCCGCATTGGCTTACGTGCGGTAATGTGCCTCGGTTTCGAGGGCCCCAAAGTAATATGCACTTTTACTTGTAGCTTTAACTAATAATAATTTATTGAGTTGTAGTGAATGCTTTAAACAGTAATATGTGATTCACAAACTATCTCGCCTTCTCAAAAAGAACAAACATTTGTGTCTGTGTAGATTTAAATTAAAAAAATATCCCTTACATTCACATGCCTTTCTCTGCTCTTTATCATTTGTTAGTGAGTATAGCGATTATTCTTATGAAAGCTTAGTTTTCTATCTACTTCATTTTAACCCAAAAATAATGTATCAAAAATAGCTTCATTACACTTTTCGCTATAGATACAAAGGGAACAACGATAGTGAAATGTTTAAAAACAGGACCCTCTATGATGATTTTAAAATTCAATACTATTTCCATGTAATCACGAAAAACAACTGAATATCGACAGAACTTTAAAAGAATGATGAAATATTGCAAACCATTAATGACAGATATCTCGGAAACCGTTTGCGTAACAAAAAAGGTATTTAAAATAAATTGTGTTTCATTGTGTAGTACGTTCTCGTCTATTGCTCAAAGTTTACCAATTATAGAATATTATATAAAGTTCCTTCCGAATGACCAGGACTTCAGAGACTATTCTAAAAATATCAATTGTCGTGTAAATTTCTTTAATATGACGCATTTTAATCATACTCATTAGAACTATTTTTTTAGAGAAATAACATCATTCGAAAGAATACACCATGTACAGGGTAATTTGGTATGGCGTCGTTCGTATCTTTGGAAGGTACTGAAATTAAATACCAAGTTTGGAGTTACCCTACTTTTCGTTTTTGAGTAGCGCTGTTCACACATATACATACACGCACACACACGTCTTTTTATAAAACGCTTTTCCATTTACTAGGCCTCAAAATATATATTTACGATAAAATCTCGAATTTTTAGTTGAATACAGTACTTCACGTGCTTGCTACACGTAAGATTAGGATGAAGGTGGTAAGAGAGAGAGAGAGAGAGAGAGAGAGAGAGAGAGAGAGAGAGAGAGAGAGAGAGAGAGACCTTGCCACTGTAACCAGCTTGATCTATTGCGGCTATAAACTCCTGGAGACGCGCAGAGGTCTCTAATATTTCCGGTGTGAACACCCGCGCACTAGTAGGGGTAGGAATCCCGAGAGAAGGCGACGAAGAGAAGCTAATGTTTGAGAAATGCATCCTGGCATGTTTCCAACGCACAGGTAACTACGCCATCTTCTTGACACCGACAGCACACACCTGAAACGTGAAAGGGGAAGAAGATATCAAACCACGAACAACCTGATGGTTAGTGCGGGCGGTCACCAGCGGAATCAAACTTGGGACCTCCCGAATATATTACGACCTGAACCGTTACGCTCAGCACTTACTATACTAGCAGTGAATGCAAAAATATAAGAAATTAAACATGTATGTTGAAACTTACAATAAATATAATAAGGTATAAATGAAGTTTAAAGCAAGCTATATACAGAGTCTTCATTTGAACGCGTGGCCAGCTTAACGATAATTTTCTTGGCACCAGGAAATACGGTGTTTACCGGCGGAATCCAATATTCATGCTCGCTTAAATTTAAATTATATTACATAACCATACACCCTTATCTTAGAAGAGAATGACGTCGAGCTTTCATAAGAACAGTTTCCATGCACTATACAGAGTAGAGAAAAACATGTAAATGTAACACATCAGATTTTCGTTTTTTACTTTTACAATGGCGCAGTATTTCAAATAAGCAAAGCATTTAAATATTTGGGGAAAGAAAATAAAAGGGGAGAAGAGCACGCATCGAATGTGGCACTCCAGTTGTCTGCTGAGAAAAACAACTGTCAAGATTCGCTTTCCAGTCGTGAGGTAAAGGAGATACGTTCCCTCCCCTAATGTGCTACTCCTCTTGCTTGCTCTAGCATTTTACTCTCCACTTTCCATCAAGTTTTACATCGTTGTCAGAGATTTTTACTTTTTTCTGCATGCACAAACCAATACTTTTTAATGTTTGAGCTGCAAGTGTTTTTTATTCACGTAAAACTTTCAAGATCAGTAATGAGTCTGTCTTCATCCACGTCATAATGAAAGTGGATGCTTACGCAGACGACATAGTGCATTATATGACGCGAATAAGAATGAAAAGTAGTGGTGGTAGTAGTAGTAATCACAATTAAACAACACATTATGCACAACACGCAGTTACATCCGTCAAAGCGTATATGTATTTGAAAAATATATACTTAATGTATATCCCTTTTTGGGAAATACTTAAACATTGTCCACATATAAATTAAATTCACAGTACAACAATCACATACATACACAAACATATGTGTCAAAAGAAAAATACAATGTTGAAAACTAATTTATGTACACTAATATTACAAAGAGAAGATTTGTGTGTATGTGGAGTGTGTTTCCTCCACACTGTGGCCGCCGCACAGTTGCTTGCACGTCGGCAGTCACAGCTAGGATTCCCCCCAGAAACAGTTATACGAGGGTCGTCCAATAAGTAAGTTTTCATATATTATAAAAAAGCATTACACAATTGATCCTGTTGAATTAGTTTTATTTATATTGCACAATCCTTCTGTCACTTTTCCACGTAGTCAACATGTTTTTCCAAGCATTTTTGGGGACGTGACACAAGTTTTTCCATGCCAGGTTGTGCCAGTCGTGTCCTGTGCTCGCAACCAGCTGTTTACTGATTTCACTTCATCATCGGTGTTAAAAGTGCTTACCTTTGAATTGCAGGAACATTTGAAAATCACTTGGGGCAAGCTCCGGTGAATACGGAGGATACGAGAAAATTCCAAGTTGAATCTTCTGAGCTCCGCCTGGGTCAAGATTCAACTTGGAAGTTTTCTCTATCGTTCATATTCACCGGAGCTTGCCCCAAGTGATTTTCAAATGTTCCTCCAACTCAAAGGTAAGCACTTTTAACACCGATATGAAGTCGAATCAATGAACAGCTGGTTGCTAGCACAGGACCCGACCTGGTACAACATTGGCTTGGAAAAACTTATGTCACGTCCCCAAAAATGCCTGGAAAATCATGTTGACTATGTAGAAAAGTAACAGAAGGATTATAGAATATAAATAAGATTAATTCAACATTATCAATTGTGTGTAATGCTTTTTTTTCTTTTTTATATAAAATAGAGAAACTTACTTATTGGACGTCCCGCGTAATACCCCCGTGACTACTTAAAGTTCTCATAGTTGGAAATTTTATCCTTCTCTATCCGAAAATTTTGGCACCTTCCCGTGAAACTGTCAGTTATACTCGAGAGTTTAATGTCCGAAATTGGTTGAATTTCTGGCTTGATGTTTTTTTTTTAGTTTTTACAGTATATGAGGTGCGTTGCACACACCATTTTTTCAAGCTCCCTCATAAATAAAAAAATCACATACAGTTAAATCGGGGATCAGGAGGTTATAATTCTTTAATAATCATCCTATATTAAAACATTTCCAGAATTAAAATTTAATGCGCGTTGGTAAAATCAACGACGGCCAGCTGTTTAAAAAAATTTGTGTAAGACTGTCATTCCTGTATTTGTATTTAAAAACTACAGGTTTTATTATTATGTGTACATTTACTGCATATCAGTCTTCCCAACATAGAAGGGAATCTCGAGTGTTAAATCGGGTTTCTCTGTACTCTAATATCTGTTATTTTGCGAAGAACTATAGCAATATAAATGAAATTATAATACGTACAGAAGAATATTAAGCCGTGGGCCAGTTACTCTATAATTTTGCAAAATCTAATTGCAAAACTTTTACGGATTCACACGAATACATGAAAAGTAAGGTATATCCAACAAATCCCATGCGTTCTAAGAACTAAAAGAAACCATAAAACGAGAAATTCACTCAATTTTGGTTGTTAAGCACTCTAGTGTAAATTAAAATTTCCTGAGATGATGTCAGAAATTTTTGGATAAGGAAAGGATTTCCAAATTCTCTTTTGATAAGGTATGTGCTAATTATAACTGTAAGTGTAGTTGTAAATATGAGAACGTGAGGCGGTTGCGGGGATATTATAACTATTTCTGCCGAGTCCGGACCATGGTGTGAAGGTAGTCTAAAAAATTACTTAACCGATTCTGATAATACCTTAGCCCTATTATTTCTGACGGGCATGGACTGTAAAATGCTTTCTAATTTCAATTCATAAATTAAAAAAGGACTAAAATATAGTTGGACCATTTAAGTTGAGACTATACAATATCTCCAAAACTAAGCGTTGTAGAAAGAAATGTCTTGAATAAAAGTTGCTTGATATTATGGGGAAAAGTAAATGTCATTAGTTGTTTTTATTTTAGGATAAATGTAATATTTTAAAATGGGAACTTACATTTTGTATGTTGTTTTCTCATTAGAAAGGAAACAAATTAAAAAAAAGAGTTGGTCCCCAAATACGAAACGTAACTTGACCCTCAAATGACCATCCATGGATGGTTCAACCATTTATTGCGCTCTTCGTACATAACCATTTAGAAGTTTTATTGTTATTTACGTTGGTGTACGAGGAGTAGGAAAACATAATAAAAAGTTAGGTTCCCATTTTAAAAAATTAAATTGACCCTAAAAGGACCATCACAGTTTCCTCCAAACAAAACACGGTTAATGGTGTTTATTTTCTCCCATAATATCAAGCAACTTTTATGAAAGACATTTCTTTCTACACGCTTAGTTTTGGAGGTATTGTACAGTCTCAACTTAAATGGTCCACCTTGTGTATACAAAATCTTTATTGAGTAGAAAATAGTTGATGTACTCCCCAGAGAATGTGTATAAAAACAAAATCCGGTTACATTTTATTCCTAGCAATATACATAGATGACCACGAGTAACACTTAAGCAAACAGAAGACCAGACTTAAAAACGTCCATCGATTCTCTTTATAACCGTACAAATAGCACGTTATATTGATATATCAAATACTGCAGGTGTGTGTAATGAAACAGTGCTGAAGCCTCGAAATAAGCTACACTCTAATGAATGTGCAATGAAGTATTTGGATGCAAAAGCTTTGTGATATAAGTAAGTTTTCCTTTAGTTCCTTTGCACTTATGTTATGATAACGTTCGTCAGCAGGACATGTTAAATATTGAATAAAGAGAGAAAATATCTTACATTAGAAATCAGTGAAGAAATTTTATATAAACAGGTGAGAAGATAATTTTATTCCATGTTATAGACTCTGTGTGTTTTGGTTGACTTGGTGACCTGGGAGTGCGGAATCTTCGTATTCATGAGCTACACCTCTATTTTCTTGTACCTGTATAAATGCTAAGGGTTTCTGTATTGTGTGATCTTATGTAACTGAATGATATGGCAAGAAATTGCCAAGCTATAAAATGTTAAGAGTTTTTTAAATGTATTGTTAGAATTATCAGCGTGCTGCATTACAATGAGTAATACTACACGCTTTGCATTCATTTTACAAGCATATTACTCACTGTTAATATTTACATGTCAATTGATTTTACAGCTATAATAAATAAATACAAATATATAAGACTGGTATATGTCACCAGAGGTCTCTCACACGTACACAGAAAGCTGGACGTCACATGGCGCGAGTGTAGCGAGCCTATAGTGCCAAATGGGTCTGGTCCCGCAACACGGTGCAGTTGACGAAATAGGACAAGACGGTGTGTGGCAATTAGCGAGCTGTTACGGTGCACTGTAGTGGTGTTCTTCATTGCAACATGGCTCGTAGACACCATTTGGATGGCTTCAAACGGGGAAGAATCATCGAGAAACTGGAAGAAGGCCGAAGTGTGGCGAGTGTTGCTCAGGAGTTTGGAATTCCTCACAGCATTGTTTCACGTGCATGGGGAACCTTCCAAACCACAGACACTGCTGTCCTAAGGAGAGATGGTGGTCGACCACTCTCAACTACAGCAGCAGATGACCGATACATTGTGCAACTAGCAAGAAGAAATCCACGCCAAACAGCGGGTGCAATTGCAACCACATTTAACAGGACAGCTAGGCACGCAATCTCACGATACACAGTGGCACGGCCACTACACAGAGGTAGTCTCTTTGCCTGACGGCCAGTACTTTGTGTTCCATTGACATCCGCACTTCGATGGCACCGTTTGCGAAATTCCCAAGAGCATCGAAATTGAACCAACGAGTAATGGGGTCGTCTACTCTTCTCAAATGAGAGCAGATTCAGTCTAAGTAGTGATTCTCGACTTACTCGTTGGCGAGAGGTGGGAACACGTAATGAACCCAGGAACATCCTTGAACATGATCGTTTTAGTGGTCCGGGTGTTATGGTTTGCGGAGGCATAATGTTGCATGGGCGCACCGACCTCCAAATCTTTGAACATGGTACACTCACTAGTCAACGCTTTTGTGATACTGCACTCCTCCCCCTTGTGCGTCTTTTCAGGTGTGCAGTCGGCCCTGACTTCATTTTTATGGATGACAATGCGCGGCAGCATCGAACAGCGCAGGTGGAGGATCTCTTGGAACGAGAGGATATTTGACGAATAGACTGATCTGCCCGTTCCACCGATTTAAATCCCATCGAGCACGTGTGGGATGCTTTGGGGAGACAGTACATCCACATGCATCAACGACCATCCAACAGTTGTCAACTGGAGGAATGGAACGCCCTACCACAAGAACTGCTTACTAACCTTGTGGCCAGCATGGGAGCTCGATGCAGAGCATGCATTGCTGTCCGTGGTGATCATACACCCTTTTAAGCACCATGTATTTGTTTCTGTAAATCTAGAGAGCCATCATATGTCGTATTGACTTTACTGTAGCTTATGGTCTATGAATAAAAGTGGCATTTCTGTTCGTCTCATTGCATATTTCGTTTAGTTGCCTACTGTAGCATAACGTAGCAGTTCCCTCTATGTATGATTCAAGTTTCATCGAGCAACGCTACTTGGCAGTGTCACAGCATGCGAAAATTACTTTCGTCATTAGGTTTTGCGCACCAGTGTATGTTTCATTAAATTCCATTTCGTTAAAATCAATTTTTTTTAACTTTGTGAGGTACTTGTTTGTTAACGGGCAAACGATGGGGCCAGACTTGACCGTACGAATTATTAGTGTTTTAAGAATTCTTCTTTGTTTGTTTGTTTCCATCCCTCTTTCTTTCTTTGCTTCTTCTCTTCTTTCTCTGGTATTGTACACTCGGTCAGTTTAAACTTGACCCGCGACTGAAAGGCGGAGCTCGATTGGGGTTCTTCCGTGAGCATATATTCTTGTAGCAGTTATAAGGGGGAACAGAGCTATAATCCGAAAAGTAAATATTGCGAGAAAATATCTCATATACGAAATTTCAAACAAACAGAAGTTTCAGAGTTTTTAACACTGAATATTTGTAACCAAGACACGCTTCATTAACTTATATTTCTCAAGTAGAGTATGTCTAAAGCTCGTTACAACTTTTCCCCTCTCATTTTAAATGCAAGAGTAAAAATATAATATGTTTTTCTTCAATTTTACTTTCTCTACCACGTATAATAAGTCGGGGTAGCATTGCGTTCTACCTAAAAATTCGATACTGAAATTTCAAGCGAAATACTGTTTTCAGGCGCTTTGAATCATGACTGTGTGTCTGCTATGAACAGCATAAATCAAAAACGAAAATTCGGACAAATAGGAAACTTGATATTTGAGTTAAACATCTTCCATGGATGTGATATGTAGATACTTCAGAAAATCCCCTTTCCCAACTATCCTTTACATCAAACATTTTTCGAACATTTTCATTTTTACTTTCTCTTCTACGTATAGTAAGTAGGGGAAGTATTGCATTTCACCCAAAAATTCGATACCGAGATTTCACCGGAAATACATGTTTTGAGACCCCCTGAATCCAAAAAAAGCATTTTTGGAAACATGTCCGTGTGTGTGTCTGTCTGTGTGCCTGTGAACAACATAACTCAGAAACGAACTGTCGGATAAACACCAAACTTGGTATTTAGGTTCAGTATCTTCCAGAGATGCGACACGAAGGTTTTCAAGAAAATACCCCCACCCCAAATTACCCTTTACATGGAAAAATTTTCGAAAATTTTAATTTTCTCAAAAATGTCTCTAACGATTTTGATTAAAATATCATATGTTTAAAATATTTTTATGACAAATGAAATGTATATCTCGAATTTTCTGAGAATGCCTCCAAAAGAATTCTTCATTGGGAACGACTTTTGCATAACTGGTAAACCATAACAGATAGACAAAATTTTACTACACATAAAATGTAGATCACGATAAAATACACAATTTATGTCATATACAGTTTTTTGTTGAGTGAACCATTTTCGAGATATTGCTAGTTATTCCTTTAGATTTTCCAATACTTATACTTTTTCTCAAATACGTTATTAATTTTTACTTTCTCTACTACGTATAGTAAGTAGGGGAAGTATTGTATTCCACCCAAAAATTCGATACCGAGATTTCACCGGAAATATATGTTTTGAGACCCCCTGAATCCAAAAAAAGCATTTTTGGAAACATGTCCGTGTGTGCGTCTGTGTGTCTGTGTGTCTGTGTGTCTGTGTGTGTGTGTCTGTCTGTGTCTGTGTATGTGTCTGTCTGTGAACAGCATAACTCGGAAACGAACAGTCGGATAAACACCAAACCTGGTATATAGGTTCAGTATCTTCCAAGGATGCGACAGGAAGGTTTTCAAGAAAATCCCGCCACCCCAGACTACCCTTTACATGGAACATTTTTAGAAAATTTTAATTTTCTCAAAAATGGCTCTAACGATTTTGATTAAAGTATCATATGTTTAAGATATTTTCATGACAAATGAAATGTATATCTAGAATTTTCTGGGAATGTCTCCAAAAGTGTTTTTCATTGTGAACGACTTTTGCATAACTGGTAAACCATAAGAGATAGACAAAAGTTTACTACACACAAAATGTAGACCGCGTTAAAATACACAATTTATGTCATATACATTTTTGTTGTTGAGTGAACCATTTTCGAGATATTGCTAGTTATTGCCTTAAATTTTCCAATACTTATACTTTTTCTCAAATTCGTTATTCATTTTTTTTGTCCTGGTTATACAAATAGAATGGAATACTCCGCATAGCAACCAGCTCTTAAACGCTTAAAGCCTAGCAATTCCCCTTGCATCTACAAGAAAATTGGCAATAAGATTAACATCTCAATATCTCGATTAACATGAAGCATATGGAGAATAAGCGTTTGTAAAAATAGGTTGTACAAGAGTAGAGAAAGTCATGTGAGTGTAACACATCAGATTTTTTTATGTCCTGTACATGCAAATAGAATGGAATGCGCCATATAGCAACCAGTGCTTAAAATATTTGACTATCTCTTGTAACCTACGATATTCCCCTTGCATCTACAAGAAAATTAGCAATAAGATTGACATCTCGATATCTCGATTAACGTGAAGTATATGGAGAATAAGCGTTTGTAAAAATAATTTGTACAAGAGTAAAGAAAACTCATGTGAGTGTAACACATCAGATTTTTTTAAAATGACTCTAACGATTTTAATGAAAGTACCATATATTAAAAATATTTAAATGACAAATAAAGTGTATTTCTTGAAACTTTGGGAAGAGCCTTTGAAGTCCTTTTCATTCTAAAGGAATGTTGTATAATCTTGTAGAACTTATAAGCATTAAGCGATAGAGGAGAATGTACCACTCTGAAAAGGTAGCTCTCTTTACATCACACAGTTTACTTTATGCTTTTTTGTTGTATAAGCCGTTTCTGAGATATCTGTTATTAAAGGTTCAAATTATTGAATACTTATTCCTTTATTGATTTTCAATTGCTTCGCGCAATTCCATGGAAACAGTGTGGAATTTTAAAGGCATATAGCATCCAGTTTTTAAACATTTGACTTTCGCTGATCTCTTTGTATCTGTAACGAAATGTGTAATGTAGCTGTTTTTGCAAAGGTTTATTTGGATTGAATGTAGTGGATATTTTGTATACCCACTAATAACGATAGAGGATAGAGAAAGTCGTGTGAATGTATCAGATCAGATTTTTTATGTATGTGGCGTTTATTTAACAGTCCATCATACCGATCAATGACAGCCATGATATTAATTTATCGGTCGGGAGGTTTTATAGTCAATTTAATTTTAAAACCACATACTTCACCATTACTGTAATTACATTTGTAAGTAAAATGAAGTAACACAAACAATACTATTTAACTATATTACAGTAAAAGGGGGTTTAAACATAAAAGATAACAATCCTTATGGAGAACGTAACTCGAGCTGAATACGTATGAATTAAGAAGCTTAATTAATCCACTACGCTGATCACTGTGTGGAAATAGACCAAATTAGTGCCTTGTGCCTTGTATTATAGAGTTAGTCAATGCGGCGGCGCACAGAAGTTGGCGGTTTTGAACCGCGCGCTGACTCGAAGGGAGTTTAAAAAAAATGTAGCATTTCAAGAAACCGGCAACTTTGTTTGCCCGAGTATACAGTTTAGGATGAAGTGGTTTATCTCTCCTTTGCTTGTAAGTTGCAGGTACATATTGAATCTTATGCAATTTTTAATGTTTGAAATTCTATATTCTGAAACTATGCTACTAAATTCGACTCCTAGAGATAGCTTTACTTTCAGTCTTTCTTAAGTAATTATCTAAAAATTTACTCGGCTATTCCAACCGATGGTTGCTTCAACGCCTAGGAGTGCTTATATGCTATGCAGATTTTCCAGAACTTGGGAACGCACCGTGGGAGGTTAAGGAGGTCAGATGTTACGCCGATGTTTAATACCCTTTTACGTGAATATCAGAGGATTTTCAACCTTGAGATTTTCAGGTCTGCACGAAATTACAATTATAAGGGATAAAGGAGAGGATTGACTATAAAATGTTATAGATCATTGTATAATGACTTTCTGACTAATGGTGGAAGGGTAAATTACATTAATTAATTCTTCATTCGTGTTTAAAACTTTAACACTGCAACATTGGGTAAGTCAAACATTTCATATTTTGAAAGGTGGTAGTATGGACCAAAACAAGAAGAAGAAAAAACTGCAGTAAACATGGGCTTTAAAATGCATTCGCTACTGTAAAACATCTTTTCTACTGCAAGCTCTTTGCTATTACGTACGACTAACAGAATGCAGTTAACAAATGAGGACACATTACTCTGTTACTGTAAAACAGCATAGCTTCTAATATAGTCTGCTTGCGATTACATATGGCCTGAACCATCGCTAAAGAAGATACCCAATATGGTGCCCATTCATAGTAAGGCATGCTTCTGTCCGACATCTTAGGGATTCACGCACTCTCTAAAAGACTCCAGGTTAGTCACGGATGCTCTGGCAAGCATTGATGACGCCTTCCTGTAGTGTCTGTACAACATTAATGGAGGTTGCATACACCAAAATTTAAAATCATTTCACAAACTTATCAAAACACAAACTTGTTTCTTTAGAACTAATAAGAATGTTCGTTGTGCTTACCCAGAACTATGAATACAGTTTGCAGTAACAACACTGAAGGTTACCGCATGCTGTATCCATGGACAATAAAACAGTAGTTTGTCCTCATTTGTTTACTGCCTGTGTGTAATGCAGCTATTATCGGAAAAGTTTATACCGATTAAAATGAAGCAGATAGGAAAATAAACTTTCGTAGAAATAATTTGTATACACACTAATAAACCATAAGGGGTAGCGAAAGTCATATGAATGTAAACACATAAGGTTTTTTTTAGTTGTACTCTTTATAGACACACCTACATTTTAAAAATGGATTAAGCGAGTCTAAAAGTATATTTTCGTTGAGATTCCGTTATCGAAATGCAATACTTCCTATAATAGAACAGAAAGTAATAAAAAAATCTAATGTGTTACACTCGCATGACTTTCTCTACTCTTGTAAAACTATTTTTACAAACTCTTATTCTCCATCTATTTCATATTAATCGAGATAAACATTTGCATAAACTATATTTTGACATGCAAAGAGAATTACATTTTACACTAGCGACCAGTTCTAAAAATATTTAACCATCGCTTGAGGTCTACTATGTTCCCCTTGTTTTGTATTTGCAAGGGCAATATAAGCACGGACATATCTCTTAATAGCTGTTTGCTATGTGCAGCACCATTCTCTTTGCCACAGATTAATACTCTTTGCATATCCAAGGCAAAAAAAAAAGAATAACAAATTCCCATTTGGGAAAATAAGTATTGAAAAGTTTAAGGGAATAACGAGCAATATCTCGAAAATGGTTCACTCAACAAAAAAATGTATATGACATAAATTGTGTATTTTAACACGATCTACATTGTTTGTGTAGTAAAATTTTGCCTATCTCTTATGGTTTACCAGTTATGCAAAAGTCGTTCACAATGAGGGATACTTTTGGAGACATTTCCAGAATATTCGAGAGATGCATTTCGTTTGCCATGAAAGTATCTTAAACTTATGATATTTTAATCAAAATCGTTAGAGCCATTTTTGAGAAAATTAAAATGTTAGAAAAATTTTCCATGTGAAGGGTAATCTGGGGTGGGGGATTTTCTTGAAAACCTTTGTATTGCATCTCTGGAAGATACTGAATCTAAATACCAAGTTTGGTGTTTATCCGACTTGTCGTTTCTGAGTTATGCTATTCACAGGCACACACAAGGACATGTTTCCAAAAATTCATTTTTTTGGATTTAGGGGGTCTCAAAACATGTATTTCCGGTGAAATCTCGCTATCGAATTTTTGGGTGGAATACAATACTTCCCCTACTTACTGTACGTAGTAGAGAAAGTAATATAGGTCACTTACGGTTCTGTCATGTTCTTCATGATCGTTCCATATGTCAATTCTAATGCGACAAAAACTGGTAAAAGCATATTTTTCTGCTGAACAAACCGCTCAGAGCTAAAATGGTGGTAACCCTCCTCTTTGTTTTTCTACATAGAATCATTTCCTAAGAGGATAACATCTATATCTCTTCCACTTGGCTCCCTTTGAAATTTCTAGGTTTTCAGAATTAGAATTTTTATACACCTTTGGATAAAAAAACAGTTTTATGCGCTGTAGCGCGAGCCAGTATGATTTTACTCGAGGGTCCCTTGACTACGGTTTCCCCGCGTTAGTAAAGGCCACTTCAAATCAATGCCTGCACAGCACAGTCAACGCAGTTTGTTTCACGGCGATATTATTTTAGTGTATTTCCAGGCGCTATCGTCTATACCACTTGTTTCCAAGTGTACATTTCTATGTATTTCTGATTGCCGACTTGCAAATATAAAATACAGGCAGTTGGAAATTAAAACAAAGAAGCAATATCTCGAAAATGGTTCACTCAGCGAGAAATTGTATATGACATAAATTGTGTATTTTATCGCGATGTACATTTTTTGTGTAGTAAGCCTTTGTCTATCTCTTATGGTTTTACCAGTTATGCAAAATTTGTTCACAATGAAGAATACTTTTGCAGACATTCCCAGAAAATTCAAGATATACATTTTATTTGTCATGAAAGTATCTTAAATATATGATATTTAATCAAAATCGTTAGAGCCATTTTTGAGAAAATTAAAATGTTAGAAAAATGTTCCATGTAAAGGGTAACCTGGGGTGGGGGATTTTCTTGAAAACCTTCGTGTCGCATCTCTGGAAGATACTCAACCTAAATACCAAGTTTGGTGTTTATCCGACTGTTCGTTTCTGAGTTATGCTGTTCACAGACACACAGACAGACACACACACACACAAAAGACACAGACACACAGACACACACATGGACATGTTTCCCAAAAAAAATTTTTGGATTCAGGGGGTCTCAAAACATGTATTTCCGGTGAAATTTCGGTATCGAATTTTTGGGTGGAATGCAATACCTCCCCTACTTACTATACGTAGTAGAGAAAGTAGAAATCTGATGTGCTACATTCCGATCATTCTCTATCTACTATCTCTTGTTTTATATAACGTCTGCATATTATTTCCCCAAAAGCTGTTTCTTCTATCTACGGGGGCAGTCCCAGAAGTACCCGACTTGACGCATATATAACGGTTGTTGTTTTGAACAAATGACTATGGTAGAAAGCACCATCCTTATAAAGCTTAAATTTGAAGTGAGACGATGCTACATTGTTTAGTAATTGTTTGGAAGCCATTAATAGTGAACTCTGTCTCAGCGATTTTGTAAACATGGATAAGACTGCCCATCGTTATGTGAAAAAATAGTTTCATTTGAAAGATCTTACTCCAACCAATATTAAAGCTGAGCTAGATTCTACTCTGGGGAAGTCTGCTTCTTCGTTTACAACAGTAAAATATTGGGTGGAGAGTTTAAGCAAGCTGCCAAGACGAACATCGCAGTGAAATTTTGAAGAAAATCCACAAAATGGTATGGGATGACCGTCCACTGAAAGTGCGCGAGCTAGCAGACATCGTAGGCATTTCAAAAAGTGCTGTACATCGCGCACTAACTGAAAATTTAGACATGAGAAAGCTGTGCGCAAGATGTGTGCCGCGTTTACTTACAATAGAATAGAAACAGCGTCGTGAGGATGTTTCAGGTTTTGAATGGGCCTGAATCGGACTCTGACCACCGCAGACAATGCATCGCTTCACCCTGAAGATACCAGGCGCTGTACTTGGTGAAACGTCGGTATCTACGATGCCTTTTAGACCACGCCCACACGCCCCGATAGTAGTAATACAATTGTTAAATAGTAAGTTTTAACCAACTTTAGTTTTTGAGTTCATCTGAAAATACAGATACACAGAAATGTATTGCTTTGTTTGATTTAGACAACATATGTACTCGTCGTTTCTTAGAAGAACTTTCATTGTAACAACTGGACACCCCTGTGATTCTGTCTTAATTGACTTTGGAGTTTTCACGGCTCCGTAGGGAGAGCACTTTGCTTTATTTAAAGTAGAAAACCGCCTTCTTTTGTAATGAGATCAATTGGATCACTCGAAAAATGTGGCCTATGTTTGTATCCTGAAACCTTACAGGCTTAGGACCTTAACAGTATACCTATGCCGGATTACTGTAGCAAGAAAGCTGCATATCTTCCTATGGTCCCAAAGTGCGCTCAGCTAGAATGAAGTGCGGCGCTATTTCAACACAATTAGCATAGAAATTGGAATGTTGGAGAGGAAAAGAGGGATGCAGTTTGATTCCGTTTCCATGGCAACTGTACAGTTTGGGTCTGACAACTGAGTATACGTACTCAGACGATTCTCAAACGATAATCAAGGTACATCATGTACTATTTGGCTTAACCCACTTTGTATGGCTACGTTTCTAAACTCTAGTGTCGATTTAATTTCATTTCCGTCCACTGTTCTTTATGACATTATTCATCTAGGGGGGTTTTATATTCCCTTTACCCCTTATGACCGTAATTTTATACAGTCTCGACTAATCCAAATAACGGATTTAAAATCCCCTGTTATTCACGTATAAAGTATTTGAAACATCCGCGGAACGTCTGACCTCCTTATACTCACCCTGAAAACTATTTACGGATTATATTTCCCTAGCTGCTTTATCCAACATTGCACGGGTAGCTTTTTGAACTCAGACGACAATATAATTAATTTAATTTACCACCCCCATCGTTCTACATGAAACTACAAGACACTTAAACAAAGGATTAATTAAAACTCTCCGGATACTATAAACAACAACAAAAAAGCTAATGTGATTTACATGACTTTTTTCACCTCTGTCGTTTATTAATGGGTATGCAGACTATTCTTCCTAAATGTAATTAAATGTTCTTTCACACAAGCCGTGTGTTGGACAAAGTTGTAGATGTAGAATCACAGGACTGAAACATTCAATGCCATAGCCGGGATTTGAGCCACGGATCTCCCGGTCTCCGTCCAGTTACTCTAACCACTGAGCTCTCAGCTGGAGAATTTAATATTGTGTCGGCATGTTCCCATGGTAACTCACTGGTTAGAGCAACCGCACGAAGATCGCGAGATCCGTGGTTCAAATCCCGTCTATGGCATTGAATTTTTCAGTCGTCTGATTCTACCTCTATATTCTTCATAAAACTTATTACTTTTTACTTTCTCTACTACGTATAGTAAGTAGGGCAAGTATTGTATTCCACCCAAACATTCGATACCGAGATTTCACCGGAAATACATGTTTTGAGACCCCCTGAATCCAAAAAAGCATTTTTGGAAACATGTCCGTGTGTGTGTCTGTGTGTGTGTATCTGTGAACAGCATAACTCAAAAACGAACAGTGGGATAAACACCAAACTTGGTATTTAGGTTCAGTATCTTCCAGATATGCGACACGAAGGTTTTCAAGAAAATCCCTCTCACCTCAGATTACCCTTATCATGGAACATTTTTCGAAAATTTTAATTTTCTCAAAAATGGTTCTAACGACGTTGATTAAAATATCATACGTTTAAGATATTTTCATGAAAAATGAAATTTATATCTCGAATTTTCTGGGAATGTCTCCGAAAGTATTCTTCATTGTGAACGAGAGTAGCAATAGAATAGCGACTTAAGCGCAAAGGAAGATGCCGACAGCTGATAAGGGTAATTACATGTGTTTTAACATATGTAAACATATGTAAACACGTGTAACCCGCTAATGACCGCTGCTAATGTCAAGTCTAATGGATATGTGTGGTAATACATATGTAAACATATGTAACTCGCTAATGACCGCCGAAGATGCCGACAGGTTCTACCCCCTCCCCCAAGCGGTCTAGTCGCGTGCCGTGGCGTGCTGACTTGAGGGATTTGTTTTCTCGAGTCCTGCCGCCCCTCGGCAAATTAATTAGGTAATGTTCGTCAAACATTTTTTTTTATGATTACTAAGGTCTGCACATTGCATCCTCGAGCAATTAAGTTTTTTGAATAATGAATTGTTTTGTTGGGGTGTGAGTATAAGTAGTCTGCTCACGGGAACAGTCTGTCATGTAATGAGAACACTGCAGCCTTCTTCTATCTGGGGAAAGCGCTTGTCCATTAGCTGAACATGTTAGACGCTTTCACCACATTAATAGGCTTTTAAGTTTACATTCCGGATCTGTTTACATACATTAGCGATCAACGACATACTTCCGCCTGGCGGTAACGGTGACCTCTATTAGCTGACAACTTTAGACGCTTTCACCCCATTAGCGAACAATGTCAGTAATTGTTTTCCTAAGTGCTCTGCCCAACACTCAACACTTCAGATTTTAGCGATGGAAATGATATATAAAGCAGCAGCTTCTCCAATGAGTTCCAAGTTGACCAGGATGGCCGGGTTCGAATTACAAATTCAGCTTCTAATAACTCAGAGACTAATTACGATAAAGACGTCAAATAAAGTTTATTACATTAATGTCATTAGATAGTTTCTTGTGAATGTATATTTGGGTACATGGTGTCCAGGGTTCGAATACCGATAAAATGTAATTTAATTATAAATTTAATAACTCCTAAACTAATTAAGATAAAGACGCCAAATAAACTTTATTGCCTTTATGTTATTAGGTAGTATCTTGTGGAGATGTAATTAGATACATGACGTTCTGGGTTCGAGCCTAATGTTTAAATCGTCATTATCTCAGAAACTAAGAGAGGTAGAGGAATTGACCAAAGCATGATTGATAGCTCCTATGATGGGTAATTAATACTGTATATAATTTTTAAACAGTTGTCCTTATTTCGAATCCCGATCTTTCAATCACTTACTTATTTTTTCTCTATACTCTAGAATATGTCACTTAGATTGATGCTGTAACTGCATACAGCACCTTTAAATATATCAAACTAATATTGTAAATAATTTTGTTTCTGGTATCCAGGGTTCGAATACCGATAAAATGTAATTTAATTATAAATTTAATAACTTCTAAACTAATTAAGATAAAGACGCCAAATAAACTTTATTGCCTTTATGTTATTAGGTATTATCTTGTGGATGTGTAATTAGATACCTGACGTTCTGGGTTCGATCCTAATTCTTAAATCGTCATTATCTCAGAAACTAAGAGAGGTAGACGAGTGAACCAAAGCATGATTGATAGCTCCTATAATGGGTAATTAATACTGTATATAATTTTCAATCAGTTTTCCTTACTTCAAATCCCGATCTTTCAATCACTTACTTATTTTTTCTCTATACTCTAGAATATATCACTTAGATTGATGCTGTAACTGCATACAGCACCTTTAAACATATCAAACTAATATTGTAAATAATTTTGTTTCTGGTGTCCAGGGTTCGAATACCGATAAAATGTAATTTAATTATAAATTTAATAACTCCTAAACTAATTAAGATAAAGACACCAAATAAACTTTATTGTGTTTATGTTATTAGGTAGTATCTTTTGGATGTGTAATTAGATACCTGACGTTCTGGGTTCGAGCCTAATTTTAAATCGTCATTATCTCAGAAACTAAGAGAGATAGAGGAGTTGACCAAAGCATGATTGATAGCTCCTATGATGGGCAATTAATACTGTATATAATTTTCAATCAGTTATCCTTACTTCGAATCCCGATCTTTCAATCACTTACTTATTTTTTCTCTATACTCTAGAATATATCACTTAGATTGATGCTGTAAATGTATACAGCACCTTTAAACATATCAAACTAATATTGTAAATAATTTTGATTCTGGTGTCCAGGTTTCGAATACCGATAAAATGTAATTTAATTATAAATTTAATAACTCCTAAACTAATTAAGATAAAGACACCAAATAAACTTTATTGCGTTTATGTTACTAGGTAGTATCTTGTGGATGTGTAATTAGATACCTGACGTTCTGAGTTCGAGCCTAATTTTAAATCGTCATTATCTCAGAAACTAAGAGAGGTAGAGGAGTTGACCAAAGCATGATTGATAGCTCCTATGATGGGCAATTAATACTGTATATAACTTTCAATCAGTTGTCCTTACTTCGAATCCCGATCTTTCAATCACTTACTTATTTTTTCTCTATACTCTAGAATATATCACTTAGATTGATGCTGTAAATGCATACAACACCTTTAAACATATCAAACTAATATTGTAAATAATTTTGTTTCTGGTGTCCAGGGTTCGAATACCGATAAAATGTAATTTAATTATAAATATAATAACTCCTAAACTAATTAAGATAAGACACCAAATAAACTTTATTGTGTTTATGTTATTAGGTAGTATCTTGTGGATGTGTAATTAGATACCTGACGTTCTGAGTTCGAGCCTAATTTTAAATCGTCATTATCTCAGAAACTAAGAGAGGTAGAGGAGTTGACCAAAGCATGATTGATAGCTCCTATGATGGGCAATTAATACTGTATATAACTTTCAATCAGTTGTCCTTACTTCGAATCCCGATCTTTCAATCACTTACTTATTTTTTCTCTATACTCTAGAATATATCACTTAGATTGATGCTGTAAATGCATACAGCACCTTTAAACATATCAAACTAATATTGTAAATAATTTTGTTTCTGGTGTCCAGGGTTCGAATACCGATAAAATGTAATTTAATTATAAATTTAATAACTCCTAAACTAATTAAGATAAAGACACCAAATAAACTTTATTGTGTTTATGTTATTAGGTAGTATCTTTTGGATGTGTAATTAGATACCTGACGTTCTGGGTTCGAGCCTAATTTTAAATCGTCATTATCTCAGAAACTAAGAGAGATAGAGGAGTTGACCAAAGCATGATTGATAGCTCCTATGATGGGCAATTAATACTGTATATAATTTTCAATCAGTTATCCTTACTTCGAATCCCGATCTTTCAATCACTTACTTATTTTTTCTCTATACTCTAGAATATATCACTTAGATTGATGCTGTAAATGTATACAGCACCTTTAAACATATCAAACTAATATTGTAAATAATTTTGATTCTGGTGTCCAGGTTTCGAATACCGATAAAATGTAATTTAATTATAAATTTAATAACTCCTAAACTAATTAAGATAAAGACACCAAATAAACTTTATTGCGTTTATGTTACTAGGTAGTATCTTGTGGATGTGTAATTAGATACCTGACGTTCTGGGTTCGAGCCTAATGTTTAAATCGTCATTATCTCAGAAACTAAGAGAGGTAGAGGAATTGACCAAAGCATGATTGATAGCTCCTATGAGGGGCAATTAATACTGTATATAATTTTCAATCAGCTGTCCTTACTTCGAATCCCGATCTTTCAATCACTTACTTATTTTTCTCTATACTCTAGAATATATCACTTAGATTGATGCTGTAAATGCATACAGCACCCTTAAGCATATCAAACTAATATTGTAAATAATTTTGGTTCTGGTGTCCAGGGTTCGAATACCGATAAAATGTAATTTAATTATAAATTTAATAACTCCTAAACTAATTAAGATAAAGACACCAAATAAACTTTTATAGGGGGAAAGGATGCTCTCCTGAAACATTAGGCCTCTAGAGAGAAGCATTTATAGGGAGAGATAGGGAATACCAGGGCTCATGCTAGGCTAGTCAGATGCTAAAGGAGGGAGGGATATGCTTTATACGAGAGAGATAGGGAATACAAGGAAAGATACTATACTAAACAGGACTTGAAGGGTAGATTATGGGCGATATAGCGAACCGAGGAGAGGTATTAGGATAGGAGTTTTGAATGATGGAGTAGGTCTTTATATGCGAGAGATAGGGAATACGAGGGTCGATGCTAGGCTAGACGGTGTTGAATGAGGGAATGCATCTTATATGAGAGAGGTAGGGGAATATGAGGAGAAGTGCTAGGCTAGTCGGGAAGGTCTGAATGAGAGAGTATACGTCTATATGGGAAAAGATAGGGAAAACGAAGGTAGGTGTTAGGTTGAGAGAGTCTTTAAGGAGGAAAATGCATTTATATGAGAGCAGTAGGGTATACGAGGAGAGATGCTAGTCTAGACATGGTTTGAGGATTAGAGTATACGTTTATAGGGGAGAAATATGGAAAACGGGAGAGATACAAGGATAGACAGAGATTGAAGGAGGAGGAATGTAGGTTTATACTGTAATATAGAGAGTAATTCAATTATAAAACTTTTCTCATCCAGCCTTACAACACTTTTATATACTTATTTTCTAAACCTTACAAACTTTATATTTGTTAAACAGTAGTGCGCGAGACGGAGAGGGACAAACAGTATATCGGTTTACAGTGAAGTATACGTCCTAACCTATTCCCACCTTGTTTGTTCTGGATCTTCTCATTGTCTATCATCTAACGTAACCACGTAACAAGACGTAACACAGGAAATCATACATATGGCACATTAAAAAAAATAAAGGTATATATAATGAAACATAAACAAGTAGACAGAGGGTCATCGATACATAGAAAACCAGGAGTTGTATGTACTGAGACCATAGATTAGTATAGGCAAACAACAAAGAAGTGAATTTATAGTGTAAATAGCCTAATATTTTCAAATATTATTATAGTCTAAAAGTATATAACTTAATTATGTATCGAGTATTGAGAAATGAACGTTATTCATTATTCACTAATCTCAGATCACTGCAATTGTATTGAATCAATTCACAATTGTTAATGCCATTCAACTTTCATTTGTCTCTGATACATAAACAAATTGCAAAATGGAGAAGGACGAAAGTAATAAAAAGACTCAGGCAGCAAATTTTAAGAAAGAAGAGAAAGATATATGACCGACATGGTTTTGGAATACAAATTAGTGTTGAAAATAAAATGACTGATAGCTCTGCTAAGCGTAAGGAAGAGACATGGAAATAAATTGCAAATGAATACAATTCTAGGAAGATCATCCAGTGTGAATGAAAATCCCTGAAATGATATTATGAGAACATAAAGAAAAGAATGAAGCAAGCAAATGCCATTGACAAGGTACGATTGTACAAAACTGGAGGCGTATGTATGTACCGCCTTTCTTAGATAATAGTAGCCAAATAACAATTGTTGCTCTTCTATTCAATCGCCAATGAGTTTAATGATGAAGTTGGATTCCATTCAGAAGTAATCACCACAGTGAAGGGCATTGAAATAGTAAATCCAGTTCCAACATGTCCTTCAGCAATTTTAATAACAGGTAAGGAATTTGAAAAAAGAGAAAGTGTAAAGGTGGCGTCTGCAGTTCCCATACAGAACTTTCAACTCCATTGCCTGAAAAGAACAAAGATGGCATAAGAGAGGGTTTTTATGAGAGGAGGCTTGAGTGTTTGGAAGAAGAGTACACAGTGAAAATGAAGATCTTGAAATTGGAACTAGAAATGAAAGAATCTCAGAAAAATTAAGCGTTGTTAATAACTTATACAAACATAAATATATTACAAAAAAGTAATGAAACAGGCAAGGAATAATATGGATAAAGAAACTGTTAAGCAGATCTACTACGGCACATTTTAATTTGCAAACAACGATTACATTTCAAAATGTTGGTATTCGGACGATCCAGTGTTAATTATGATAGACACAGAAGTGTTTCTCAAAATCTAAAAACACATAGCAATTTAAGATATCTATGTATTAATCTTTAGAGAGAAACTGTACTTTTACTCAAAGTGTTTAATAACTTTTAAAGCTAGAGAATGTCATTTAAGGTTTCCACATCCCAAAAAATTCTGATTTCTCAGAATTGCGCAATTTTCATTACACGCTGTTATTTATTTTCGTAACTATTCAAAAAATTGCATACGTGAGCTTTTTTCCCTTAATTGCATTCAGTTAATCATACCTTCCATAATACTTATACATTGCCTACGAGCTCAGGAGAAACATGGCAAGGCTACTTAATACTCCAAAAGTATCCCTTAAATTACTGGGGAATTCCTGCGAATAGGAGTATTTCGGAAATGTTTAATGTCACAAAAATATTTATTTAAAATAAATTGTATTTATCTAATAAGATATTCATTTATTCAGCAGTAAGTTATTCAGATTCCCTGGAAATAAAGAAAACTTTATAGAACTTTTGATACGCATTTTATTTATTATACAAATATAGCTATTTTTCAGAAAATCAAATATAAGGAATCGCAGTCACTGGCATCTTTAAAGAGCGTCCAACTCCAGAAGGAAATTTAGCATTTATCTGGCTTTTCTTATGATGTTACGCTGTTCACAGAGATTTACGAGTTGAAAGACTAAAAACACGTAAACATGTATATGAACAACCGCGAGCGCACGCGCACACACACACATATGTACGAAGCTCTTTGCTTTCGTTTACAGGACCTCAGAACATGCATTACGCTGCGTGTCCCTAGCGTTTCCAGCTCTTGAATCGTTCCAGCTAGTGGAATGCCTCTACCATCTTCATGTCAACGATCTGTTACTCCGAATTAAAGTTTGGTGATCTGTATAGACCTGTACAACATGCATTACGCTATGTAACAGACTCATCACGCTATGTAACAACATGATCACGCTATGTAACAACATGATCACGCTATGTAACAACATGATCACGCTATGTAACAACCTGATCACTCTATGTAACAACAATCTATGATTTCATCAGGGAGAACCCCCAATATTTCGACACTTCAAACTTCGAAAAGGATAATGCATATGGCATTAAGCAAGCCAATAGGAAAAAGATTGGGTTGTTCAAGGATAAATTAGGCGGCTTGGTTATGGAGGAGTATGTCGGTATAAGAGCAAAGTTATACGCCTACAGATACGGAGGGCAGACAATTAAGAAAGCTAAGGGCATCACCAGGGCAGGCATGGATAAAATCGATTTCGGCCATTATTTTGAATGTTTAAAAGACCATAGCCTAAAAATTTATTCGATACAAATAACATTTCGGAGTAAACACCACAAAATTACAACAATTGAAACAAACAAATTGGCTTTGAAGGGAGGTGACGATAAGAGGAAGTTGATGGAAGGAAGCTATAAGACTGTAGCGTGGGGCCATTATTCCCTTAGACCCGGTGATTGCTAGTGCCTAAACTTTTAAATAATGTATATATTGTGTAAAATAGATATCAAATGTGTGAGGGTTTTTTGTGTAACACTTTTCCCTCAAAAAAGAAAAAAAATATGAATGCTTTTAAAAATAAAAATACTCATGATTTTACAATCATAAAACTTAAGTCTTTATTAATTCTTCACATATTACACCAAGTCCTTTATATCAATCCATTGAGTATCTGGAAAACCATACCACTTTACAAGAACTTTGTTTCCACGTTTACGTATAACCTTTTCTATTAAATATGTATTAGGATAGTTAGTCTTTTTTAGTTCATGTCCATAAAAGCCACCTTTTATGATTTCACCATTCCTATCCTTTAGTATGTATGTTGTAGGCTTGGTACGGTTCACACGAAATACTTTGAAGATTTCAACGCTCCAGTTAGATTCATAACCCTTTTCAAAATGTCCTTTATGTTTAGATATCCTGACATAATCACCAACACTAAACTTCCTTGAAGCCTTCTTCTCTCTTCGTTCTTGATTATAATTATACACAGTCAGAAGAAGATCGTTGTTTTTCACTTCATTAGGTTTCATGCGGATAGTTGAATGAAAAGTATCATTGTACTTTACAAGGATTCTAGGTAAAAGATCTAGCCACTTGTATGAGCCTTGGACTAAAAACTCTCGGTACATCATATTCTTCAAGGTTCGAATTAAACGTTCAACAGCCGCAGCCTTCACATTGGTATAGGTGCTGTAGTGGTTAATATTATACTTAAACATTAGCCGTTTAAAGAATGTGTTATAAAATTCTTTCCCGTTGTCACTTTGAATATTCCGGGGAGGGACATCCATTTCTTGTAATATATCCTCCATTGCCTTTGCAACATTAACTCCGCTCTTATCCTTTAAGGGTTTTGCATATGCCATTTTAGAGTAAAAGTTGATTGCGATCAGAATGTATTTGAAATTTTTGTTCACTCTTGCATATGGTATCATTTCAATCAAATCAATTTGTAATAAATCGTTCATACCTTTGCTGATAATTTTGCGTCGTAAATAGTTCCTCCTCGCCGACCCGTGAAGCTCTCTGGCGATATTCTGTTTGGCTGTCATGCTATAACTTTAGATGCTTTCAACTCCCTGATAAGTTCCTCAATCTCTTGAGTGTGACTATTATTACCAGCACCCCTCGATGCAATTAGTAACCTCAGCCTATTTACTAATGTGTTAGGGTTTCTCCAAAAAACGTAGTCAACCTCCTTATCAGACTTATGCTCCTTCCATGTCAGTCCTAGACCTGAATGTGTATTGAGCAAGGGGCGTATTATATTCTTGTATTTATACGATTTACCAGATTTCAAACGACCGTGCCTGGTGTAACCAGATCTATGAAGAAAAGTACTTTTCATAATCTTAGCGTACGTCTCCAAGTCTTCACTGGTGTATGCAGAAATCTGAGGCGTTCGCTTAAAGATGAGCTCCGTCAAACCGTCTGTAGACTCATACGTTTCATCACCTATCAATATTTGATTATTTATAAAATGAATATCTTTATTTCCAAGCATATAACTTCCATCCTGATATCTCACCCCGTACAATGTATCAATCCGGTCCTTGTCTTTTGAGCGAACGTGTTGAAGGAAAGTAGAAATACTTGTAGAATCATCATCTTCATTCTTGACTGTCTCCACAGCCAACCCTCGTTGACTGTCCAAAATATCCTTGAGGGGAGCGGTTACAGGCTTCAAAGCTTCGGACATGATATGCTGAGTCTCAAACCTGAGACCTTTTAGAGCTCTCAGTTTTTCTTTTACAGCCCTGGTATGCTCGGCTACAGACTGTTTAAGTCTTATGCTTTCACTATCCATCTTACAAATGACGTGAAAATAGACGATTACATTCAATTTATAGTCTGCGTCCACTTTGAGTTCTCATCGTATCGATAGCCTTAGCTAACATCTCTATCGAAGTTCTCAGTTGCTCGGTTTCTTTCTTATGTTCCTGCGTATGTGTCTTGAACGCTTCAGCAAAGATTGCCGTATTAGCGTACAGGCTTCTGGTTGATTCTTCTAGACTCGTCATTTGCTGCACATTAGTTTTGTAAGCGTCCATCATCATATTTACATTTTCCTCCACTTTCTTAAGTTTATCATTGCATGAATCAGTTTTGAGAGTATTCAAAACCTCTGTCTTTAACTGTCCGACTGTAGCCTCTAAATCTGAAACTCGCTTCATCGCTAACTTTTCTAAATTGCTAATTTTCTGATTGCAAAGATTCTGAAGATTTGTTTTTTCTCTATCAAGCTCTGCGGTAACTTGTTTAATGGAGTCCATTACAGAATCCACTCTGTCTTTTGTAGAGGTTGTTAGAGTATCCACTTTACTCGTAGTTTTATTCAGATTTGCTGTGATGTCTAGCAGCTTTTTACCTATTTGCATCTCGATTTCCTTTGGTAAGTACCTATTTAACTGCTGTCGCGTCTCGTTCGATTTCCTAATGATCATAGCTCTAGCATATCTTTTATTTACAGCATCTGTATCTCCGAGAGGATCTGCTATATCAGTGATTCTCTTATTGTCGAATATAATGTTACCATTACCATCTCTCGTCTGCGTGCGTGAATTGACATATCCAGTGATGAACGTTTTATTCACAACATCGTTATCGTGAACAGGATCTAGCAATACCTTCAATCTAACTTTATCAATCACAATGTTATTTTCCTTATCTCTCTTGAGGATATATCTTGAAATCAATTCATCGAATTGGCCATTCGAATTGGCCATAACCTCAACATTGTTAGCAGCTTGCTGAGAGAAATCTTGCATTCTAATTTCGAGAGCATCCACATAATTCTTATTGGAAGCATCATGATTATCTTCAGGATCGTGAACGTTACACAATCTCTTATTCTTGAACTGATAATTTCCTTTGACATCTCTATTTATGATAAAACGATCAAACACTCTTCTAACTGGACCAGTTCTCTGAGAACCGAACCTATCGATGCTCATGGTTAACTACGAATGATCATTTTCTTTTTTGTCGAGCTTAATATATACATCAAAACCATTCCTATATCGTCCCTCATTCATGTGAAATTCAGGAACTATCACAACAAAGGGTCTTCCTTCTGTAGAGCTCTCCCAAACGTTCTTACATAGATCTTTAAATTCGTTGTAGGTCATGTCGGTATTTACATAATCTTCGTAAATGTGCTTTAAGTTTAAATTGTCTTGCCTGAAGAGTATTATCATGTTTGTATTATCGCGAATTAAATGTTTTGGAACTTTAGCATAGGACTGTGCTAGATATACAGAGTCGACATTTCGATGTCTACCCATACTGTAAAAGGATGCTATCTTTTCCTGCTTTTCAGTGATGACGTCATCAAATATAAAGATTGAATTTTCTTCGACTTCAGAAGGATGCAAAACATCATCCCCGTTGTCGAAGGTGTTCATCTCTATACCTTCGATGTTTCCAATCACTTTAATTAGATATTGGTACTTTGGTTGATAGAGAGACTTTGAATAAATATATAAATTTTCAAAACGTAGTCCAATCTCATGGAGTAGCATATTGAGTAATACGTTTGTTTTCCCTGCACTGGAGCTCCCTAAAATAAGAGCTCTGACATTAGATGGAAATAACTTGCCATGACGATCACTTCTAAAGTCACTTTCAAAGTCTAATACCTGAATAGGTAGAGAGCAGTGCTGCTTAACAAGCTCCATGTTAACAACTAACTTATAACATGTATGTGCATTGTTTATATATATTACCGTTTGTAAAAGTAGTTAATGATTGACTGCAATGATATAAAATGGCTAATGCATTCAATTACTCGTTTAGTCTATCATGAGAGCTAAGAGAGGGAGGTCGTTGCAGTATAAGCGCGGCTCTGGAATTATTAATTCTATAATTAATTCGCTCCCCTTTGAAGCTCACTTACCTGGATATAGATATTGCGGGCCTGGTACTAAATTGGAAAAACGTCTAAAAAGAGGAGACCCGGGAATTAACCAATTAGACACAGCTTGCAAACAGCACGACCTCGCGTACGCTGAGAATAAGGACACCGCTTCAAGACAAATAGCGGATAAGATTCTTGCAGAGAAGGCTTGGAAACGTGTGCAGTCATCAGATTCAACTTTTGGTGAAAGGTTAGCTGCAAGGCTAGTAACTGCAATCATGAAGGGAAAGGTTGCAGTGGGAGCCGGAAAGAGGAAGAAGAAGAGAGGAGGGTTTTTACCGTTGATTCCCATCATTGCTGCTTTAGGCGCTGCAGCAGGTGGCGCTGCTCAGATAGCCTCTGCAGTCAATAAAAAAAAGGCTGCTGATAGACACTTGGCAGAAGTTGCGAGGCATAACAAGGCGATGGAGACCCAAGGAAAGGGGCTCCGGAAGAGTAGGTGTAAGAAGAGGAATAAAGGAGGATTCTTACCTGCAATGTCGCTGATGTCGTCTTTAGCCGCTGCATCTAAAACAGCGAGGTCTTTGAAAAAAAGGGGATCTAAAGGCGAGGGTTTAAAGAAGAAGGCAAAAAACGGAGGAAGAGGATTGTACATATACCGGAGGAAGCCCTAAGTAACGTAGCCCTCGAATATTATGCTAAACGTTTAAAAATTCCTTATTTTAGAGGGGTTTATATGATTGACAAACTTCCTTTAAAACCACACTGCAAAGAGAGACTTATTACCAATCTCGATACATCAGATAATGAAGGAACACACTGGGTTGCTATAAGGAAAGAAGGTGATGTCGCATACTACTTTGATAGTTTCGGTAATTTGAAGCCGCCTCCTGAGATTGAGAAATATCTACAAGACGTTAAAATCTACTATAATACACAGAGATACCAGAATTTCGATTCAGTCATCTGCGGACACTTGTGCTTGCAATTTCTTTTATCCTAGAAGCTGCTTCATCGTCAAGATGAGTTATACAGTTACAGTGAGTGGGTCAGACACTGTTATTTCAACGTATCTAAACCCTCCTCTACAGCTAGATCCTCCAGGTCATTATGAGATTGCTCTCTTGAATTTTGAAACATTCTATTCAATACCAAATGTCGATGGAAGTAATAATAGATTTCATTATATTCATAATGGTAAACCTGAAACCATTGTCATCCCTCATGGAACCTATGAGATTGCCGATATCAATACATTTCTAAAGGATAAACTAGAATTGAATGATGAAGTCTTCTTCATAAGGCCTAACAATAATACAATGAAGGCTGAAATTAAATGGCCTTATACAATAGACTTTTCTAAGGAAAGATCTATTGGTTCGCTTCTAGGATTCACAGACACTAAAATAATTCCTGCTGGAGAAGCGGTCGAATCTGACGATCTTGTGAATATATTTAAAGTGAGTATCATACGTGTGGAGTGCAGTATTGCAACAGGCTCTTTCATTGACGGTAAAAGCGGACATTCGCTCTACGAGTTTTTCCCTTCTGTTCCGCCAGGCTATCATATCTCTCAAGAACCTTCGAACCCCATATATTTACCTGTCATAGATACAAACTATATAGACCAGATCACTATTCGAGTGGTAGATCAACACGGTAAGGCTATCAACTTCAGGAACGAAGTTATCACTACAAGACTCCACATAAGACGTAATGGCAATACATTTTAAAAGACACCTCAAATACTATAATAGACGACGTACACAGCGATCGAAGCATACTACCTCTCCAACTTCCGAGGAGTTAACACGTGCTAACCGCAAGTTCCTCGAAGAGTTAGGTTACAGGACGCTATAATGGACATCTTAAACGTGACAGAAGTTCCAGCCTTTGACGACAAGATCACCAAGGAGGAGGAGCATATTTTTCTTCCATACAACACCTCCGCTCTGGATGTAAACGATGAAATTAGAATACCATGTCAAGCTGAAGATTTGTATACGCTACCTAACAAGAGTTATCTCTACATCGAAGGTGCTCTCACCAAGGTAGATGGATCCCCTACTACTACATCGAAGCTCACTAATAATGCTATAACCTTCATGTTTGATGAGATACGTCTAGATATGAATGCTACAACTATAGACAGAACAAGGAATCCTGGAATTACTACAACTATACGAAATTATGTGACTCTCAACCCTATGGAATCGAATCGTCTGCTGAATGCTGGATGGGCCTATCCTGGTGAAGAAGTTGATATAGTACACGCGACGAATGGAGCTTTCAATGCTGTAGTCCCTCTCTCGATGCTCCTAGGATTTGCTGATGACCACAAGGAACTTATACTCAACAGCAAGTTTGAATTGATTCTCATAAGATCCAAAGATTCTAGAAACTGTGTCCTGAGTTCGAATGGAGAGGAAGCTAATGTATAGTTAACTAGAATCGAATGGAGGATGCCTGTAATTCGCCTTTCCGATGCTGAAAGAGTTCACATTCTAAAAATTGTCAAGTCTGATAAACCTCTACACCTTGCGTTTCGATCTATGGATCTTCATACCCATCCTGCTGTACCCCAGACAAGATCTTTCACGTGGAATGTAGCAACAACATCTAAGCTCGAGAAACCTCGCTTCATCATAGTGTGTGCTCAGACTGCAAGATTGGGTGATTATAGCAAGAACAGTTCCGAGTTTGATCACTGCAACATTACTAATATGAGACTATTCCTCAACAGTGAATGCTACCCCTACCATGATTTGAACTTGGACTTTAAAAATTCAAAGTTTGCTTCACTATATGAAATGTACTGTAAATTTCAAAGTTCCTATTATGAAAGAGAGAATTATCCTCTCTTGAAGAGAAAGGATTTTCTTCACCGTGCACCATTATTCGTAATAGACTGTTCTCACCAACCCGAGGAGGTTATAAATGGAGCTGTGAACATCAGAATCGAGATTCAAGCATCTGTAAATATACCAGCCCAGACGTCACTGTACTGCTTGATTCTACACGACAAAGTATTTACCTACAAACCTCTTTCTCACGTGATGCAAGCACTTATATAATTATGCATACGTTTGAGTGAATGGTTTTTGTAAAGGAATGTACAAGGATAAGTTTTATGAATAATAAATTGAATTCATATACTAAAACACTCTTTTATTGACTTTAGCATACATTTCAAACATTTTCCTTCTTCCCCTCCTACTCCCTGAAAAACTAATTGCTCCTGACTTGCAGAAATCATTTAAAATATTCAAATGTCTTTCAATATAGGGCGATAGCCGTTTTAGGTTCCTTACACCCTCAATGTCTAAAGATATTACATTATTATTTAAACATGTATTTATGAAATGAATTGAACTGTCAAAAAATACAATAATATTGTATGCATAAATTACATTGTCACAATATTCATCACACGCAAACTTTTTTTCTTGGCTTAGGTAATCTTCAATCATTGAAATGTTTTTGTATATTATATCCCAGTCTGATTTTGTAATATAAACAATTGATTTATCACTTTCACAATTTATGTAGAGGGATGGAATGTCGTAGTATAGTCCAATGTTCACGGAATGGGAGGGGGAGATGCTGACGTCATCAAACGCCTGTGATTGATTCTCCATGCTCCTCCGGAATATCTTCAATGAATAAGAAGACCCTTGGACCTTCGTTGAGGATTCTCCTCTTACACCTACTCTTCTGCTTTCTCTTCCCAGTCTCGTTCTGCCTCTTCCTCCGCTCCCTCCTCACACCCCTGCAACATATATTCAAAACAATGTTAGAAATAGGTTTAGTTAATGATTTCATGTCCTCTGAAAGAGAAAAATACATATATTAGAAGAATCCTCTCCCCTTGCCTCATAAAAAAGTACTATCAAAGTGTGTCATACTCACTTCAAGGGTTTGCACGATTCTGCGTGTATCTCGGGTGAGCAATCTGGAATCGTCTGATTTATCCCCTCCTGTACCCTCGTTGCTTTATCATCAGGGGTAGTAGTAATGTCGGGTAGTGGAGCAGCATCCTCGTCCATAGACTGCGTATTGCGCTCTGCGATTGGATATTCCTCTATATTGACAATACGTCTCTCAGGATCCAGCTACTCTATTGGCACGGGTACCTTAGGCTCAGTCATTCGCAGTCTGTAATAATTTAAGTTTAGGTTAGACATAGAGTACCATTAGAAGCAGTAAATGAAAATGTAATTTAACATTTCTTCTACTTACTCGTGTTTTCTCCTCCTGCGCTGGTAGACCTCGCAGTTGTCGTTACATAGGAAGAAGGATGTCATACGTTCATGCTGGGCTGGGTTAGTACAAAGTACAGAATGCATGTATGCCGTGCACGACTCTGTATCACATTCAGTTAGATGTTTCGAGACGAAGACATCGTCAACTTCCTCGACATCGCTAAGATCCTCCACATCATCAACCATGCGATTTTCACTGAAAGAATAAAATAATTTCAAGTTAGTTTTCATTTAACATGCGTACAATATATTACCGAGTTATAGAAATATATATATATATATTACTTACTTGTTCGCTCCTCGATAAACAGGACAGCTCTCTGTACACACTTTCAGTGTAGTCATCTGATCATGATGCGATGGTTGAGTACACAACACTGAATGCATTAAACCATTGCATGTTTCGGAATGGAAGTGTACGTAGTGAAAATAATCTTCTCCGCACTCGCTCCAGTAATCATTCATCTCAGATGCACGATTATCACCAGCCATTTCGATTATCACTGAACGAACAATAAATTGATCGCTCTGGCTGCCGACGTTCCTTATATACTGTTGACGGTGACGTCACGCGGCTGTGGAGGGGGATGAATGCATGTTGAGGCCTGTTATTCGCCTTCGGGCAGAAGCCGGCTGTCTATTTTTGAATACAAAGACCTTTTTTATAATAACATTTATATTATTTTACTCTAATGTTATCGGTATTTATTTTATTTTAATAACATATGTAGTATTCACCGATCAATGAGGCGCTTCTGAATTCTGAATACTTTATTCGCAATATTTTATTGAAAGAAATCAGAACTATGAAACTTAATCATTAATTATCAGTGGAAAAAATTGTCTAGACTTGGGTTTTTCTACAGTTTGTGATGGAAATTCTACGAGCTAAAAGGTATTTACATTGAGTGTCTGGATGTTTTTCAGAGCACTTAGGAAAACAATTACTGACATTGTTCGCTAATGGGGTGAAAGCGTCTAAAGTTGTCAGCTAATAGAGGTCACCGTTACAATCAGACAGAAGTAGGTTACGGGTTTTTTCATTACATGCCGGGCTCTTGTTCGCTAATGTGGTGAAAGCGTCTAACGGTCAGCTAATGTGGGTCACCGTTACCTCCAGGCGGAAGTAGGTCGTTCGCTAATGTATGTAAACAGATCCGGAATGTAAACTTAAAAGCCTATTAATGTGGTGAAAGCGTCTAACATGTTCAGCTAATGGACAAGCGCTTTCCCCAGATAGAAGAAGGCTGCAGTGTTCTCATTACATGACAGACTGTTCCCGTGAGCAGACTACTTATACTCACACCCCAACAAAACAATTCATTATTCAAAAAACTTAATTGCTCGAGGATGCAATGTGCAGACCTTAGTAATCATAAAAAAAAATGTTTGACGAACATTACCTAATTAATTTGCCGAGGGGCGGCAGGACTCGAGAAAACAAATCCCTCAAGTCAGCACGCCACGGCACGCGACTAGACCGCTTGGGGGAGGGGGTAGAACCTGTCGGCATCTTCGGCGGTCATTAGCGAGTTACATATGTTTACATATGTATTACCACACATATCCATTAGACTTGACATTAGCAGCGGTCATTAGCGGGTTACACGTGTTTACATATGTTTACATATGTTAAAACACATGTAATTACCCTTATCAGCTGTCGGCATCTTCCTTTGCGCTTAAGTCGCTATTCTATTACTACTAACGAGTTTTGCATAAATGGTAAACCATAAGAGATAGACAACATTTTACTACACAAAAATGTAGATGGCGTTAAAATACACAATTTATGTCATATACATTTTTTTTGTTGTTGAGTGAACCATTTTAGAGATATTGCTTGTTATTCCCTTATATTTTCAAACACTTTTTCTCAAATGGGAATTCGTTATTCATTTTTATGTCCTGGACATACAAAGAGAATGGAATGCGCCACATAGCAACCAGCTCTTCAAAAATTTGACTATCGCTTAAACACTACCATATTCCCCTTGCACCTATAAGAAAATTAGCAATAAGATTAACATCTGGATTAACATGAAGCATATGGAGAATAAGTGTTTATAAGAATAGTTAGGAAAAAACTATTACCGGAAGTATTTTTATCTTCCAACAGACGGAGGACAGCATGCTGGGACTTGATTCTAAACAGCCAAAACTGCCCAAGCTTGGGCACATACTTAATGGAAGTACGTGTACTAAGAGATAAGGTGTTTATGTAATTTTTCTTTAAACATATGTGGTGCTTGAGTACTTGTGCGCGACTGTGTGTGTGTGTGTGTGTGTTTGAGTGTGTGATTCAGAGTGTTTTTTTCAATTTTATACGTATGTATATAGTGCCGTGATTATAAAAAAAAATAATTCTTTTCTGGTTGATACTGCAAGTCACGTATACAGACCAGGTATTTTTCTAGAGAGCATGTACGGTCTTATGACCCATGTGACTGTGTTATGCAATTAATGTAATACTAAATACTTAATAAATACCACCACTACTAGTTTGTACAACAGTAGAGAAACTCATGTAAGTGTAACGCATCCGATTTTTTTTCCATCTACTACATTTTAATCCAAGAAAACCTTTGCACAAATAGCTACATTATACATTTCGTTATATATACAAAGAGAACAGCGATAGTCAAATGTTTAAGAACTGGACGCTATATGCTGGCCTTAAAATTCCACACTTTCCATAAAATCGCGAGAAACAAATAATATTGATAAGACTTTAAGAGAATGACTAATACATTAACAATTCGAAGCTTTAATAATGTATATCTTAGAAATTACTTATTTTAAATATACTGTATGTTTTAATGAGATCTAGATTTCCTTTGCAATACGTTTCCTTGTATCGTTTAATGCTCACCAGTAATACAAAAATTCTTTCGGATGAAGAGGCCTTCAAAGAATACTCCCAGGAAATTGAAGATGTACATTTCATTTTGTAGTGTAAATATATTTAACATATGGTACTTTAAATCCATATCGTTAGAGCTATGTTTTAAAAAATCAAAAGTTTCCTGAAGTGTTCCATGTAGTTTGTGACAGTGGCAGTAGACAGTGTTTACGGCATAGCCTGAACAACACAGGGGCCGCATAACTTCTCAATCCGCAGGCTGAGAAGACTCAGTCGATATATAACGAAATGTATAATAAAACTATTTCTGGAGATGTTTATATCGATTAACAAGAGGCAGAGAGAAGAATACGCTGTTTTTTTAAAGAATTCTTTGTGGAAAAGTGGGTATAGAGGGTCATGTGAGTGCTATATGTAAGGTTTTTGTTCAGTTTCTTCCTTGAGTACTTAGTTTCATCATAATGCGGCATTTTTTGTGATATACAAATCAAAATTTACGCTGGAGTTACGATATAGCTAATTGGTCTGATTGGATAACATCAACTCCCGCGCGCCCACACATCACACAAGCTATGGTATCTCTTACGACTCGCTATCACGGGGCCTCTTAGCGCCTCACCAGATGTGACGTAAGGACACTTTGCCCAAACCAGTGCCTATTCCAAATGTGACAATGACGAGACGTAGTGGGTTGCTGGTAGTTGGAATGGTGTGAAAGTGTGACACTGTTAGAGTGTAATTCTGATTCCAAGAGAGGCTTTAATGTTTCTAATAACAAATCTAAACTACATTGTAAGAGGGGGAGAATTAGAAGGTTTTGGGTTTACCTGGTTGAAGGAAGAAGCACGGCGTTCTATCTTCGTCGTGCCTAAGGCCTACGTTGATGTAAGGTAGCACAGAATAAATTAAAAGATCTGACCGTTTCAGAATCCGGCTAGGCAATTAGCAGGCCTTAAGAAAAACCCTAAGTTTAAATACTCGAGGTGTGTGCAGAGTATTGCTTTAGCCAGCACTATCATATGGGGTGTCAACATGATTTGTATAATCCTACCACGTGTCGAAACATGAGGTGATCATACCCCTGAAAATTATACCAACAAAACCCTGCTTACATAATCACCTGCAAAGTCACTCGCGAGAACTCTAAGAGCAAATTTACGTAGACAGATTGTTTTCTGAATATCTCAAACTCTCTAAAATTATATTTGCAACATTCTTGTAAAATGAAACTACCAACGTCACGATATCTTTGGTATAAACGTTGTTACCAACAATTTTCAAAAGCCTTATTTATATTTATCTGCAACCATTTAATAAGCGCTGCCTATAAAGACTCTTTCAACAAGAGTGTCCTATCTTTAACATGTGATAGCTGCTATTGTTATTGAGTTACAGCAGTCATTGTTTTCATGTGGTTACAGTTGTCATTGAAACATAGCTAGCATTCAGCAACGCGCAGAAACTGTGAAAATGTATTATCAAAATGGATCATGTGTTCGCCAAACCTTCCGTTTATAGCGTGAAGTTTATGGTGTGCATAATCGTCCCTGCGAGAGAACAATTCGGCGTTTGATCGATAAATTTGAAAGAAGTGGTTCTGTCAGCAATCAAAGAACGCCTGTACGTAATCGACGTAAGCGCTCCAACGAAAACATAGGCACCATTCGTGAGAGTGTACGCGAGAACGGAAACAAATCAATTGGTCGTCCGCGCAAGAATAGGGGATTTCGCCGGCCACAACTTAACGGATTCTGCATCTGGACTTGAAATTTCACGCTTACAAAATGGTGCTAACTCAAGAACTAAAGCCCAACGACCATAGATTGCTCCGTATATTTCCTGACTGGGCTATGCACCAACTGGAAGCTGATCCGGATTTTTGTCGAAAAATCATCTTCAGCGACGATGCCCACTTTTGGATGGATGGTTATGTTAACAAACAGAATTGCTGCTATTGGAGCAATCATAATCTAATGCAGATTCAAGAACGAACACTTCGTCCCCAAAAGGTTACTGTGTGATGTGGATTTTGGTATGGTGGAATCATTGGTCCATATTTTTTCCAAGATGAAGACGGAGAAGCTCTAACTGTCAATGGAGAAACATATCGGGCTCTTATAAGGTACTATTTTTGGCTTCAATTGTATGGTATGGATCTCAGAAATACTTGGTTCCAGCAAGATGGTGCCACATGTCATACTGCTGTCAGCAATCGATCTTTTGAAGGAGAAGTTCAGAGGTTTCATCATTTCCCGTGGTGATGTTAAATGGCCCCCGAAGTCATGTGATTTAACGCCGTTGGATTACTTCTTTTGGGGTTATGTTAAATCTCGAGTTTATGTTAACTAGCCAGAAACAGTAAGTGATATTATGAATAACATCACGCGTGTTATTCGTGAAGTTGGACCTAGTTTACGTTCTCCCGTCATGGAAAATTGGGTCAACCGTATACGCGCAACCCAATGAAGTCGCGGCGGTCACTTAATTGATGTTCTCTTCCACACGTAACGACATTAATTATATTCCAAAATAAAAAAATGAATAGACCTCTAACATTTATAGAACGTGTTTTATTTAAGTTCAAAGATAGGACACTCTTTGAACTTAAATAAGATAGGACACCCTATATATATATATTATGTCACCATGGTTTTGGCTTTCATTATGGCAACGAATAGGATGGATGATTCATACCGCATTGTTTTACATAGCACTTGTATGCTACTTCTTACTGTGCCTCAATGTACTTGACAAAAGCAACGCCACAACTGTCTGAACTGAAAGAAGTATCTATTATTCAGAATTAATTAGCAGATTTTTGATTTCAGATAGTGTGTATACAATTCTGTTGTTATCTTAAACAAATTAATATCGTTATTTTGTTTCTACATGAACTTTTCTATAATAAACGGAATAATATGAACTAGGTCTTGCTGATCGCGCGTTTATTGGTGTTGCTTTCTTCTGCTTTGTCACCCGATAGTTTTGGTTTTTCCCATCGCGAGGTTTTGGCGTATTCTGCACGTTCCTTTCGCGGCCACCTGCCGCGCGGAGTCGGGTTCGGGTGATTGCTGGGATCGATTCTCTTATGCGCGTTGGTTTCTGGAAGTGCCTTCAGTTAGATCTCTAGGTGAGTGTTTAATTTTTATTGCTAATAAAGTTTTACTACAGCGGGAAGCTAGTCTGTACTATCCGGTGTGTCGTTTGCTTGGATTTACCCGTTGCTATCATGCTTCTCATGTCGGATATACATATTTAACAGTCCTTTAAATTGTACTGAGAGTCACAGACACGTGTTTTTTCGTTAGTTTTAATAAGTTTTAACAATGTGTAAATTTATTGTGAATTATTGTTTTTATTCTTAATTCTTACATTTATAACTTTGTTACGAGACGAATCCGCGTACTGTTGATTGTATAAGGGGTGATAAACTGTTCTTTTAAGCTATGTATGAGTGTCCTAGTTTACACTAAGAGTACTCACGCCTACCTTATGTGTATTTAAGCTATTTGAGTAATTATTTTATGTCAAATTTACTAGTGCCTCCTTCACATTGAACAATTTGTGAATAATGAATTCTTGAATTTTCTATCAAGCCCGCCTTTGTATATGTTACTTTTATTACAAAGAGTTCTACTTGATTTTGGTGTTTTAAAAGGTAAAACCTTTTGGGAGGATTCTCCTACTGACGCTGACCTTTGACACATCTGTTTTGTTCCTTGCTGTCACTTCAGGAGACTCAGAGTCCCGGGTTCGATTGTTGGATGGTAGGGATTACTAACTTGTTCTGGTAGAGCTGAGGTTCTGGTTTTCAGGGGTGGTGACACTACCTTGATAATATTAATAATGCTGCCGGCGAAGTTTGAGTTATTATTTATTTATTTTGTCACGAAGATTCCTATCTGGTCGAGCCGCCACCTTCGTCGTCAAAACCACTGTTATTATTGTCATCACTTTCGAAGTCGCTACTCGTATGTTCTTCCGACTAGCCCCTCGAATTGCCTAGATTTCACAACTTCATTTTACACTTCGAACACTCTGATTATTTTCTTCTTATTTTTGTTTCATCAACCGTCCTCGTGGTTCGTTTTTACCCGAATGTGTCTCGGCGTTTCTTTTCTATTTTCACGCCTTTTTCCAAACTTAGAATTTCCCCCCACACTTTCTTATGTTTCGTTCCGTTTTAAGTTCAAACGTATCATGTGTTGTATACGCGATCTTTTGATTGGCTGTAATTTTTGTTTCATGATTTTATTATTGGCTACCCCCACTTTGACAACTTACACGTCTGCTTCTTACAGCTTATTTTGAGTTTTAAAATCTTCCCACGAATATTCTTAGATCGTAGATAAGACACGTATACTTTCTGACCCTGCTAAGCTTTGAAACCACTGTAAACTACACGTCCGAGCCAAAGTAAAAAGCGAAACTTCCGGTAGACTTCTTGACGCCGATAGCAGGTAGATACATCTGCTTTCGTTTCGAGGAAAACCAAAATTGTTTTTCTGGCTTTTCAACAAAACCCATTCCTAGTATGAATTTACAGAACGGGCGTCCTTTTATTTTATAAATTGATTCCGTTTATACCCTTTATCTCTTTTCAGCACACTTTCGTCGTTATGTTTGATTTTGATCGTATATTATTATTATTATTATTATTATTATTATTATTATTATTATTATTATTTTCCCTCCTGGGTCTCGATAACTGACTTTACTACCCTGCAGTGTGTTCAGCCGTGACCTCGTTTTCAGACCGAGTGCCTACTCGTAAGGAATACCTGTATCTTAGATGTGAGAATTAATACTAGTAAAAGCGCACCAGAAAGCGCAAGGCCTTGTTTCTGACTGGTGTAAGGGGATGCATGATTTATTTATGTTGCTTTGTCTCGCGAATAGTTTCCGCATTTGACGTCGCGAGGTTTTGGCGTATTCTCCGTGTTCCTTTCGCAGCCACCCGCCACGTTACATTCACAGGTCGGGTGATTGCTAGGATGGCCTTCCTTCTCGCATATGAGTTGGTTTCTGGCAGTGTCTTTGGTCAGATCTTTGGGCGAGTCTTTAAGTTTTATGGCCTATCAAACTTTTATTACAGCGGAACTTGGGCTTCTTCCTGGCCGGTGTGTCGTTTTCTGTTTTTCCGTTGCTATTAGGCTTTTCGTACCAGATGTACATATTTCAGAGTCTTTAGTTCTTACGCAAAGCCACAGTCACGTTTTGTTTACGTTAGTGTTAACCTTGTGTAAAGTTATTGCAAATTGTCATTGTTATTCTGTAATTCCGAAATTTACAACTTCTTTGAGATGAAACGACGGATTGTGTATTGTGTAAGGGTTGATTAACTGTAGCTTTAAGCTATGTATGACTGTTTTGAATTACGTTAAGGTCACTCTCGCTTCATTTATCTGCATTCAAGCTATTTATGGGTCTTTGTTTTGCGTCAAATGTACTAATGCCTCCTTCTTCTTGAACAGTTTGTGAGGAATCAAATCTTGAATTTGCCATCAAGTCCAGCTTTGTATATGTTGCTTTTATTAAAATTGTGTTCTACTTGATTTTTGGTGTTTTAAATGAGGAAACCCTTTGGAGGGGAGCAATTATTCTACCGTGACCTCGTTTTCAGTCCACCTGTTTCGTAAGGCTTACCCCCGTCTTAGATGTGAGAATTCATAACAGTAAAAGCGCACCAGACAGTGCAAGGCTTTTTTTTAGATTCAATCACAGAGTATCACAAGTTTTATTGCATGATGATGATGATGATGCTGTTGTTATTTGTAATCAAAGATCATCTCATGAACGCAGACAAGCATTATTAAATGGTCGCGAATAAACTATTTTATGAAACTAATGAGATGAACGTAATTACCGCTCTCATGTAATTACAGAACTCGTCTTACACCACATTCTTGTAAAATACATTCGAGCAGCAACGACTCTCATATTCCACTTGTCACATAAACAACTATTATTGGATGATTTAAGTAAAATATCACGTTTTACTGTTAATTTGGTTTTAAGGAGAGACAGGCTATTTAAAAGTTCACTCTTTTTTATTTATTTAAGAAGTGAAATTCTTACTGAACAGAATGATATAATGGTTCACATGGTTAAAGTATTATTTTTTCCACTGAATATCTATTTAATAGCGTAGTGCGCCCTTTAAATACCTGCCTTGCCTCCAATTTAAATTGGTTTTTCTCAAAACAACATTTTCTTTGCTTTATGTGGCTTTTTCTCTGAAAGCAGTAGGTCACTCGTAGTGGAATTTTGAAGGAATATGTAAAAATAATGTTTATTTTGAACTGCAATAATCTATGTATATTTAATAATATGGACATTAGTGAATTTAATGCAAAAAATATGCAATTTTGTTCAAGCATATCTTTTAATGAATTATAATTTTTGTGTAATATGTAATCAAGCTATTGGATTCATTATAGTCTAGAATTAAAGAAATGTTTAGGGCTTCTGTATTAAATTTCAAATTTGTACATCATTTCAATGTATCCTTCTGCAAAATCTGAACAAAGTTTTATTAAAAACTGCATAACCTCAGAATAAAAACATCAGATTCATAATCGATACTTATCAGATATATACAGAATTTATGTTGCTCATGTAGCAGAAATTATTATACATACATATGAAATTTGGTCAGCTTATCGTCAATAGCTTAAGAGAAATTGGTGTTTTAATAAACTATATACTTTTGCTTATTCCAGTCACCTATCTTCCCTTAAATGTTTCTGTGAATACTTCGATAAACACCTGAATATATTTGTATATGATTAAGTAGTGTGCTTAAGGTCAATCTTTCTGTTAGGGAAATTATTCGTTAAAATTCTGATGTGTTACATTCACACGACTTTCTCTACACTTTATCGCTTTATTAGTTGGTATACAAACTATTCTTACTAAAGCTTACTTGTCAGTTTACTTTATTTTAATCCAAATAAATATTTACAGAAATAGCTGCATTACACGTTTCGTTACAAATACAAGGGTGACAGCGACAGTCAAGTGTTTAAGAACTGGACGCTATATGCCGTCTTAAAATTCCATACTGTTTCCATGCAATGGCAAGAAGCAGCTGAATGTTGAAAGGACTAAAGCATGACCAATTAAAACCATCAATAATGGATATCTCGGTGACACAAATAGATTATCTGAAATAAATTTAGTGCTTTAAGGATATCTACATTCCTTATGTAATAGGTATTCTTCTATCGCTTAACGTTTACTAATTAAACAAGATTATACAACATTTTTTTCAAATAAAGAGGACTTCATAGATTATTCAAAATATTCATTTTATTTGCCATGTAATTATAATTAATATGTAATATTTTAATCAAAACCATAAGCCATTTTTTAGAAAATAATATTTTTCGGATAATGTTCCATATAAAGGTACCTTAGAATGGGGAGAGGTTTTTTAATATGTTTGTTTCACATCTTCAGACGACTTTGAACCTAAATAACACGTTTAGTGTTGATCAGAATTTCGTTTCTGAATTATTCTTTTCACAGACACGTACAGGACCTTTTTCTAAAATAGCTTTTTGTATACAGAGGGCCTCAAAACATGTACTTCCGATTAATTCTCGGTATAGAATGTTTGTGTACAATGCAATACCTTCTCTACGTACTATTTACGTGATAGAGAATTAAAAAATAACTTTTATTTTATATTTATGATAATTGTATAAACTAGTGAAAATAAGATTGACGTTTGAAAGCATCGAAAATAATTGTTTGGAGGTAAATTATGTAGTTTTTCATTTCCAAAAGGTTTAAACAGTGGTGTCTGTAACTGGCGAAGTTAGCATATACATGTACGCTAAGTTCGTTACCTGGTGTGCTTTCAAACTAATGAATATTTAACACCATTAGATAAACAATTCACTGTAGTTTAATACATGACGAAAATTACATTGAAATATGCTAAGTATATGCATTAAAGTTTTGTAGTAATTCTATAAATAATAATTAATACACGGATAATTTCAAATTTGCAATGGAAATCACATTGAGAAAAAACTTGATTTGATACTAATTCAGTATCCCCCACTAGCTGAAAACGAGTGATAGACCGAGAAACGAATAAGGGCAATAAGCATAGGTGATGTACATATTGAGGTTTTCAATGCCGACGTCATGACTAATAAATGAATTACGACTATCCGGGCTTGTAGGCCGTGGTCTAGAAGGCATCGTGGATACCGAAGTTTTGCCAAGTACAGCGCTTAGCATCTTCAGGCTCCGACTACCGCAGACGCTGAATCACTTCACCCTGAAGATGAAAAGCGCTGTACTTGGCGAAACGTCAGTATCCACGATGACTTCTAGACCACGGCCTACAAGATCGGTAATAGCAATTCAATTATTAGCATAGTTTATCTTCGTTAAAAACCTGTCTGGGGAAGACTTGCAGCATTTAATACATTTTTACTTAAGGCGAGACCGTTCAGATCTGAGAAGGCTGCAAGCAGGGAAGCCGGGGTGCAAGAAGAGTTAAACGTTGGTTTAGTGATTTATTTATTTTGTTTGTCAAATTCTTCACTTATTGTTCGGGTGTTGTGTATATTAAATTCACTTAAAGGTTCTATGTTTACTGTATTAGGGTATAACAATGCACTGTATTACGGTTTACTGCTGTTCTAGGGTTGTTTATATAGGGTAGGAGACCTACGATTATCGTTTAAAGTATGAAAGAGCGTGTTGTGTTAGTATTTCTCCTTATTATATATTTCACTTTCTCTACTACGTATAAGTAAGTAGGGTAAGTGTCGCAATCCAACCCAAAAATTCCACCGCGATTTCACCGGAAATACATATTTTGAGGTGACCTGAATCCAAATCAGGCATTTTTGGAAACATGTCCATGCGTGTGTGTGAGTCTGTCTGTCTGTCTGTCTCGCGGTGAACAACAGCATAACTAAATAATCTGATGTGTTACACTCACATGACTTCCTCTACTCTTGTACAAACTATTTCTACAAGCGCCTATTCTCCATATGCTTATGTTAATCGAATTATCGAGATGTTAATCTTATTGCTAATTTTCTTGTAGATGCAATGGGAATATGGTAGGCTTTAAGCGATAGTCAAATCCTTTTAAGAGCTGGTTGCTATGTGGTGCATTCCATTCTCTTTGTATGTCCAGGAGATAACAGAAATGAAAAACGAATTCCCATTTGAGAAAAAGTACAAGTATTGGAAAATTTAAGGGAATAACAAGCAATATCTCGAAAATGATTCACTCAACAAAAAAATGTATATGACATAAATTGTGTACTTTAACGCGATCTGCATTTTTGTGTAGTAAAACTTTGTCTATCTCTTATGGTTTACCAGTTATGCAAAAGTCTTCACAATGAAGAATACTTTTGGAGACATTCCCAGAAAATACGAGATACACATTTCATTTTTCATGAAAATATCTTAAATATATGATATTTTAATAAAAATCGTTAGAGCCATTTTTGAGAAAGTTAAAACTTTCGAAAAATGTTCCATGTAAAGGGTAATCTGGGGTGGGGGGATTTTCCTGAAAACCTTCATGTCGCATCTCTGGAAGATACTGAACCTAAATACCAAGTTTGGTGTCTATTCGACTGTTTGTTTCTGAGTTATGGTGTTCACACACACAGACACACACACGCACACAGACACACATACACACACGTACATGTTTCGAAACATGCTTTTTTGGATTCAGAGCGTCTCAAAACATGTATTTCCGGAGAAATCTCGGTATCGAATGTTTGAGTGGAATACAATACTTCCCCTACTTACTGTAAGTAGTAGAGAAAGTAAAAACGAAAATTCGGATAAATACCAAACTTGATATTTATTTACAGTATCTTCCAAGGATGCGACACGAAGATTTTCAACAGAATCCCTTTACTCTAGACTACCCTTTACATAGAACATTTTTTGACAATTTTGATTTCCTTAAAAATGGCTGTAATGATTTTGATTAAAATGCAAAATAGTTTAAGATACTTTTATGCCAAATAAACCATTGAATTTTCTGAGATAATCTTCATTTTTAATGACTTTTCATACTGGTAAACCATAAGAGATAGACAAATGGTTACTACACAAAAATGTAGATATCACCAATACACAATTTATGTTACATACATAACAATGGTTGCATTGTTTGTGGAGTGGACCATTTCCGAGATATTCATTGTTATTTGTTGGAAATTACCAAAACTTATACTTATTCCCAAAAGGGATTTCGTTACATATTTGTTTTTTCATATCCTGGACATGTGAAGAGAGTGGAATGCTCCACATAGCAACCAGCTCTTAAAATATTTGACCGCCGCTTAAAGCCTACCATATTCGCCTTGAATCTACAACAAAATTAGCAAGAAGATAGTTTCTACAAATTTTTATCTCGATTAACATGAAGTAGATGGAAAATAAGCATTTGTAAAATAGTTTGTAGTTTGTCAAGAGTAGAGAAAGCCATGTGGATGAAACACGTCAGAATTTTTGTCGTTTCCTTCAATTTTTGACTTATTGTGATTATGATTATTATTGCTATTAATCTTGCTCAATAAAAAGGACGTAGGGTCTGCAGATCCATGCGATTGATAGTCATCTATGTCTGTATACCGTTATTTAAATAATATTCATTCATTCAATATAGCCATTATGCTGTATTACGTCAATATAGAAAATATAATTCTAATAATACAGCTATGAAGCGCATGATATAATGTACTAGATAATCCTGTTAATCATACCATATGATGAAGTAGCTTTTACATAGTTGCGGAGCCGTTGTATCGAGGTCAGTGTATGCTATGGGACTCGGGTTTTTGACAGTATATGCCGAGCTGGGTTGTTCAAATTTTACTCACGAAGATAACGGGACCAAGCTAGGATGCGTTCAACTTGCCTTCCTGGTCGGCTGCGTACGGTTAATGATCTCCCTTCAGAATAATATCACGTAAGTCCTCGTTTATGCATGCGATTTTACGTCGCACAACAAGGAATGATGCGACGCGTAGAACTTATAAGTGGTAAATTTATGCGTGCAACGTGTCGAAATCAGTTCTATTAGCCATTTGCCACATTTGGTTCGACAACTAGACTGGATCCCTGTGATGTACTATTACTATAAACTCTTAACTCGAAACAAATATTATGTACTTCCTCTACTCCGTAGTTTATTAGTGTGTACACCAAGTATTATTATAATATTTATTTAGTTATACACTCCGTGATCAAAAGTATCCGGACACCTGGCTGAAAATGACGTACAAGTTTGTGGTGCCCTCCATCGGTAATGCTGGAAGTTAATATAGTGTCGGCCCACACTTAGCCTTGATGACAGCGTTCACTCTCGCAGGCATACTTTTAATCAGGTGCTGGAAGGTTTCTTGGGGAATGGCAGCGCATTCTTCACGGATTGCGGAACTGAGGAGAGGTATCGAAGTAGGTCGGTGAGACCTGACATGACGTCGGCGTTCCAAAACATCCCAAAAGTGTTATATAGGATTCAAGTCAGGACTCTGTGCAGGCCAGTCCATTACAGGTATGTTATTGTCGTGTAAGCGCTCCGCCACAGCCCGTGCGCTATGAACAGGTGCTCGATCGTGTTGAAAGATGCAATCGCCATCCCCGAATTGCTCTTCAACAGTGGGAAGCAAGAAGGTCCTTAAAATATCAATAGGTCTGCGCTGTGATCGTGCTACGCAAAACACAAGGGGTACAAGCCCCCTCCAGGAAAAACACGACCACGCCATAACACCATCAGCTCCGAATTTCACTTTTGGCACAACATACGTTGGCAGATGACATTCACCGGGCATTCGCCGTACCCACACCCTGCCATCGGATCACCACATTCTGTACCGTGATTGGATACTCTACACAACGTTTTGCCACTGTTTAATTGTGTAATGTTGACGCTCCTTACACCAAGCGAGGCGTCGTTTGGCGTTTTCTTGCGTGATGTGTGGCTTATGAGCAGCGATCGACCGTGGAATCCAAGGTTTCTCACCTCACACCTAACTGCCGTAGTACTTGGAGTGAATCCTGATGCAGTTTGGAAGTCCTGTGTGATGGTCTGGATAGATGTGTGCTTATTACTTTTTACGACCCTCTTCAAATGTCAGCGGTCTCTGTCAGTCAACAAAAGTGATCGGCCTATACGCTTTTGTGCTGTACATGTCCCTTCACGTTTCTACTTCACTATCACATCAGAAACAGTGGACCTAGGGATGTTTAAGAGTGTGGAAATCTCTTGTAAAGACTTCTGACACAGCTGACACCCAGTCACCTGACCACATTCGAAGTCTGAGAGTTCCACGGAGCGTCCCATTCTGCTGTTTCACGATGTCTAATGAATACTGAAGTCGCGGATAATGAGTACCAGCATGTTGGTGGCAGCACAATGAAGCTAAGATGAAAAACGTATGTTTGTGAGGGTGTCCGGATACTTTTGATCACATAGGGTATTATATTTACTATTACATTACATATTTTTTATTGTTATAAACATAACCTTATTTCTCTAACTACTTCATTTTAATCGAGATAAACCTCTGCATATGTAGTTACATTACACATTTCGTTAGAGTATAAAGCAAACAGCGATAGTCATATGTTTAACAACTTGACGTTATATGCTGGCTTTAAGATTCTAAGCTACTTCAATGCAATAACGGGAAGCCACTGAAAATGACAGGACTTAAAAGTATTGAGCAAATCCAATCATTAATAACAGCTATCTCGATAATGACCAATTCCATAAAAAAACGTATTTGAAATAAACTGCGTATTTACAGAGATCTACACTTTTTTGTGCAGTACGTTTTCGTCTATCGGTTAACGTTTACCAGTTATACAAAACTATAAAAAATTCCTTCCGAATGAAGAGGACTTCACAGCTATTCCAAGAAAATTTAACATATACATTTTATTCGTCATGTAAATATCTTTGTATATGATATTTTAATCAAAATCCTTAGAGCCATTTGTGAGAAATTCGACATTACCGCAAAATTATCTATGTAAAGGGATACATATTTTGAGTGGAATGCAAAAAATATTTTCTCTGCATACTATGTAGTGTTACGAAAAGTAAAACAAAAGCAAGAAAAAAGTACAGACGAGTGGAGTGTACGATATATCCATAAACAATACAAAGTTCATGTGTTTAGGAACCTCTTTGGTAAATTGCTTCTTGTCACGATCCTTGTAATTTTCTGACGAACATCCTGTATTGAACTCCCAATAATAATTTCTTCTATAAAATCTCCTGTATCCATACTTGATACAAGTTTGAACGCGACAATAGGTTCACTCTCGCACAAATACAAACAATCAGAACCACAGCTCTGTATTTCCCAAAGTGGCAGAACTGACTCGCTTATCTCTCCCACAATGTGGCAATGCGAGCGCATAAACAAGCCCATATGCACCCATGGATATTGAGGTCATACGGCTGTAGCATATGTCAGGCGGACTGAAAGACTTTGCGACGTGTTTTTCAGGTCGTGCGACATGTCTTATTGCATAAATGCTTCCATTTAACTCGATGTACTGTCAGATCGCGTGCCAAATGGAGCCCAACGAGTTCAATAAGTGCCACTTCCCGCAGTTTAGGTAATTTCTGTTCCAGAATATTCTAGTAACCTCCCTTTCTAGAAAGTTAAGTTTTGTATGAGGGTCCTATATAACGGCTCCTCTTGTTCGGACAGTCGGTACACAGTTGAGAAGTAGTTTCAGCCCCATGTATGGACGCCAATTTGAAGAAGTAGTTTCAGCCCCACGTATGGACGCCAATTTGAAGAAGTGGTTTCAGCCCCACGTATGGACGCCAATTTGAAGAAGTAGTTTCAGCCCCACGTATGGACGCCAATTTGAAGAAGTGGTTTCAGCCCCACGTATGGACGCCAATTTGAAGAAGTAGTTTCAGCCCCACGTATGGACGCCAATTTGAAGAAGTAGTTTCAGCCCCATGTATGGACGCCAATTTGAAGATGTAGTTTCAGCCCCACGTATGGACGCCAATTTGAAGAAGTAGTTTCAGCCCCAGGTATGGACGCCAATTTGAAGAAGTAGTTTCAGCCCCATGTATGGACGCCAATTTGAAGAAGTAGTTTCAGCCCCATGTATGGACGCCAATTTTAAGTAGTTTCAGCCCCATGTATGGACGCCAATTTGAAGAAGTAGTTTCAGCCCCATGTATGGACGCCAATTTGAAGAAGTAGTTTCAGCCCCATGTATGGACGCCAATTTGAAGTAGTTTCAGCCCCATGTATGGACGCCAATTTGAAGAAGTAGTTTCAGCCCCACGTATGGACGCCAATTTGAGAAGATGTTTTGTTACGTTATTTATTAGCACCACGCTTTGGGCGTCTTTTAAGTAGGTCGTATTGAAGGAGTTGTATTATAGTTCAACTGTTGGGGAGCCGAAGTTGTATTAGTTGCAACCACACCTATAGTGCCCGCTTTCCGATAGCCTTCGCCCCAAATGTGCTATCAGGTGGCCTTTGCCCCAAGTTTAAAAAAGTATTAACTTTATAATTTGACTTTTTCTTTAAATATTATATATTTATGTTTGCCTCGGCTGCGTCAGTATTATTGTTAGGACACGTTTCTCTTATGCAGGGTTGTGATGCGACTAGAATGCAGGCTTACACAGATTATAGTTTTACTTCACTCCTTTTATTTATGCTTGACACGATTTAAATAACAATTCACAGATATAGAGAGCTGTGAGATTGTTTTTATTAATTAATTACACTTTTTAACACGTAAACTTATTTTTCGTCTCATACGAATACATATTAAATCTCTCGAGGACGCATAAGCAACGCATCCAGTTATGAGTACTGTCTGCAGGCAAGTGACTTCTAGATTTGTAAATTTTGCTATATTTCAAGTCTCTGATTGGCTAATCCTACTCCAATACAATACCTTCATTTAACTAAAGCTTTCTCCGGTTGTTGATTGGCTATTTTTAAACTGTCTCAAAAATATATTATTGCTTTCAAGATTCACAAGTAACATTTAAACTCTCAAACTCATTATTGCCTCGAGGTTACCTCATTGTTAGCAACTTTTAACTTATTTCTCACAGCTCCTACATTATTAAATTACGTAATACATTCACATAACATTATTACACATGGAGACAAGAATACAAACATATACAATGACTGTTACATACTATTTTGCAAAGTATTACATACATATATTGCTTCAAGGCGGGCTGTTATTGAATTTACATGTTATATAATTAGTATGCAAATATTTAACTGTTAAAATACTGCCTCACAGTTAAGACGGGTTTTCCTAGCAACGCACATTCTACGCCGTGTGCAACGTAACACGTCGAGCGCAATACGCACAAGACTCAAACAATGAAAAATAGTTGAAATGTTTTCCTAAACTACGCAGTTCGTTTTGCGCCAGCATAATGAGCCTGGCGTGACAGACCTACTGCATCGAGAGGAGTCTAATGCGATATGCGCTGCATAATAGATACTAGTGTGTGGAGTTATATTTGATACAAAATGACACCTCCTACTGTTAGATTTCAACTCCAGGAGACGAACAGCTAATTGAATTGGTTGCTAGACATTCCATTTTGATGGAATATACTGAATGCAGATTTCAAAAACACTTTAAAGAAGGATTTAATACGGAAAGAGATTGGAAAAATGGAGAAGAAAACAGGCACGGTTTATTTTATAAATCAGATGCATGTTACTTTCTATAAATGTTATCTTATAACTATTGATGCAATTTTAGTAGGACAATAATTTACAACATGAAGGGACAACAAAACTTAACAAAGTTAATTAACCAGTTTTTCACTTAATTCTGAATTAATTAAGAAATTCTGATATGTTACACTCACATGACTTTCTATACTCTTCTACACACTATTTTTACAAACTCTTATTCTCCATCTATTACATATTAATCGAGATAAACATTAGCAGAAACGATCTTTTGACATGCAAAGAGAATTACATTTTACACATAGCGAACAGTTCTAAAAATATTTGACTATTGCTTAAGGCGTACTATGTTCCCCTTGTTTTGTAACAGCAAGAGCAATATAGAAATGCAGTAGCCTTTAAGCATCGACATATATCTTAATGACTGGTTGCTAGGTGCAACACCATTCTCTTTGCCACAGATTAATACTCTTTGCATATCCAAGACAAAAAAATGAATAACGAATTCCCATTTGAGAAAATAAGAATTGAAAAATTTAAGGGAATCACAAGCAAAATCTCGAAAATGGTACACTCAACAAAAAAGGCTTATATGACATAAATAGTGTATCTTAACGCGACCTACATTTTTTGTGTGCTAAAAGTTTGTCTATCTCTTATGGTTTACCAGTTATGCAAAAGTCGTTCTCATAGAAGAATACTTTTGGAGACATTCTCAGAAAATTCGAGATATACATTTCATTTGTCATGAAAGTACCTTAAACATATGATATTTTAATGAAAATCGTTAGAGACATTTTTGAGAAAATTAAAATTTTCGAAAAATGTTGCATGTAAAGGGTAATCTGGGGTGGGGGGATTTTCTTGAAAACCTTCGTGTCGCATCTCTGGAAGATACGAACCTAGATACCAAGTGCTTATCCGACTGTTCGTTTCTGAGTTATACTGTTCACAGACACACACACACACACACACACACTCACACTCACAGACACACACACACGGACATGTTTCCAAAAATGCTTTTCTTATTCAGGGGTCTCAAAACATGTATTTCCGGTGAAATCTCAGTGTCGAATTTTTGGGTGGAATACAATACTTCCCCTACTTACTGTACGTAGTAGAGAAAGTAAAAATGCAACTTTTCTTCCTAATACATACCCCAGAGTTAGGGCAAGTTTTTCTGCTGGTGAAATGCACAATTCCACTCGATTGCATGGTTTTGTATACAAGACATCTTGAATTAGGTTAACCAGGAAACTAAACTGCCCTCCACATTGTCTTCTAATAGGTGTTTCTCAATTAGTATTTTAAAAGCTCCCACATCTTCTCTATAAGAATACACTTCACTACAGGCTTCCTAATGCAATAAATCAACTACGTAATCAATTTCATCTTCTGCATCTCCAGTCTTCTAACAACCACAATAAGCAATTTTTTTTCTGTTTTGACACACACCCAATTTTTTAATCCGTTCACAACTGGATAGTTACTGCGACAAGCCACGTTTTAACCGCTTGTAGGAAAAAATACGCAGCGCATTACGTTACGCGTTCATGTTCAACGTTTTAATTACACGCGCCACAATAAGTGCGCCGCTAGGAAAACCCCCTTTAGGAAGTTACCAAGTGAAAAGCGTACAGTAAAAGTGTACAGTGCCATGATTCGACGGATCAGTTATGTTGTGTTCAGAAAGTGACGCAGTGTAACATTCGAGCTACGCTGAGTGTCTAAATGATGAAATGAAGTATGTTTCGCAGTAATTGGAGTTCTGATTTGTTACAATATGGAGAAAAACTCGTAGCAGACGAGGTTGGTGATTGACTTCAACATTTATTGAAGTCTGCTAGCTGGTGCCACTTTTCGGCTAATCATCGTATTTAATGAAAGTTTACTGGTGGTGAACCTTGGGAAACTGGCGAACTTAATATATTTTGTGTAATGATTCGTAATCGGACACAGTGCGGATTCTCCTATGGCATGGAATCGACCTTGCACTTCAAATATGATTTTCCGATCCAATTATCACTGCATTTCAAAGAGCTTTTCTGAAAATCTATTAAACTTGTAATATGCTTCATAGGCTTTTTCAGAAATGTCTCTGGTTTAACTTCAGACACAATGCTTTTGTACCTCCTTAAACCACTGATAGGGGTTCAAGCGGACCCCAGGCAGAAAACCCGAATAAATACAATATGATTATTATCTTATGTTCTAATTAGAACAAATAAAATCATTTTACAGTAACAATTCTGATGCCTCAATATTTCAGCACCAACAATGTACCTCAAAATTAGCAATGGCCAACAAACGATCGAATTAAAACTTACAATATTTTTTATTTTCCAGATTATAATTTGATTTATTTTTTTATTTTTCACCTTATTTTATATTTTATTTCTCACTGGGATTCACAACTGCATTTTAACATTTTTTGACGTACTACCAGTACCGTTTAAGTTTTTTTACATGGAGTTTACAATTCATGTTCACTAAGTGTAACATCCAAGACACACTACTCTCTGCATTTTCTTACAGTGGGTATCGCAAGTGAATTTCTTGCAACTATCACACTTCGTTCCAGCTTTTCTATCATTTTTTGGACATAACTGACATCGGCCTTTTAAAAGTTTCCCCTTTCCGTTACGACATGGCTACACATTGCAATGCACACTAGGATAGTACTAAACTGCTTCCACACAATTTCAAACAAACAATGCATGCTAAAATAACTGAAAAACACGAGGCAGCCAATATGCTGAAAATTTTATGAGACATGAAATGCTATGCGGGGTACAAGTTGACCCTAAATTGTATTTTATATTACTTTCTCTACCACGTATAGTAAGTAGGGTAAGTATTGCATTCGACCCAAAAATTCAACACCAAGATTTCTCCGGCAATACATGTTTTGAGGCCCGAATAAAACAAAAACATTTTTAGAAAAAAATTCATGTGTGTGTCTATGAACATTATAACCCATAAACAAAAACTCGGATAAATGCCAAGATTGGTTCAATATATTTCAAAGATACGATACGAAGATTTTCAAGAAAATACCCTACCCCAGATTACTCTTCACATGGAACAATTTTCCAAAATTTTGATTTTCTCAAAAATGGCTATTGAGATACTTTCAAGGCAAATGAAATGCATATCTTGAATTTTCTGGGAATGTCCCCAAAAGTCGTCTTCATTCTGAATGAATTTCGCATACCTGGTAAACCCTAAAAGATACGAGTAGACAAGTGTTTACCACAGAAACAATGAAGATCTCGCTAAAGCATACAATTTATGTCATATACGAGTACATTTTTTGAGCAACCATTTCCCAGGTATCCCTTGTTATTTGTTTGTATTTTCCAATATACTTTTTCTCAAATGGTTATTCCTATTCGTTTTTTATGTCCTAGACATGCAATAGTGAACGGAATACTCCACATAGCAACCAGCTCTTAAAATATTTGACTATCGCTTAAAGCCTACCATATTCTCCTTGCACCTACAAGAAAATTAGCAATAGGATTTTTATATGGATTAATATTAAATAACATAATTAATGCTGTACAAGAGTAGAGAAGTCATGTGAGTGTAACTGTGACTTTTTTAGAATCGTATTTATTGAACACTTTTCGATTTTATGGATATAAAACTGATTAATTTTTTAACACATTACAAAAGCTTCTAAATTCTGAATTAGATATTTCACTCATAAAAACCAAAACGTTTAACATTGTGGTCCAGCTAGACTCCGTATAGCAGTCTGAAGGTTAAAAAGCGTTAGAAATATTGCCCTACCACCCTTCATACTGTCATCTTTATTATTTAATCCCTTGAATAATGACATCACCAGTACGTTATAGTAGGACGTGAATACGCCTGAAGTAAACAAAGATTCTTCTGCATACCGATACGTTTGTTATTTGCTCATTATCTGCTGAGGATTTGGAGCAGGCACTAAACAACCTGCTAGGCTTTAGCACAAATGCAGCATGATTGTCAATCAACAAAAACAAAACAATGGCACCGCTAATAGAGATTTAGAAAGCTTGGTGTGCGACGGATTTGGGAAAGAGTAGTAAGGAACCCCAATGCTCATACTCGCTGAAAAAAAAAAATGTTACTTTCACATTGCTTATTACTGGGTATACACATTATACTTACGAACGTTTATATTCCTCTCTGATTCATTTTAATGGAGATAAATCTTTCCGGAAATAGCCGCATTATACATTTCGTTATATACACAAAGGAAATACTGATAGTCAAACGTTTAAGAACTGTACGTCAAATCCTGGCCTTAAAATTCCATATACTTTCCACGACATTGTGAGAAACAACCGAAAAACTACAGGACTTCAAACGTATTGAACAATTCTAAACACTAATAACGGATACTACGAAAATGCCTGATTCCACAAAAAGTAATTTATAATAAATCATGTGTTATAAAAAGATGTACATTTTTTGAGCAGTACGTTTTCGTCTATTGCTCAAGGTTTAGCAGTTATGTAAGCTTATGTAAATATCCTTTCGGATGAAGAGAACTTCACAGAAAATTCAAGATATACGTCGGGTTTGCCATGTAAATATCTTTAATGTATGGTATTTAATAAATAACCACTTTTTGGAAACTAAAAAATTTCGAAGAATGTTACTTTGTAAGTTGTAGTATAGGGTAAGTAGATTTTCTTTAAAATCTTCATGTCGTATTTTTGGAAGGTATTGAATCCTAAATATTGAGTTTGGTATTTATCCTACTTTTCCTTTTTGAATTATGCTATTTATAGACACACATGGTCCATTTTCTATTTTTTTTATTAATGTGACCTCAAAATATGTATTACTGATAAAATATTGGTATAGAATTCTTTAATGAAATGAAATTCCTGCTCTATCTACTATGTCGTGGTAGAAAATGAATGGAAACTGTGATCTGTTACATTCATATGACTTTCTCTGGTCTTTACAATTTATTTTTACAAATATTCACGTTAAACCTTATGTACTTGGCGTTAATCTGGATAAACGTTTGCAATAAAAATTTTATTACATCTTTCCTTGTAGGTACAAAGAGAATACGGAAGGGTGTAGCGAAGTTAAATCTTTGAAAAGTGCATCACTTTGTGAGCTTTAAAATTAATACTTTTCGCATGACATCAGGATAAACTTAACGAATGGGGACTTAGTGCTTCAAAAACATGTGTAACGTATTTGAAAATTAAACTAGTAAAAGGTAATATCTGGGAAATGATTACTACCAGAAACAAATTTAATGTGCTACATTCGCATGGCTTTCTCTACCCACGTTTAGTTCTTATAACTTCTATACCTAGGCAATAAGAGTTTATTTTTCTACCTATTACATATAAACATTTTCACAAGTAGCGTTCTGACACATTTCGTAGGTACAAGGGGATACAGAAAGCAGTAATCGATAGTCATATGTCTGTATATGTTGATCTTGGTATTGCATACTCCTTCATTGACATCGCCAGAAACAACTGCATACCGGCCACACTTTGAACATTCAAACCCATTTTTCTGGGTTATGGCTAATGCAACAGAAAAGTTATTTGATATAAAATAAATGATTTAAAGAGTTATATTCGTATTAATTTTTGCAGTAAGTTTTCTTCTATATCTTATGGTTGATCCTACATACAACATTATATAAAACTCCTTCCAAATGAGGACAACTTCACAGTATATCCCCAGAAAATTCAAGATATATGCATGGGTCTGAAAGGGGATATATTATACATATATAGAGGAATTGTACACATGAAAGGGGAACCATACATATAAGAATTGTACAGTAATAATTTAATTCACTAACATGTTAAAATATTCAACACCTAACATTTGTACAGAGCTGATTGTAAAACACGGGCAGGCTAGCAGAATTCCAAGAAATCATAAAGACCGTACCTGGCACCGAGCGGTACCACGCTACGTCATGGCGCCCAAGCGCACGGATATGAACCCGCACATTTTCATACATGTCAGGGTAACGCGGCCTGAGGGCCAATAGGAAACGTTGTTACATTTTCAAACGCGGAGAGGAGCATCACTGGGCTTCCGTATATAAGGGCAGACAAAGCCCCAGAACCCGCTCTTATTCTGATTATATCTCATCGAGAAGTCACGTCAACACGAGGTGCACGTGGGTGCACAAGGGTGGGGGTTGCGTGTGAATATAGCTAGGCTCCTGACCAACTTAAAGTGGTTGGATTATTATAATAATGGGATAAGCTAGCTGCCCATAACTATTCAAGGTGTGAAATAAACTTTATTGATTAAGGGAAACTCGCAATGTATTTTAATTTGCCTTACCCACTAGAACCTGAGATTCAATAATTAAACATAGCTAGGAATGGAATACTCAACAACCGACAAGCACCAATAGCCGAGGAAGAAGAACACTGTAACAGGCAACCACGACCCAAGGATCTTCGATTTCCAGCTACACAAGTCGCCCAACGACCGTTTCCCGCCACAGGTCATTCAATAATTAGTGGCAACAATGTATGTGGCGCTATCAGTGATAAACGATGAAAGCTGATAATAATCGAAAGAGGAGCATCTCAAGTTGTTATCTGTGAGTTTGAGGACAGTAATCTTATTTATAAGATATTTGTAGTGATGTTAATTTTTCGAGTGTTATCTGTAGTGCTCTAAAATGTTCAGTAAATACAAACAAAGATGCTTCATTAAAATTCAGATTGCAAGAGGCAAGAATGTTGGACAGTGCCATGCAGCATTACTGAAAGCTTGAGATAGAGAGATTTAACCATATCGTACCGTGGCTAGGTGGGCGCGCAGATGTAGGGAAGATGTTCATAAAAAAACGTGGAGCTGGCAGACTGCAATCAGCAAGTGAACGCTGTTAGAGCTCTGCTGGAAGAACACCGTTGTTGTACTTGTATTCAACTAGCAAGGAATTGCTCCTAGTACGAGTCTTCATATACATAAGAAGTTAAAGATGAGGAAAATCGGCGCTCGATGGGTTTCCAGACAATCTTGAAGAGGAAAACTTGCAGCAGAGAATAGAAACAGTGAAGATTGCACTGAGAACGCTATGGACGTGAATGCAAGTGTTTTCTTCGATATATAAGTTTAGATGGAACCTGGATTTAATGCTACCAAAAAAATTGACAAGACAATCAAATGAGTGGCGGCACAATGATTCCCCACGGCCAAAAAGGTTACGGGATCCATTTAAAGTCATGTTGGTAGTTGACGGTGTCCTTGACACTCATTCAATTCCTGCGGTAAATCGTGTGAATGGTGGATGTTAGTTACTTTCTGGAACACCATTTACAAATCTCCTGAATTCTCACCCTTTTGTGCTACATGTTAGTGATCGTTCTCATGACGTTGTTCTTGTGGTTAATTTATTTCATAGATGAAACTGGGAAATTATGGAGCATCCTCCATACTCCTCAGATATGAGTCCATGTGATTTTGACATTTTTGCGAAAATGACATATGAGGCAGTATTTTTAACACTTAAATGATTTTAGTCAAATTATATAACAAAAAATATAGTAACAGACCGCCTTAAAGCAATGTGTGTATGTAACAGTTCATAAAAAGTGTATATTACAGTCATTGTATATGTTTATATTATTGTATACGTATAATAATGTTATTGAATGTATTACGTAATTTAATAATGTAGGAGCTGTGAGAATAATAGGTTAAATGTTGCTAACAATGAGGTAACCTTCAGGTAATCATGAGTAAGAAAGTGTAATAATGTTACTAGTCATTCTTGGAGCAACAATAATGTAACTTTTGTGACATTTTATAAAATAGCCCATCAACAACCAGGAAAAAGCTTAAGTTAAATAAAAGTATTCTATTGGATTAAGTCAGTTGCTTGTAGACAGCGCTCATAACTGAACGCGTTGGTTGTAGACAGTGTTCCTAACCGGACGCAAGATGCGTCCTGGAGAAATTTAATACGTATTCGTGTGAGACGAAAATAGTTTACGTGTTAAAAATTGCAAGTAATTAGTAAAAGAATCTCACAGCTCTCTATATCAGTGAAGTGTTACATAAATTGTGTCAATGATTAATAAATATAGTGAAGTAAAAATTATATAATCTGTGTAAGCCTACATTCTTCAGGCGCACTACGCCTTGTAAAGAAATCCATGTCTCTAACAATAATACTGACGCAGCAGAGGCAAAAATAAATATATAATATTTAACGAAACAGTTACAAAATTACAAAGTTAATATTCTTTTAAACATTTGGGGCAAAGGCCACCGGAAAATAAATTTGGGACGAAGGCTACCGGGTACTATACGTGCGGTTGCAACTACTTCAAGTTCGGCTCCCCAACAGTTAAACTACAATACAACCCCTACTTCAAATTGGCTTACCATACGTGAAGCAACAACACAACACCACCATAAAATTAACCTTCTTCGAACTACCACTTAGAGGATTTCGCTTTATAACCAGACAGGCAATAACAGCAGCAGCAGAGTAGTCTGTTCGATTATTAGTGTAACAAGACGTTGTGGATAGCATCCATAGTCTCCCTGAAGTGTTGTGGCGGATAGAATGAGATTGCTTCTGAGCACAGCAACAATGACTGTTTAGAAAAAAGGTTTCCTTTCTTGATAATTTAAATGTTGCCACTAACTACTAAATTACCCATGTAATACCTTTTATTATACATGTAAATATGTAGCATTTTTAACAAAATGGTTATACACATTTTTATTAAATGTAAATTTTCGAAAACAAATTCCTGTCACACCTTTGGAATATTCTTTTTTTCACTGTTTAACCTCAGCTTATGTAGGACTTACAGGCGGGTGTGCCTCGGGTCAGAGGCCCGTCGAGGAGCAGACAGAATATCCAGGATGGGTGATCAGCCCGATGCCTGGTATGGGAGGAAGGAAGTGGATGAAACGAAATGATGGTGAAATGGATAAAAGGAAAGGTGATGATGGGGCAGTTGGTGGAATGAATGACGGGGGAAACCGGAGAACCCTGAGAAAACCCGCCCAGACGCCGCTTTGTCCACCACAAATCCCACATGCGGGTCTCTGGGATTGAACCCGTGCCGCCTCGGTGAGTGCGAGCGGTCTAACCACTCCGCCACGGCGCCGCCCCTTTGGAATATATTGAACTAAAATACCAGTTTAGTATTTATTTGGCATTTCGACTTTGGTTTGCGCTGTACAAAGACACACACACACACTCACACACATAAGGACTTCTATCTAAAAGTGTTTATTTAAGGGAAGAGGGTTCACGGAATTCCAATACAAGTGTTTCCGGTGAAATCTCGACACGAATTTTTGGGTGGTATTTAGTATTTACTCATATTAGGATAAGTACATAGTAGAGATATTAAAAACATGTTACGTTCGTAGAACTCTCTCTGTGCGTTCGTGAAATCATCAGCTCAGGAAATTCCTCACCGTAGAGAAACAGTATGTTACGGTGATTTTAAACAAACCGCCTTTGTATCAAAGGAATACTTCCGATTACAGCTTTAGCCTACGGTAGAAGAGGTGGTTTGTTTCTAGAATTGAAGCCTAACTTCGCAAAACATCGGTAGCGCTGGATTCACACCATCCTCATTTGCCATGTATACGGCGAATATCACATAATCGCATATATCAGAATAAGTGTTTTAAAAAAATCTGATGTGTTACACCCGCTTGACTTTCTTTACTCTTGTACAAACTATGTTTACAAACTCTTATTCTCCATCTATTTCATATTAATCGACATAAACATTTGCAGAAACGATCTTTTTACATGCAAAGAGAATTACATTTTACACATAGCGACCAGCTCTAAAAATGTTTGACTATGGCTTAAGGCCTACTATATTCCCCTTGTTTTGTATTTGCAATGGCAATATAAAGCCTTTAAGCATAGACATATCTCTTAATAGCTGCTTGCTAGGTGCACCACCATTCTCTTTGCCACAGATTAATACTCTTTGCATATCCAAGAAAAAAATGAATAACGAATTCCCATTTGAGAAAATGAGTATTGGAAAATTTAAGGGACTAACAAGGAATATCTCGAAAATGGTTCATTCAACAAAACAAATACGTATATGACATAAATTGTGTATTTTAACACGATCTACATCATTTGTGTAGTAAAATTTTGTCAATCTCTTATGATTTACCAGTTATGCAAAAGTCGTTTACAATGAAGAATACTTTTGCAGACATTCTAGATATACATTTCATTTGTCATAAAAAATATCTTAAACATGTGATAATTTAAAGAAAATCGTTAGACCTATTTTTGAGGAAACTAAAGGTTTCGAAAAATGTTCTATGTAAAGGGTAATCTGGGGTGGAGGGATTTTGTTGGAAACCTTCGTGTCGCATCTCTGGAAGACACTGAACCTAAATACTAAGTTTGGTGTTTACCCAACTGTTCGTTTCTGAGTTATGCTGTTCAAAGACACTCACACGGACATGGTTCCAAAAATGTTTTTTTTGGATTCAGGGGTCTCAAAACATGCATTTCAGGTGAAATTTCGGTATGGAATTTTTGTGTGGAATGCAATACTTCTCCTACTTACTATACATAGCAGAGAAAGTAAAAGGAATGACTTTAGAACACAAAGAAAACAATTCTGTTGTGTTGCACTCATATGCCTGTCCCTACTCTTGTACAGACTATTTTTACAAACGCTTATTCTCCATTTACTGCATGTTTCTTTTTTGTTAATTTGCTTGCACGTGCAAGGGGAGTATGGTAGGCTTTAAGCGATAGTCAAATGATTTAAGAGTTGTTTACTATTTGCAGCCTTTCATTCTCTTTGAATGTCCAGAGCATAAAAAACGAATAGCGAATTCGTATTTAAGAATATTGGAATATTCAAGCATACAACAAGGAATATCTCGGAAATGGTTCACGCCTTAAACAAACTGTATATAACATAAATTGTGTGTTTTACGAGATTTACATTTTATTGTACTACAATGTTGTCTATCTCTTACAGTTTACCGGTTACACAAAAGCCATTCAGAATAAAGAGAACTTTTGGGGACATTTCCAGAAAGTTGAAGACAAACGTTATATTTATCACGAACATATCTTAAACACGTGGTATCTTAATGAAAATCGCTAGAACCATTTTTCACAATAAAAGATAACGAAAATAGTTCCGTGAGAAGTGTGTTGGCCTTGAAAGTTGCTGATCTTAAACACCAAATTTGGTACTTAATACTGTTCACACACATACACACATACTACGTATAGCAAGTAGGGAAAGGATTGCATTCCACCCAAAAATTCGATACCGAGCTTTCACCGGAAATAAATGCTTTAAGATTCTCTGAATCCAAATAAAGAATTTTTGGAAACATGTCCGTGTGTGTCTGTTTGTCTGCGAAGAGCATAACTCAAAAACGAAAAGTCGGAAAATAGCAAGCTTGGTATTTGAATTTAGTATCTTCCAAGGATGCGACACCAAGCTTTTCAAGAAAATCCCCCCACTCCAGACTGTCCTTTACATGGAAGATGTTTCGAAATCTTTTATTTACTCAACAATTGCAATAACAATTTTGATTAAAATATCATTTAGTAAATGAAGTATACATCTTGAAGCTGCTGGCAATATCCCCAAAAGTCCTCTACATCCTGAATGACTTTTGCATAACTTGGAAACAATAAGAGATGTACAAAATTTTACTAGACAAGAAATATAGTTCTCGTTAAAGCACACAATTTATGTAGTATACATTTTTTTTCTCCAATAAACCATTTCCGATATGTTCCTTGTTATTTCTTTGAACTTTTCAATATTTATACCTCTTAAATGGGAATTCATTATTCGTTTTGTATGTCCTGGATATAAAAAGAGAATGGAATGCTCCAAATAGCACACAGCTTTTACAAGATTTGAATATCGCTTAAAGCGTCCTATATTCCCCTTGCACTTACAGGAACACTAACAGTTAGTTAGTTTCTACAAATGTTTATCTCCATTAACATGAAGTAGATGGAGAATAAGGGTTTGTAAAAATAGTTTTTACAAGAGTAGAGAAATTCATGTGAGTGCAACACATCAGATTCTCTTTTACTTACTCAGAGAGCCTCTTAAACGTTTATTTTCGGTGAAATCTCAGTACAACGTTTTTGGCTGGAATGCTACTATGAACATACTAAGGAAAGTAAAAAGATTGAATACGTTACATTCACATGGCTTTCCCTGGCTACTATCGTTATTAATTTCTCTACTACGTATAGTAAGTAGGGGAAGTATTGTATTCCACACACAAATTCGATACCGAGATTTCACCGTAAATACATGTTTTGAGGCCACCTGAATCCAAAACAAGAATTTTTGGAAAAATGTCCGTGTGTGTGTCTGTGAACAGCATAACTCAGAAACGAACAGTCGGATAAACACCAAACTTGATATTTAGGTTCCGTATCTTCCAGAGATGAGACACGAAGGTTTCCAAGAAAATCCCCTCACCCCAGATTACACTTTACGGAACATTTTTCGAAAATTTTAAGTTTTTCAAAAAGGCTCTAAAGATTTTGATAAAATATCATATGTTTAAGGCATTTTCATGACAAATGAAATGTATATCTCGAATTTTCTGGGAATGTCTCTAAAAGTATTTTTCATTGTGAATGACTTTTGCATAACTGGTAAACCATAAGAGATGGACAAAATTTTACTATACACAAAATGTAGATCGCAATAAAATACACAATTTATTTCATATACATTCTTTTTGTTGAGTGAACCATTTTCGAGATATTGCTTGTTATTCCCATAAATTTTCTAATACTTATACTTTTTCTCAAATTCGGTATTCATTTTTTTTGTTCTGGTAAAGCAAAGAGAATGGAATACTCCACACAGCAACCAGCTCTTAAAATGTTTGACTATAGTTCAAAGCCTACCAATTCCCCTTTCATCAACAAGAAAATTAGCAATAAGATTATCATCTTGATATCTCGACTACAATGAAACACATGGGGAATAAGCGTTTGTAAAAATAGTTTGTACAACAGTAGAGAAAGTCATGTGAGTGTAACACATCAAATTTTATTATGTAAATTTTATAGCTATTCTTGCAAAAGCTTATTTTTGTACCTACTTCATGTTAATTGAAATTACATGCCCTTTCCATGACATCGCAGTAAAAACAGGTGGATGGTGAAGGCTTTTTAAATGTGACAAGGTATTGAAAATTAAAATCATTAACAATGGAAGTCTCAGAGATGGTTAATGTTTCAGAAATTTATTTGAAATAACTGTATATTTTAAGGAGATCTGCATTTTGATTCTTAGTACCACGAATTTAGTAGTTAGAGGAGGCTTTCAAGCCAAAAATTAAAAATCGAGGTTTTAACGGAAATACGCGTTTTTAGCTCCCCTGGCTAAAAAATTAAATGGTCCATGTTCCGTGTTTGTTGTGTGTGTGTGAGTTTTTTTAAGACCATAACACAAAATAGAAATGTTGAATAAAGACCGAACTTAAGTTCAACCTTCTAAAGATGGAACACGAATATTTGAAAAAAAATATTCCTCCTAAAACTGCCTTTTATGTAGATAAGGGTTTGTTAATTTTGATATTCTGAAAAATGGATAATGATTTTGATCAAAATGACATATATTGCATATATTTACTTTATAAATAAAATGTATACTGGAAATAGCCAATGAGATTTTCTTCATTCAAAACAACTTTTGTATAATTTCCTGTTATGTGTAAACCATAACAGAGATAAAAGCATACTGAACAAAAAATGTGGCTCTCTTTAGTACACTTAATGTATTTCAAATGAGGGGACTAGTTTCAAAACCAGTATTCTCCACGTTTTATGATTTGGCCACAGGTACAAAAAATCTGATGTGTTACACTCACATGACTTTCTCTACTCTTGTACAAACTATTTTTACAAACGCTTATTCTCCATCTACTTTATGTTAATCGAGATAAACATTTGCAGACTCTATCTTATTGCTAATTTTCTTGTAGATGTAAGGGGAATACATATTTGCTAGAGCAACATAGAAATACAGTAGCTTTTAAGCATATAAATATCTCTTAATAGCTGGTTGCTAGGTGCAGCACCATTCCCTTTGCCACAGATTATAACTCTTTGCATATCCAAGACAAAAAAATGAATAACGAATTCCCATTTGAGAAAATAAGTATTGAAAAATTTAAGGGAATAACAAGAATTTCTCGAAAATGGTTCACTCAAGAAAACGTGTATATGATATAAATCGTGTGTTTTAACGCGATCTACATTTTTTGTGTAGTAAAATTTTGTCTATCTCTTATGGTTTACTAGTTATGCAAAATTCGTTCATAATGAAGAATACTTTTGGAGACATTCCCAGGAAATTCAAGATATACATTTTATTTGTCATGAAAATATCTTAAACATATGATATTTTAATCAAAATCGTTAGAGCCATTTTTGAGAAAATTAAAGTTTTCGATAAATGCTCCATGTAAAGGGTAATCTGGGGTGGGGGGATTTTCTTGAAAAGTTTCGTTTCGCATCTCTGGAAGATACTGAACCAAATACAAAGTTTGGTGTTTATCCGACTGTTCGTTTCTGAGTTATGATGCTCACAGATAGACACACACGGACATGTTTCCAAAAATGCTTTTTTTGGATTCAGGGGGTCTCAAAACATGTATTTCCGGTGAAATCTCGGTATCAGATTTTTGGGTGGAATACACTACTTCCCTTACTTACTATACATAGTAGAGAAAGTAAAAGTGTTACACTTATTTCCCCACAATTTTGTGGGTATTTGTCTGTTTGTAACAATTATTTGAACCAATAAGAGTGGAATTTCTGGCCATCTTTTAAAGCAAATATTAGTTGTAGAGGTTGTTCGGAAAATTACTTTGCAGTTACAGCATAAGTTGGAAATGTCGTTCACGGGCTGATATACAGGCTTGAACCCGCTTATTATCATTTTATGTCGCAAAGTGTGTGTGGGAAATTGCAATCTACTACAGATTTTGCTGATCTCTAAAGAAAAAAGTATGATGATGTACGGTCCGACGAACGAGGGGGCCATAAGTAGTTAGAAATGTCACGTTTCCTAAATAACTCTTCCAGAAGTCGCACAGTGTTGTCACCCGTGAGTCCTGTTGAAACTATGAGAGTTGATTTCGTCTTCCTCTAGCTTGCCAATGAAATCTTCTATCATTGAATAATGACTTTCACTGTTCACGGTTTATTCAAAGCATAATAGACCAGTAATGCGAGTTCTGGATACTGCTACCCCACACTCTAATTTTCTGATCATGCAAGGGCGTTTCATGCACAGCATGAGGATTCACCTTTGACCATAATTGTGTGTTTTGTGTGTTAACATAACCAGAGATATGGAACCAGGCCTCGTCTCTACAGAAGATAACATCAAGAACACTGTGATGGTTGTAATTTTATTTTAACAGATTTTTGATAAATATGAGTTTATGCCGTTTGAGATGTTCAGAACACTCGTGGTTTACGTAACTACAGGAAATTGTCTGTAGTTTTCTTGCTAGTCATTGCTCGGATGTTGATGCAAGCAGAGATTGGGTGACATACAGATTAGAGGAAAAGTTCACCTTTTGTCTGATACATGTGGAAATTAAGTAAATTCTGCTGACAGACATACCGCCAGCTATTAGTATGGGAACGATATAATATTCGGTTGGTGTTTAAGGAGATGGGCTTTTGACAGTCTCATCCTGACCAACAACGTGCCTAGCAGGAATATCTGACGGTTATTTCGGAAATTCATTTTTAATTTACAATAGTGACAGGACCTAGGCTGAAGACGCTGGACTGGCGACCTCCTCTGCCGCTCAAGTAAATTCACCATGTATCTAATTCTTTCTTTTTTTCTTTTGGAAGTGTAGTTTACGTTAAATTAGATAAATTAAATTTTAGAAAAGATTGAGAATTGAAATTACACGTCTCATTAATGCCACTAATTTATCACCTTTACCGCTGCAACTGGTAACCCTAGGGAAGCCATCCTGTGCTAGGCTTTCCCCATCCTTTAAGTGACGATAGTTAATGGCACAACGGTTACCTCACATCATCAGGGATATTCATTTCAATAAAAGAGTAAACCATGGGCTGTAACGGATACGCTTTTCATGATCCACATATTTCAATTCTTGCACTGCTGTCACTTTATACGGGAACACTTTCAATGCTTTCCTAACCGCTTTATGCGCGGTTGCAGCCCGATATATCTTTCTTATGCCAAGTAGCGCAACGATTTTTATGGGCTCCGCCGCATAGAGTAACAAATGTCCAACAATTTCTCCTCGTTTAGTTTAGTGGTCTTCTAGATCTTTCGGCATCTAACACTGAGCCTGTCCCTCAAAATCATTCACTTAGTTGAGAACTGCATTACGATGAGGTACAGTGTTTCTACGAATTTTTTTCAGAAAATGCCTCCTGCACTAAATCTGTGTTTATCGCCTTGTCCAAAGACATGTTCAAAAAGAGAAATAAGTTTCTGTATTGAAAGCACCATAATTTAAAACTAAATTCAACATCTAAACACTACAAATATTGCTTTCAACAGCTTTTATAAACTAATAATTGAACTAAACAGTTATATGTTATGCAACCACGGAAGAAGTTAAAAACAATCACGTATCCATAAAAATCAGTTATGTCAGCTTGTGTTAAGATTCCATGTAGAAGAAACCTAATCCTTGTTTAAACATCCAAACTAACCTACATCTGCAGTCTAAGTGCACAGTAACTTTCCAAACGCACTGTGTAAATATGCAGTTAAAATATGTGGATAAGTGATTTTAAATAATAGAATGGAGCTTGTTAGGTTTGATGTGATGAGAAATACAAAATTCTGTTTAATCCAGAATACTATTTTAATAAGTATCAGTTATATTTTTAAAAATCTGATGTGTTACATTCACATGACTTTCTCTACCTTTTTACAAACTATTTTTACAAACGCTTATTCTCCACATGCTTCATGTTAATTGAGATATCGAGATGTTAATCTTATTGCTAATTTTCTTGTAGATGCAAGGGGAATTGGTAGGCTTTAAGCGATAGTCAAATATTTTAAGAGCTGGTTGCTATGTGGAGTATTCCATTCTCTTTGCATTACCAGGACAAAAAAAATGAATAATGAATTTGAGAAAAAGTATAAGTATTGGAAACTTTAAGGGAATAAAAAGCAATATCTCGAAAATGGTTCACTCAACAAAAAAATAAATTGCGTATTTTAACACGATCTACGTCTTTTGTGTAGTAAAATTTAGTCTATCTCTTACGGTTTACCAGTTATGCAAAAGTCGTTCACAATGAAGAATACTTTTGGAGACATTCTCAGAAAATTCAAGATATACATTGCATTTGTCATAACAATACCTTAAACATACGATATTGTAATCAAAATCGTTAGAGTTATTTTTGAAAAAATTAAAATTTTCGAAATCCTTTCCATGTAAAGGGTAATCTTGGGTGGGAGGATTTTGTTTGAAACCTTCGTGTCGCATCTCTGGAAGATACTGAACCTAAATACCAAGTTTGGTGCTTATCCGACTGTTCGTTTCTGAGTTATGCTGTTCACAGACACACACACGGACATGTTTCCAAAAATGCTCTTTTGGGATTCAGGGGGTCTCAAAACATGTATTTCCGGTGAAATCTCGGTATCGAATTTTTGGGTGGAATACAATACTTCCCGTACTTACTATCGTAGTAGAGAAAGTAAAAATAGTACAAACACTTCCACATAGATTCTACAGTGTTGTTTTTATTTGTATGTAGGATGAAATATAATGGAACTTTCATGTAACCAAATCTTTATTTACTATTTGTTTACTCTTCCTCTTTAAATGCGTAAGGCTAAGTCTTCTGCTGTATATCCACATAATGCATCATTATCTTATGTAGAAACTGCATGCAATGATTATTCTCCTCGTGACAACACCTCTTTGAAGTGCTGTGGTTCTTCGTGATGTCTCCATGCTCTCCATAGTGAGTACTTGATAGGTTTTCAACGTCCTTCAGTTTTTCTGATACCACTTTTTGGAGATTACCTAGGGGGATGACTTCGGAGTTTATAATAGCAACAATGATGCATTTCCAACAACCTATGTCACTCTATAACTGTTCACCTGAACTAATATTTCTTTCCGATTCTTTCTATGACTCTTCAGAAGTGTTTTGAAGTGCAGATCTGAAAATGCCAGGACCTGTATGCCTGAGATAAGGATCAGCCCCTTTATGACAATCTAATATTTGAAAGGACTTATGCTTTAAACAAATTAGTATAGTTTCTCATTATTTATAGACACCCCTTAGGATTGGATATCACTTCATAATGTTTGAATACCTTTTCTAAATTTTCAAATAACCTGTCAGGAGGAATGAAGGAATGTCCCCTAACAGGACAGTAAAGCTCAAGTACAGAGATATTATCTGCTACTGTGAGCAAGCGTTTCATGCACATAGAAGAATTATATGTTTGTTTTGCCCAGAACATCCGTTTTGTACTAACCTGACCTTAGTGAACCCTAAAACATTTTTATTCTGTAAGCAACGACAAAGAGTAGAAGACGATGGATATTTTCGGGCGCAAAAATCCTTAGCATGGCTTCCTTCGGAAAGGAAGTAAAGTGTTATCCACCGTGTCCAGTGTTGTAGGTTTACGGCACGTAAAAGAACCTCAAACCTAATAAAGACGCCTCTGATGAGAATTTCCTGTATATCACGCTCGATACGAGGATAACTCTGGAATGAGCAACAACGAGTAATGGTAAGCCAGAGCAGTTTTTCCTAGCTTCATATTGAAGTTCAGATAGCAACATAGTCTGGGCGCGCTCCAACAATGTGCACTGTCAGCACCGCATGTGTATGTATAGCAGGTGTTGCTACGCCATACCCTAGGATGGATCTCAAGAGAGAGTATTTCCATGCTATGATTTTCTATAAATTTTGAAACCGATGAAGGTGAGACGTCAGCAACTAAGCGTTTCTTATGCACTGAAGATCGCAGCCAGGCAAAAATCCCATATGTATAACTATATATTTCCATCAAGAGGTATATCCTCAAATCGCTGTCATAGTATCCTTTTCCATCTGAGAATTTCTAACTACCTCGTCTCACACACTATGTTCCCTGGGAGACCATCAAACTGCAAATTTGTACAGAACTAAATAAATACACCAAATGATGTATAGATAGTAATTTTTTCAAAGAATTCATCAGCTTATCCCAATTATAGAGAAACATACTGCGTGCTAGACGATAAATGCGGTTGTCTATCCAGATCACATAATGCTATACACGCTCCCTCCATCTTCTCTGCTGAAATATTTGTCTTTTAAAAAGGCTTTGCAATACATAACCTCCTTCAAATCTTATCAGATTCATCATAAGCTCTTAAGAACAGATATATACCCATACACTAGTACAGGATGTTCGCAACATATATACAGACCTTGACGCAGTAATTTGTATCACAAATTATGTAAATGTCAGAGTGATTGTAGTGTGAATATGCATTGTTGTGTGACATTTATTTGAGATGTTTGTTGATTGTAATTATTGTCAGGAAGTTGGTTTATACGTCCTTACTGAAACTGACAATAATAGCGTGCAATAATGTAGCGAGGGGGGTGAACTGTTTATCATTATTAGAGACGAGCAAATGACGTCAGAGTGGCGCGTTTTTCTTAGAATTTGCTGGAACATTTCTCCCCAGAGCATATGTTTCCGTAATTTTCATTGGATATAAATATAGACGCTAATGTTGGCGCGTTTTATTAACCAATAGCAGCTCGGTTATAATCTTTAGGCATATTGGGGCGAGGAAGTATAAATTCAGTGTCAGAATCAAGTTTCACGTAGTCCAACAGAAGCATGCGCGTATAAGACATCGATTAGTTCAACAGAAGCAGTCATGGTGAATACATCGCACAGTTTATCGATTTGCAGGTTGCGCGTAGCAAAGTTATGAGAAATCTCTCGTGTCGTAAAGTTAATTACACAAAAAGTTGAAGTACGCAAATTAATAATGTGCAGTAAAGAAGTTATTATAACAGCTTCAGTTTGGCGAGTGTTAAGATTAATATGAGAAAGTGAATAATGTGTTACGACAATAAAAGTATAAAACAAATTCTTTTATCAGTGTTATCTTTGGATAAAAACTCCTTTCCGTTTACACACCTGTATAAGATAAGTGCTTGACCGAGAAATCATAGCTAGCCGGAGGACAGTGAACCCAAAATTAAATACAATAATAGGCGCTCAGTAAAAGATAACACGAAGTGACCGCGACAAATTGTATTCCATACGTGCGGCAAATAAACAGTAGCATTTTCAATAAAAAAACATTAATACAACACTGCAACCTGCAACATCTTGGCAAAGAAGTGATATTCTGCTGGTTACCATCCCATGTGGGTATAACCGGCAATGCAACGGCAGAAGTAGCTGCAAGAGAAGCCACTAAACAGCCAGTCAGTGACCATTCGATACCAGTGGCACACACCGATCTGTTTCATCACATTAAGCACTGTCTGAAGTAACGCTGGAAACTCATTGGACAAATTTACCACCTACCAAACTTCACGAAATCACAACTTACCCTGAAACAGTCTCAAAAGTGATGCCTGCCGTAAGAAGAGAACAAGTGGCACTAAAAAGACTACGTATTGGCCACAGCTCATTGACACATTCCTACCTGCTATGCAGAGAAAACCCACCCTCTGTCCCAACTGCAATACTCCTCTCAGAATCAAACATGTCAATACCGAATGTTCCAAGTTTAAGGGAGAAAACTTCACGGCATCTCACAGATTTGGTTACAGCGCTCAGGAACCCGAAAACACTTGAATTCTTTAAGGATACACAATGTACCATAGGTTCTAGCTCTAATTGTCAATTTTATTATGGTTTATCTAAAATTTTAATGCAAACAATTATAGCATAACAACTTAGTAAACTTCCAGGATCTACGGACTGCGCGAGTGTTCAGCAGGAATAAATTGCTCACACTCTACTTGTCCTTGCCTTTAGCTACTGAGTTCTCCAATGACGTGTCTTTAAGAGGAAGTGGGCTGATACGCGGGAAACAAGTGTCACGTCACTTTGTGAACACAGCAATTTTATATTGTAGAAAAATTTAATACGATCTTTTTACATCGTTATAACTCAAAAACTAAAATCCGTATTTCAGTTCTGTAAGAAGTATGTTAGAGAGCACATTTTCGATATTATGTGTGATTGGTATCCCTGTAGAAAAATTAAAGCCGTTAGTTCTCTTTGTAAAACTTCAAATGAAATAATTTGTATTATAGAGATCAATTAGCCAGGAAATAGATGGGGGAGTGAAGGCTATGAAATACTCTAAAAACTCTGAATTAATTTATGTAAGATATCCCATGATAATACCGCATGTGTGTGAAATGCTATCGCTAGTTATATGCAAACATTTGTTTTCACACCCACTGCACCTTGCTGTTTGCGTGGCCTGTCACAGCAATCTACAAACACAGCATTTTGGTTAGAATGCTCGTGTCTTTAGTCCTGCATCTACAGTTGGATAGTTACAACAGTGGTGTTATTAACATTTTGTGGGAATAAAATAATATAAAGCGCGATAGGCGAAATTAAGATGTGTGGTGCTTAAGCAGTGACTTAGAGGCATGCCCGCCCAAGGCAGTTAGAGAGGGGGATACATGACCAGGTGAGTTACCCTCCCCAAGGGTTTTTTCTTAGTTGCCGAACTACAACACTGTAAACCATTAATGCTGATTGTTATCTTTTGTTTACGAAAATTGATTGTTGACATCATATAAGTGTAAACACTGACCATTGTACGTATTGAAAACTATAGTGTATGTGCTATGTTAATTGAAAAATGCTGGTGGCGATATGACTACTGTTTTAGCAACCATTACCACATACATTAAAAAAACATTTTTAACATTTCTTATGATAAAGATGTGCTCATGATAATAAAGGCGATTGCGGGGATATTACAACTGTTTCAGCGGGCGTCCGAGCTGCGGCGACCAGCTCTCAAGCAGGCTTGTGAAGGAATAGCACGGTAAAAGCAATTGCTAAATTCTCGTATCGGGGAACATATCAAAGTATATCGCCTTGTTTATCTTTGGGAAAAAGTTCATAACTCTGCTGATTAACTAAACGCATGCAAGGGCGCTCTGTTTCGGTTTCTAATGTACTCTAATATTGAAAGCTTCACCAAATCCCCATACTTGCAACCTACTCGATTGCAGTTTGTCAAAACCTTGTCAGCGATTGCTGAAGTTTCCAACAACGAGGGTAAATATGGAAGTATCCTTTTTTCCCAAACATTTCTCCTTTATATCCACGTCTATAAGCGTCAGAACTACAAAACATCAATATTGGAGCGCTCCACTTGTAAAAAAATCTGCATGTTCTGCACTCCTGTGGCGTTTTCTACTTATTCCTATCTCATATATATCCCTTACACATGATGCTTAAAAAATTTGTTAACGGTGAACGAGTGTACAAAAACAAGCTAAAAGAAGAAAATCTGATATGGTACATTCACATGGTTTATTGCGTCCTCTATAGCTTATTACTGGATATACAAATTATACTTAAAGAAGTTTATTTTACACTCTACTTCATTTTAATCCAGATAAACCTTTCCGGAAACAGAGGCATTATCGTTTCTTTACGGATACAAAAATATTTTAGAGTGTGACTCTAACTAAAAATTCCATACTCTTTCAACGACATGACTCTTTCAACATACTCTTTCAACAGCTGAAATCGACATGACTTTAAAAGAATGACTAAGTATTGAACAATTCGACCCATTAATAACAGATGTCTCCGAAATGGTTGATGGCACAAAAAATTATTAAAACTATCTGATGTGTTACACTCACTAGACTTTCTCTACTCTTGTACAAACTATTTTTACAAACGCTTATTCTCCATATGATTCATGTTAATCGAGATGTTAATCTTATTGCTAAATTTCTTGTAGGTGCAAGGGGAATATGGTAGTATTTAACACATAGTCAAACACTTTTAGAGCTTTTTTCTATGTGGAGCATTCCATTCTCTTTGTATGTCCAGGACACAAAAATGAATAACGAATTCCCAATTTGAAAAAAAGTATAAGTATTGGAAGATTTAAGGGAATAACAAGCAATATCTCGAAAATAGTTCACTCAACAAAAAAATGTATATGACACATATTGTGTATTTTAACGCGATCTACATCTTTTATGCAGCAAAATTTTGTCTATCTCTTATGGTTTACGAATTATGCAAAATATCGTTCACAATGAAGAATCCTTTTGGAGGCATTCCCAGAAAATTCGAGATATACATTTCATTTGTCATGAAAATATCTTAAACATATGGTATTATAATCAAATTCGTTAGAGCCATTTTTGTTCCATGTAAACGGTAATCTGGGGTGGGAGATTTTCTTGTAAACCTTAGTGTTGCATCTCTGGAAGATACTGAGTCTAAATACTAAGTTGGTGTTTATCCGACTGTTCGTTTCTGAGTTATGCTGTTCAGAAATAAATACAGACACACACGGACATGTTTCCAAAAACGTTTTTTTTTATTCAGGGGGTCTCAAAACATGTATTTCCGGTGAAATCTCGGTATCGAATTTTTGTGTGGAATACAATAAATCCCCTACTTACTATACGTAATAGAGAAAGTAAAAATGTGTTTTAAACAGATATACATTCTTTGTACAACAGGCTTTCGTCTATCGCTTTACGTTTACCAGTTATGCAAGATTATAAGAATTCCTTCCATATGAGGACTTTAAAAGTTGTTTCCAAAAAAAATCAAGATATACGTTCTATGTGATATGTAAACATCTCTAGTATATGATGTGTTAATCAAAATCGTTGGAGACATTTTTACTTTCTCTACTACTGTAGGTAGGGGAAGTATTGTAATCTACCCAAAAATTCGATACCGAGAATTCACCGGAAATACATGTTTTGAGACCTCCTGAATCCAAAAAAAAGCATTTTTAGAAACATATCCATGTGTGTGAGCATGTGTGTGTGTGAACAACATAACTCAGAAACGAAAAGTAGCATAAACACCAAACTTGGTATTTAGGTTCAGTATCTTCCAGAGATGCGACACGAAGGTTTCAAGAAAATCCCCCGACCCCAGATTACCCTTGACATAGAACATTTTTCGAACATTTTAATTTTCTCAAAAACGGCTTTAACGATTTTGATTAAAATATCATATGTTTAAGATATTTTCATGACAAATAAAACAGTATATCTTGAATTTTCTGGGAATGTCTGCAAAAGTATACTTCATTGTGAACGACTTTTGCGTAACTGGTAAACTATAATTTTAATACACAAAAAATGCAGATCTCGTTAAAATACACAATTTATGTCATATGAATTTTCTTTATTGAGTGAATCATTTTCGAGATATTGCTTGTTATTTCCTTAAATTTTCCAATACTTATATTTTTTCTCAAAGGCGAATTCGTTATTCCTTTTTTTTTGTCCTGGTAATGCAAAGAGAATGGAATACTCCACTTAGCAACCAGTTGTTACAATATTTGACTTTCGCTTAAAGCCTACCAATTCCCCTTGCATCTATAAGAAAATTAGCAATAAGATTAACATCTCGATTAACATGAAGCATATGGAGAATAAGCGTTTGTAAAAATAGTTTGCACAAGAGTAGAGAAAGTCATGTGATTGGAACACATCAGGCTTTTTAACACAAAATATATCGAAACGTTTCCATGTAAAGAGTAGTTTGAATTAGAGGGATTTTCTTTAAAAACTTTGTGTCACATCTTTAGAAATTATTCAACTGAAGGACCACATTTGGTATTTATCCATCTTTTGGTTTTGAGCTCCACTGTTCACGGACACGCGTAAACAAAAACGGACCTTTTTCTAAACATCTGATGTCATACATTCAGATGACATTCTCTACCCTCTAACTTTATTAGTAAGTATTGATGCAATATTTTTAATAAATGATAACAATCTAGTTATATCATCAAAATATAACAGTCTGGCTTAAAGCAATATATGTATAATAATATATAATGTGTGTGTTACAGTGATTGTGTCAACGTTTATTTATTATAATAATAATAATAATAATTATTATTATTATTATTATTATTATTATTATGAGAATGTATAATAATGTTATGTGAACCTATTGCTTAATTTAGCAAATTAGGAGCTGTGAGAATAGAAGCAAGCTGATTTCGTAGCAAACAGAATTAGAAAATATAAGCCGAAGGTTGCTAACAATGAGGTAACAATGAGTAACCTTGAGACAACAATAAATTATAAAGTTAAGTACTGCCACTAATAATTCTTGGAGCAATAAAGTAATATTTAAAACTGTTTATAAATAGCCAATCAAAAACTATAAGAACTTTAAGTTAAATAAAAGTATTCTATTGGAGTAGGCTTAGCCTATCAGAGTCTTGAAATGTGCAAATTTAGGTGGGAGACGCGTTCCCAAACAAATTTGGTATGTGTTTAGTGTGAAACATAAAAATTCATTGCGGCGAGAATAATATAAAGTTTACGTTTTAAAAAGTGCAATTAACAATAATCTCACAGCTTTACAGTAGAATACATCAGTGAAGTGTTATTTAATCGTTTGAAGGATTAATAAAAAAGTACAATGAAATTATAATTTATGTAAGCATTCATTCTTTAGCCACACAAGCACTGCTAAGAGATACGTGTTTTGAAAATCACTACTGACGCAGTCGAGGCATACATATATAATATTTAAATAAACATTAAAATACAAAGTTGATTTTTAAACGTGGAGCGAAGACCACCGGAAAGTATGTATCGTACGTGGGGCGAACACTCGAAGAAACATATCTCCCGCAATACGTGGGGCAACGCTACAACAATTAAACCACTTCAAGTTTTGGCGCCCAAAGCGTGGTGCTAAAAACGTAAAGATATTCCACTGCAGTATACAAACTATTCTTACTAATGCTTGTTTTTCTATGTACTACATTAAATCCAAATAAACCTTTGGAGAATTAGCTGCATTACACATTTCGTTATAGATACAAAGAGAACAGCGATAGTCAAATGTTTGACAACTGGACGCTATATGCTGGCCTTAAAATTCCATACTGTTTCCATGACATAGCGAGAAACAACTGAAAATTTATCAGTCTTAATGACAAGTATTGAAAAATGCGTACGTTTAATAATTGATATCTCAGAAACGGCTTATGACAAAAAACTTACTGAAACAACTATGTTCGAAAAATGTTCCATATAAAGGGTAGTTTGATTGGGGAACTTCAGAACTTTGGAAGGTACTTAATTCAAATACCAAGTTTGTTATTTATCCAACTTTTCGTTTTTGAGTTATGCTGGTCACACACACACACACACTTTTCTATTTGGGGGGGTTCAGTGGACACAAAACATATATTTTCAATGAAATCCCGATATCGAATTTTTGGGTGGATGCAATACCTTTTCTGCCTAATAGGTACATGTTAGAAAAAGTAAAAAGCCTTTTTTTAGTCAAAGGGGCCTCCAAACACACATTTTCGGTGAAACCTGGACTTCGAATTGTTGATTGTAATACAGGTCTTCGCCTACTTACTATATTTAGCAAGGACATTAAGAGACTGGATCTTCTACTCTTCTTTGACGTTGTGTACCCATTTTCCATTGACTGATTATTTTGCTTATCCACATTCTATAATTAAGTATAGAATTCTTTTCTGGGGCTGTTCACCAAAGTGCTATTCAAAGCTCAGAAGAGATTATTAATCATAACGGCAGGGGCAAGTAGTAGAACCACATGCAGATCTATTTTTTAAAAAAAATATTACATTACCTCTCCTAATTATTTATATATATATATATTTATGAATTAATGTGTTTTACAAAGAAAAGTATTAATGTTAATACATTTTTGAGCTAATTCACAATTATAATACGAGGGCTGTCCCAGAAGTGCCCGACCTAACAAAGAAAACACAAAAATTTCAGGAAAAAACATCTTCATTTCTCTACATGGTCTCCTTTCAGCTCGATACACTTTTCCCAGCAATGTTCAATAGCTTCGATACCCTGTTTATAGTGAGAACCGTCGAATTCTGCAAAATAGCCATCAACTGCAAACTCCACCTCCTCATTGTTGCCAAACCTTTTACCATCGAGCCATTTCTTCAACTTTGGAAACAGACAATAATCAGAGGGGGCTAGTCTGCGAATACGGTGTATGATGAAGCAATTCGAACATAACTCATTGATTTTGGCCATGGCGATAATGGATGTGTGAACTGGTGCACTGTTTTGATAATACAGAACTTAATTTTTCGCTAAATGCGGCCGTATTTGCTTGATTTCGCCATTCATATCCTGAATAAGTTTGTATAATACTCGCCATTGATTGTATACCTTTTTTGAAGATAATCAATGAAAATTATCCCACGCGCATCCCAAAAAACTGACGCTATGACCTTTCCTGCAGATGGAACTGTCTCCGCTTTCTTTGGAGCCGATTCTCCCCTGTCACTCTACTGTTTTGACTGTTCTTTCGTCTCAGATGTGAAGTGATGGACCCATGTTTCATCCATGATATGAATCGACGAAACAACTCGGCTTTATTGGACGAAACATCACCAAACTCTCAACTGAAACATCCTCACGATACGAGACTGCCTTTGTTCCATTGTGAGTAAACGCGGCACCCATCTTGCGTGCAGCTTTCTCATGTCTAAATTTTCAGTTATTGTGCGATGTACAGCACTTTTTGAAATTCCTGCAATGTCTGCTAGCTCGCGCAGTTTCAGTCGACGGTCATCAAATATCATTTTGTGGAGTTTTTATTCACAATTTCTGGCGTGGTCCCCTCATTTGGTCGACCACTGCGATGTGCGTCTTGGCAGCTCGTACGGCCTCGCTTAAACTCTGCCACCCAATATTTTACTGTTGTAAACGAAGGAGCAGACTCCCCTAGAGAATCTACCTCAGCTTTAATATTAGTTGGATTAAGACCTTTCAAATGAAAGTATTATATCACATAATGAGGACCAGTTTTATCCATGTTTACAAATTTGCTGAGAGCATTCACAATTGATGTTTGCCAAACAATTACTAAACAATTTAGCCGCGTCAAACTACAAACTTGAGCTTTATAAGGTACTTTCTATTGCAATAATTTGTTTGAAACAAGAACCACTATCTATACGTCAGTTCGGGTACTTCTGGGACTGCCCTGTACTATAATCAAATATTGCTATAATGAAAACCAACACAAAATTATTACAAGATGGAGTAGTATATTTAGGTACCAAACTATATTACAAACTTCCTTATAAATTAAAAATAATAGAGACCTTTCCAGAATTTAAAACTAAACTTTTGTCTTCTTTACTTGATCACTGCTTTTATTCAAATACAGCATTTTTTACAACAGAATTAGATGAATTATTACTTGAATATACAGTGTTCTGCCATGATCAAATACATATATGATGTATAAACCATAGACAAAATATAATCTGTAAACATACATGTGAATATGTATGGAAATAAGTGACTTTTTGTGGCTTATTTAAAACATTATTTGTTTAATTTTAAATTGATAATTGTTAACTACAGGTTTTATTTAATTACAGATTGTATTACAAACAGACATGAATGTTTTATATATATATATATATATATATATATATATATATATATATATAGTTACATGTTGGGGTGAGGTTCAAAAGGTTCCCAGCAAATTACTAAATTTTGATGACCCCAACACGCACATGGGGGAAGCGTAGCCGCAAACGGCGAAAGGACCGGGACCTTGCTGGCTACTTTCAGAAGAAGGCGTGAGGCTCTTTGACAAAATACACATATATTACATAACACACATTACCTGTAATTTATTTATGAAACGTTTGGCGGCTCTACATTACACTCAGGAAAACAGGATGAGGGAAGATGCCTCGCAGTCGAGGACTGGCCACACGCGACTTGTTCTTACACTCCTCGCACACAAAGTGACGTTCACATTCAAGTAACGCTAACTATATATCCCTTTAGTCAAGTTTGGCGTCATACAGGATGGAAATTCAAACAAAGCCTTCTCTCTCTGGCATGGTCCGCGCTAATGGAGGAAGCATTAAGCCGAAAGAAATAATCAAAGTCGCCCAATAATTCTGTCGACAATGCGACACATGAATCTATCTGGTATGACAAGGCTTAATAATACGTCGCAATATACGTCTGCTTTTCATGCTCTGGCGTACTCTATTGAAAATTCCTGGTGTGTTTCGTATTTGGTCTAATTCAGTTTGGATACGTCCTCTCAAAATTTCAACATCAGGTACAGTAATTGCATAAACCAAGAACTTCAAATGTCCCCAGATGAAGAAATCCATTGGATTCAAATAAGGCGATCGAGCAGACCATGCAATGAGTCCCCCTCGACCAACCCATCTTTGCGGAAATCGATCATTCAAAAACTTATGAACTATCATACTGAAATAAACTGGAACACCATGGTATAAAAACGACATTCTTTTGATGATGTCCAGAGGCACATTATCAGTTAATTAATGCAACTCATTTCTGAGAAACTGGAGATGGGTTTATCCATTCAGACGCGGAGGAAAGAAATAGGGACCAATAAGGTGATCATGAATGATTGCACCCCAAACGTTGAGAGAGAACCTCTGTTGATGGTTGTCCTGTCGTACTTCATTAGAATTTTCAAATCTCCAGTTATGAGTATTATAAAAATTGAAGATGCCGTCGCGAGTAAAACCAGGCTCATCCGTGAATAAGATACAGGCTGTAACATACGTTGACAGAAACGTCTTCTTGGCTCAAAGTTCGCCTCGTTTAATACTTGCACACGTTGAAGGTGATACGGGTACATAAGATTTTCATGTAGAATTCTCCAGATTATCATATGACTAACCCTTTCCCTTACAGCCATACGTCTTGTGCTTTGTGATGGGTCTGCATCCACAGCACGAAAAACTCGTTCTTCAAGCTCAATGCCTCGTACCGCTCTTGGCCTCCCAACATCCCTAGTACTCCCCTCTGCGCCAATCTCACTCAAGCGTTGGTGAATTCGTGCGAATGTTCTTGCACACGGTAACGGCCTGTCAGGGTACCCTTCTGCATAAAGTTCACGTGCTCGTGCTCCATTGCCGTCTGCACGGCCATACGTGTAATGCATATCCGTCTGTTCCACTCATGGAATACATCTTCTTTGACCTATAACAACGAAAGGGTTGATTTTCAGAACCACGTACTTTTACTTTTTTGATGTCAGGAACACGTCCCCCAAATATATGACACCAATAAAGATACACCGTGTAAAGGAATTGCATAGCATTATAAATAACAATGAATTTAATGTTATTGTTGACTTGTCCCACATCATCAACACCAAAAGTAATGTGTGATTTTTATTTTGGGATCAATAAATTACTACTACTACTACTACTACTACTACTACTACTACTACTACTACTACTACTACTACTACTACTACTACTACTACTACTACTACTACTACTACTACTACTACTATTGGTATCCCTTACATAGGATGCTTAAAAATTGTTAATAATTTACGAGTTTAGAAATACAAGCTAAAAAAGCAAAAACCAGTATGTAGTCTGCTGGGGACGTTCAGAAGTAGATGTCCTGAGTTCGATATATATGGTTTTGTTGAAACCTCGAAATAAAATTTTTGTGTGGAATGCAATACTCTGGCGTATTAATAATTTGGTGGTTTCATTGTCATTGCCTGACATATTGTTGTTCTACGTTGTCACTATCAGATATATTGTTGCTTTCGTCTCTGCAGTTTCGGCCGCAGACACGGCAACTGGAAGGCACTTTCAAGCTGACTGGGATGACGTCACTCCTGGCTGGTAGCTTTGCTAGCCACGAGTGGTAGGAATATAGCGTCTATCTTACTTAGGATTCCGAGAGAAGCGGATCGCGCGTGCAAGCCGTTCTTTGCGTCGGTGGATATCTCCCCTCACCTTTCATATTTAATAATGTAGGAACCCCAAAAGGTTGCGAAGTAAATCTAGGAATATGTCAGTAGATTTGTGTTATGGATTTTGTACGTGAAGAACCCTCGCCTTCCTCTATCTTCCACACCACGTTTTGGTCCTCCGCAGTCAATTGAGTATACGTACCCTCAACGTACGTGCTAGGTACTCAAAATTACTAATTACTGGTACTCTACCCAGCATCTAACAACACTTCCCCTGCTTTCTATACACAGTACAGAAAGTTAAAAGTAGATGCCAGAATGGGCTTTTGTTGGAATAGCCTGTAGAAGAGTCGACAGAGATAGTTATGAGAGTGCAACACACCAGTTTTTTGTTTCGCTTTAACTCTCGGCAACCTTATTTCCTCTGCAGCGTATGCAGCTGTTAAGTGACTAATTCAGTGAAGGAAGTTGATCCCGGGTTCCTCACCTAGAACTGTAGTCTAGAATGACTGAAACAGACACGACTTGTTGGTAACACAACACGATGGTTACAAAACATGTATCTTTCCTTCTTTCTTCTTCTTCTTCTTCATTTCCTTCTATTATTTTTACAGGAAATAACTCAAGCTTTTGACTTTAGTATAGACGTTAATTGAAAGGAGGCAGAGGAGAGGCGAGACAGGATAAAATTATCTGCCATTCAGATACCCAGTCACCCTCTGGTACTCATGCACCGCAGAGGAGCTAGTTCTCTGTCTCTCTGAGGCATTTACTTTCCTTTGTTACAGCTTCACACATAATTAGCGCCGTGTTTCCCTCTTTTTATTGCTGCAATACGGAAATAAAAAGCACTCCAGTCCATGTTTTCAGACAAAGAAACGCGTTTTGCTGGAACGATCGTGAAATGAAAGACAAAGAGATTGCAGGGGTGTGGGAGAACAGCGCAGGGAGGGAGGCGACTGTTGCAGTGAATGTAAAAGATTGATTTAATTTAAAACACAGTAGACGTTATTTACACTGTACGGACACTGGATTACTTGTCTACTGTTCAAATGTAGTGTTGATATTGTCAAGTCCAAAACATGCCACACGCTTTTCATACTTTTGTACTACCTGACAATATGCAGAAGGGAGATAATGATTATCTATTAAAATAGCATGTCCTGCGCCGCGGCTCTGTGGGTTTGATCGTGGTGCTCTGGATCCCACCCATGGGGTTGAGGATTTTAAGTCCCTGGTACAATCCAATGTCCATTCAGCATTGTGAGGAAAGTCAGTAGGTGCGATAGGCAGCAAACTTTCCGGTTAAGGGATGCGTGATACTGGCCACATCACCTCTCCGCATCGGTTGGATGATAGACCACCTCTACTGTGCGTTTAGACTTGCTCACAATAGTCCGAGAATAGTAACCAAAACGGAAACAGAGAGGGATGCAATGCAGCATACAATATTTTGGTTCACAATAGCCCGAGAAGCACATTGATCACAAAGTGGAAAGTCGATTTTGGGCAATGGTTTTTCATTCCCTTTAACTGACCAATGATATTTTTACTTTCTATACCACGCAACTAGGTAGGAAGAGCAGGTTGATATCGAGATTTCCAGGAAAACACATGTTTTAAGGCACCTTGTATCCAAAGAAAGCATTTTTAGAAAATGTATCGTGTGTAACTGTGAACAGCATAGCTGAAAAACGAAAAGAAAGATAAATACCAAACTCTCTTCTAAAGACGTGACACAAAGAGTTTGAAGAATATTCCCCAACCCCAAACTACCCTTTACATAGAACATTTTTCTAAATGTTTGATTTTCCAAAAAACGGCTATGACAAGTTTGATTAAAATACCGCATAATAAATGTATTCACATTATAAATAAAATGTGTATCTTGAAGTTTCTTGGAATAGTGTCTAAAATCCACTTCATTCGGAAGGAATTTTACATAATCTTGTATAACTGGTAAACGATAAATAATATCCAAAAACGTACTTCACAAAAAATGTAGCTCTCCTTCAAAACGCACAATTTATTTCAAATAACGTTTCTGTGGCATAAGCCATTTCCAAGATATTCGCTATTAATGGTCTAAATTGTTCAATACTTTGTCATTCTTTTCGATTCCTATCGATGTTCAGTTGTTACTCGTTAATTTCACGCCAGGAACATGGGATTTTAAGGCCAGTACCCAGCGTCCAGTTCTTAAACATTTCACTATCGCCATTGTATCTGTATCTATAACGAAATGTGTCATACGTTATTTCCGGAAATGTTTATCCCGATTGAATTGAAGTAAATAGAAAAATAAACTTTCGTGAGAATAATTTGCATATCCACTAATAAACGATAGAGGCTAGAGAAAGACATGCGAATGTAACACATCAAATTTTTTCACTCTTCCAATTCACTGGCTAATAAGGGTTAATCAAAGTCAAAATTCGATAGAGTAAACATTGTCTAAATATAGATCCATTAAATTCCCCAGTCCTCTAGTCGTCCAAGTTTTCATTCTTTTATTTTATTGCGTACATTAAAGTTGTTTTTTATTCTTTGTTAATTTCCACCGAGTTTGCTGTTCCTTGTAGTTTTCGCATTTCTTTTAGGTAATATCCAGTCTTGAGTTGCATATAACGAAACTACAGATGACCCTTTCACTAGAAGAAGCAACAGTCAATGGATATACGGGTGAATCTCATGTTCGAACGCACGTATGCTAGAATTTCCTCCAGTTTCATGCTTCCAGCTTGCGACGAGAGAGCATTAGCGGCCGTTTCAAATAAGGAACGCCTAGAATAACCTCTAAACTTTAAACTTGGAAAATTGTCTTTCCTTTTCTCAGGACCCCGGAAACCATTCCATCAATTGTTAATGCTCCCATTAAAATGTATGAATTTCAACTTTGTTATTCTCACTTTGGTTACTGTTTTTGGGTGCTGTGAACCAACCTTAAGTGTGCGTGGGTGTGAAGACGGCAGTCAAGTTGAAAGGCCCAGGCCCTTCGCGGTCCGTAGCGCCAAAGGATTCGTTTTTATTAAAGTAGACTGGTTAAATTAATTTAGGAGGCATACCTTACGTTAAACCTTAGGATGGAATGTGGCCATATACCTATGGACAGACTATCATAATATCGAGTTACTAAAAGGAAAACCTTTAATTTCATATTTGGAGGATTTTAATACGGGAAACAAGCTTGTATTAAAAGGAATTAGAAATTACTGTTGAAAACAAAATTAATACAGCAAAATTACTGTGTAACTTACACATAAATAACAAGTGTATAATAAAAAATCTTACGTTACACTCACATGAATTTCTCTTCTCTTATACAAAATATTTTTAAAAACGCTTATTCTCCATATGCTTCATGTTAATCGAGATGTTAATCTTATTGCTAATTTTCTTGTAGATACAAGGGGAATTCGTAGGCTTTAAGCGATAGTCAAATATTTTAAGAGCTGGTTGCTATGTGGCGCATTCCATTATCTTTGCATGTCCAGGACATAAAACTATCTAATGTGTTACACTCACATGAATTTCTCTACTCTTGAACAAAGTATTTTTACAAACCTTATTCTACATCTATTTGATATTAATCGAGATTAACATTTGCAGAAACAATCTTTTTACATGCAAAGAGAATTATATTTTACCCATAACGACCAGTACTAAAAATATTTGACTATCGCTTAAGGCGTACTATGTTCCCCTGCTTTTGTAATTGCAAGGGCAATATAGAAATACAGTAGCGTTTAAGCATCGACATATATCGTAATAGCTGGTTGCTAGGTGCAGCACCATTCTCTTTCCCACAGATTAATACTCTTTGCATATCCATGACAAAAAATGAATGACGAATTCCCATTTGAGAAAATAAGTATTGAAAAATTTAAGGGAATGACAAGCAATATCTCGAAAATGGTTCACTCGACAAAAAAATGTATATGACATAAATTGTGTATTTTAACGCGATCTACACTTTTTGTGTAGTAATATTTTGTCTATCTCTTATTGTTTACAAGTTGTGCAAAAGTCGTTCACAATGAAGAATACTTTTGGATACATTCCCAGAATATTAGAGATATACATTTAATTCGTCATGAAAATATCTTAAACGTATGATATTTTAATCAAAATCGTTAGAGCGATTTTTGATAAAATTAAAATGTTCGAAAGATTTTCCATGTAAATGGTAATCTGGGGTGGGGGATTTTCTTGAAAACCTTCGTGTCGCATCTCTGGAAGATACTGAACCTAAATACCAAGTTTGGTGTTTATCCGACTGTTCGTTTCTGAGTTATGCTGTTCACAGACACACACACAGACAAGTTTCCAAAAATTCTTTTTTTGGATTTCCGGTGAAATCTCGGTATCGAATTATGGAGTGGAAACAATACTTCCCCTACTTATTATAGTTAGTAGAGAAAGTAAAAATACTGGTTTGTAATTGTAATTATTTGTAATCATAATTGTCTGAGTTTCTGAATTTAGCGAGCCATTTATTTCCACTAGCTAAATAACTATCTCTACCCTCTATCGCTTATTAGTGCGTATAAATTTATTCTTACTCAAGCTTATTTTTTCTATATACCACATTTTAATCCAAATAAACCGTTGAGGTAGTAGCTACACTATACATTTCATTATAAATACAAAGGAAACAGTGATAGTTAAATGTTTAAGAACTGGATGATATATGCTGCCTTAAAATTCCATATTGTTTCCATGCAATCATGAGGAACAACTGAATGTTGAAAGCAGCTTAAGATAATGAATAAACAAATTATTAATTCGAACCATTAATGACGGATATTTCAGAAACGGCTCGTGTCACAAATAAGCTTATTTTATATAAATGATGTTTTAGAGAGATCTACATTCTTTGTGTAGCATGTTTTCGTCCATCACTTAACCTCTACCAGTTATACAATACTATAGAAGATTCCTTCCGACGGAATTGGACTTCACAATATATTTCCAAAAAATTCAAGATAAACATTTTATTTTTAACGTAAATATATTTAATATACGCTATTTTAATCTAAATTTTTAGAGCCATTGTATAGAAAATAAAAATTTTCAAATAGTATTCCACGTAAAATGCACTTGGTGTGGGGGATTTTCTTTAAAATCTTCTTGGGGCATCTTTGGAAGGTATTAAGCCTAAATACCAAATTTGGTATGTATCAGACTTTTGGTTTTTTAATTATGGATTTCACAGACACACACATGCATACATGTTTCCAAAAATGCTTTTTTTTATTCTGGGTGCCTCAAAACATGTATTTCCGGTGAGAACTCGGTATCGATTTCTGGGTGGTACGTCGTACTTCCCTACGTATTAGAGAAAGTAAACATTTTGAAGTATTTTGCTCGCAGTACGTTCTCTGATCGCTCTTCTGCAGTCTATTCTTATAAAAACGTATTCCTCTCTCTACTTCTTATTAATCGAGATACACCTTCATTGCTCATTCCATTGTATGGATAAGAAGCATGCAGTAGCCTAAAGCGATAGTCAAATCTTTGCAAAACCGGTCGCTATGTGATGGCCTTGAAATTCTGTTCTGTTTGGATGAGCACAAATAGGAAAGAAAGAAAAAAAAATCTGATGTGTTACACTCACATGACTTTCTCTACTCTGTACAATCTATTTTTACAAACGCCTATTTTCCATATGCTTCATGTTAATCGAGATATCGAGATGTCAACCTTATTGGTAATTTTCTTGTAGATGCAAGGGGAATATGGTAGGTTTTAAGCGATAGTCAAATATTTTAACGCTGGTTGCTATGTGGCGCATTCCATTCTCTTTGCATGTCCAGCACATAAAAAAATCTGATGTGTTACACTCACATGACTTTCTCTACTCTTGTACAAAGTATTTTTACAAACGCTTATTCTCCATCTGGTTCATGTTAATCGAGATAAACATCTGCAGACCCTATCCTATTACTAATTTTCTTGTAGATGTAGGGGAAAATATATTTACAAGGGCAATATAGAAAAACAGTAGCCTTTAAGCACATACATATCTGTTAATAGCTGGTTGCTAGGTGCAGCACCATTCCCTTTGCCACAGATTATAACTCTTTGCATATCCAAGACAAAAAAAATGAATAACGAATTTGAGAAAAAGTATAAGTATTGGAAAATTTTAGGAAATAACAAGCAATATCTCGAAAACGGATCACTCAACAAAAGAAATGTATATGACATAAGTTGTGTATTTTAACACGATCTACATTTTTTGTATAGTAAAATTTTGTCTCTCTCTTACGGTTTACCAGTTATGCAAAAGTCGTTCACAATGAAGAATACTTTTGGAGACATTCCCAGAAAATTCGAGATATACATTTGATTTCTCATGACATTATCTTAAACATATGATATTTTAATCAAAATCGTTAGAGCCATTTTTGAGAAAATTAAAATTTTCGAAAAATGTTCCATGTAAAGGGTAGGCTGGGGTAGGGGGATTTTCCTGAAAACCTTCGTGTCGCATCTCTGGCAGATACTGAACCTAAATACCAAGTTTGGTGTTTATCCGACTGTTCGTTTTTGAGTTATGCTGTTCACAGACACACAGACACACACACACACACACACACACACAGGCACGCACACAGACACACACACGGACATGTTTCCAAAAATGCTTTTTTTGGATTCAGGAGGTCTCAAAACATGTATTTCCGGTGAAATCTCGGTATCGAATTTTTGGGTGGAATGCAATACTTCCCCTACTTACTATACGTAGTAGAGAAAGTAAAAATGAATAACGAATTTGAGAAAAAGTATAAGTATTGGAAAATTTAAGGAAATAACAAGCAATATCTCGAAAACGGTTCACTCAACAAAAGAAATGTATATGACATAAGTTGTGTATTTTAACGTGATCTACATTTTTTGTGTAGTAAAATTTTGTCTATCTCTTACGGTTTACCAGTTATGCAAAAGTCGTTCACAATAAAGAATACTTTTGGAGACATTCCCAGGAAATTCAAAATATACATTTTATTTGTCATAAAAATATCTTAAACATATGATATTTTAACCAAAATCGTTAGAGCCATTTTTGAGAAAATTAAAATTTTCGAAAAATCTTCCTTGTAAAGGGTACTCTGGGGTGCGGGGATTTTCTTGAAAACCTTCGTGTCGCATCCTTGGAAGATACTGAACCTAATTACCAAGTTTGGTGTTTATCCGACTGTTCGTTTCTGAGTTATGCTGTTCACAGATAGACACACACACACACACACACACACACACACACACACAGACAGACACACAGACAAACAGACACACAGACACACACACGGACATGTTTCCAAAAATGCTCTTTTTGGATTCAGAGGGTCTCAAAACATGTATTTCCGGTGAAATCTCGGTATCGAATTTTTGGGTGGAATACAATACTTCCCCTACTTACTATACGTAGTAGAGAAAGTAAAAATGAATAACGAATTTGAGAAAAAGTATAAGTATTGGAAAATTTAAGGAAATAACAAGCAATATCTCGAAAACGGTTCACTCAAAAAAAGAAATGTATGTGACATAAGTTGTGTATTTTAATGCGATATACATTTTTTGTGTAGTAAAATTTGGTCTATCTCTTATAGTTTTCCAGTTATGCAAAAGTCGTTCACAATGAAGAATACTTTTGGAGACATTCCCAGAAAATTCGAGATATACATTTCATTTCTCATGACATTATCTTAAACATATGATATTTTCATCAAAATCGTTAGAGCCATTTTTGAGAAAATTAAAATTTTCGAAAAATGTTCCATGTAAAGGGTAGTCTGGGTTGGGGGGATTTTCTTGAAAACCTTCGTGTCGCATCTCTGGAAGATACTGAACCTAAATACCAAGTTTGGTGTTTATCCGACTGTTCGTTTTTGAGTTATGCTGTTCACAGACACACACACACACACAGACACACACACGGACATGTTTCCAAAAATGCTTTTTTTGGATTCAGGAGGTCTCAAAACATGTATTTCCGGTGAAATCTCGGTATCGAATTTTTGGGTGGAATGCAATACTTCCCCTACTTACTATACGTAGTAGAGAAAGTAATAGGGATTTGCAGTTGGGAAAGTTATAAAGTTTTTAAAACTCAAACCAATAACAAAGAATAACTCGGAAATGGTTAGCACTAAAAAAATTGTATTTGACATAAATGTGTGTGCTTTAATCAAATCTACATTTTTGTGTATGTGATAAGATTTTGTCTATCTCTTACTGTTTACCAGTTAGGCAAAGGTCATTTAGAATGAAGAGCACTTCAGAGAATGTTCCCAGAAAATTCAAAATATACATTTTATTTACCATGTACGTTTCTTAAACATATGGTATTTTAATCACAAATTTAGAGCCTTTTTTACTTTATCTACTGTATATAGTAAGCAGGGGAAGTATTGCATTTCACCCAAACGTTCGATACCGAGATTTCATCGGAAACACATATCCTGTGGTGCCCTGACACTGAAAGGGGATATATCACACACGCATACATATAGATATATATATATATATATATATATACACATAGATATATAAATCAATGAAATAAGAACTGTACAAAAGCAGATTGTAACTTAGATAAGTAAGGAACGGGCGAGCTAGCTAATTCCAGGTAAGAGATAATTCTAGGTAGAGCCCACCTTTCACCAAACCAATGAGCAAGGAACTTGAACCTGTAAGGAGAAATAGAAAGAGACATATATAGAAAGGAAAGAGACAGAGATATTGAATCTGCTTCCGTATGCGTCACTGAGACGAGTATGCGAAATCTTTTGGAGTAGAATATTCTCATATATAATAAGCTAACGCCGTCTGAGGACCAATTAGAAATGTCGTTACGTTTTGGGGCGCAAAGGCGAGCGTCAATAGGCTTAGGTATAAAAGGGGAAAGAAAGCCGCAGATTTTCACTCTCTTATAGAATCTCGTCGACACAGTGATACTCTCTGGACGACGGATGCACGTGTGTGTGTATATGGGTGGGAAGCATGTGCAGTTAGACTAGGCTCCTAATTTATTATTATGGTGGGAATTGTTATAATGGGAATAGCTAGCCGCTCCTAAGTATTTATTTAATAATAAACCACATTTTTGAAGATAAATGCAGTGTATTTTAATTTGCCTCACCTACGAAAACCCTGAGACACATGAAATTAGTTAGATAGGTAATTATTAGGAATGGAGAATACAGCAGCCAACTAGCAGCATTTGCCGGAGACAAAAACATTGCAGCAGAGGGCATCAACCAGAAGGAAAACTTTTTCCTACTACAAATGATGCACAACGTTTTCCCGCTACAAAACCCAGTAGAGCATTTTTGGAAACATGCCCGTGTGTGTGTGTCTGTGTCTGTCTCTCTGTATGTCTATGAACAGCATAATTCAAAAATGAAAAGTCGGATAAACACTGTATTTGGGTTTAGTATCTTTCAAGGATGCGACCCAAAGGTTTTAAAGAAAATCCCCTTACCACAGACTAACCATTACATGGAACATTTTTAAAACATTTCGATTTTCTCAAAAGTGGCTGTAACGATTTTTATTAAAATATCCTATGTTTAAGATTTTTTATTGCAAATGAAACGTATATTTTGTATTTTCTGAGAAAATCCCCAAAAGTTGTCTTCATTCTGAATGAATTTTGCATAACGGGTAAACCGTAAGAGATACACAATTTTACTTCACAAAGAATGTAGATCTCGTTAAAGCACACAATTTACGTGTATACATTTTTTTGTTGAATGAACCATTTCCGAGGTATTCCTTGTTATTTGTTTTAATTTTCCAAAACTTATATTTTTCTCTCAAATGCGAATTCGTTATTCGTTTTTTTTATGTCCTGGACATGCAAAGAGAATCCAATGCTCCACATAGCAACCAGGTCTTAAACTATTTGACTATTGCTTAAAGCCTACCATATTCCCCTTGCACTTACAATAAAAACAGAAATGTTTATTTCGATTAACATAAAGTAGATGGAGAATAAGCGTTTGCAAAAGTAGTTTGTACAAGAGTAGAGAAAGTCATGCGGTTCAGCACATCAGATTTTTTAGAAAAGTTTAGAAAAGGCTTTTTAAGCCTTCCATATAAGGTGTAGTTTGGGGTGGGTAATTTTCTTGAAAATCTTGTGTGGCATACCCAAATTACAATTTATCTGACATTTCGTTTTCGTCTAATGCTGTTGACAGACGCGGACACATACTGACACAACACACACACGACTTCGTAGAAAAAGTCGTTTTGTAACACACTGTAATTTGATTCAGGAGTCTCAAAAGATGCATTTCTGTTGAAATCACGATATTGAGCTTTTGGTTTTTTCTCTATTTACTAGGTACGTCGGAGAAGGTAACAAACGATAGTTGCTAGAGAAAGTAGTGTGTATATGGGAATATTAAATGCTTGGTTCTAATAATTAAACTCCCTTTATCATAATGGCAGCTCTGAACAATATAAATGAAGTATAATAGGTGCGCGGAACACTGAAATGGTCCGGAGCGGGTTGTCACAGCGAAGAGATCCTGTGAAATGATAAAGGATTTGTTCACTTTGTGGCTTGTAGTTAAAAATGGCAAGGTTGTGAATGTCACTCCCACGAGGCCTGCTACAAACGTTCTGTAGGATCAGTGACATCATCCAGCGAACGAAAAAAAGCTCTTTGTGAAGCCAGGAATTCTCATAACCATGTTGGGGAGGCCTACGAGCTCAAAAAATTCTCATCTCAGACGGAATCAAAACATAACCACCATATGAAAGGCATTTATATTGAATACATTATGTTGAAATGCACCTAAAGATAACAAAATACATTTTTCACTTCGCTGGCCAACTGTTGTTTCTACCGACTGTCGATGTTGAAGATGTGAAACGGTGCAAACTGAAGACGAAGTACGGGCGAAAGAAAAACGGAAGTGAGAGAAAAAGACGGGAATAAAAAGACAGGAGGAAGGGCACTTGGCCCAGCGATTTCTTCAGTCGTAGGAGAAATGGAACAAATATTTCATCTTCACTGCCTCCAACACTTAGCATTTGTCTGCTGGAGCGGTTTGTTGGCAGAGTGATGGGGTGTATTCAGGCATAGGACTGTGACTGGTCAGGACGTCTCAGACTTGGCTCTTTCATCTGAAGACTAAGGTTTAGAAATGCGAAAACTTCAACATTAATCTGAGTTTAAGGTTCTTACGTTAGACAGTAAATTTACTTAAAAATGAACATTTCAAATCCACTTGCAGATAACTAAGCTTCTGGCTTTAAGGGCAAGCTGAATAGATAATATTGCCAAAAAGATGAATCTCTTATTATCATTGTAATTTTAATTACCTTTTTAATTTCATGTACATCTTATTCTTGTATATACAATACTTATGCTTTAGATGTATTTTTAAAAATGTTACGTATAGAATAGTGGGTATAGAAAGACGTGTGAATACAACACATCAGGAGTTTTTAGTTTCTATACTACCTATAGAAAGCAGGGGAAGCATTGCATTCCACCCATAAATTCGATAACGAGATTTCACCGGAAATACATGTTTTGAGGTGCCTTCAATCCAAATAAAGCATGTCCGTGTGTGTACGCCTGTCTGTGAGCAGAATAACTCATAAACGAAAAGATGGATAAATACTAAACATGTTATTTGAGTTTAGTATATTCCAAGGATGCAACACAATGGATTTACATGATTTTTTCAAAATTGGCTCTAACGATTTTGATTAAAATGTCATATGCTTAAAACATTTACATGTCAAATGAAATGTATACCTTGAATTTTCTGGGAATATCCCCAAAAGTTCTGTTCATTCTGCATGACTTTCGCATAGCCTGTAAATCGTAAGAAATAGACAGAATTTTACCACAGAAAAGATGTAGATCTGGTTAAGACACACAATTTGTGATATACAAGCCATTTCAAAGATATTCCTTGTTATTTCTTGGAGTATTCTAATTCTTGTACTTTTTCTCAAATGGTAATTCGTTATTGTTTTTGTTTTCTTTTATGCCTTGGGCGTGCAAAGAGAATGGAATACTCAACATAGTAACCAGGTCTTAAAAGATTTGACTATCGCATAAAGCCTACCATATTCCCCTTGCATCTACAAGAAAATTAGCAATAAGAAGTATGTGGAGAACAAGCATTTGTAAAAGTAGTTTACATAAGGGTAGAGAAACTCATGTGAGTGCAACACATTAGATTTTTTAATTGTACCTCCTACAAACGGTTCACACAAAACCTTATTTTTCGACTTATTTTCGAGTAAACCTCAGCAGAAATAGTTTCATTACATGCGTATTTCGTTGTAGGTACAGATGGAAGCAGAATCAATATTCAGATGTTTAAAAGTGGATAGCTATCTATTTTATGGTTTTGAAACTCTACTGAGTGTTTATTTCAAAGTATGCCATGACGTCATCGTTTTGAGCCTAAGCGAGTGTCAGCTCTTAGAGCAAAGATGTAATATAGTACACTTATGGTTAAGAAGTCCAATGCATTATTACATTTCATGCGATTTACAGAAAATTGAATATCCAGGGTTGACTATTTAAGTTGAGACTCTACAATATCTCCAAAACTAAGCGTTGTAGAAAGAAATGTCCTGAATAAAATTTGGGTACTGGGTATGTACATACTGGGTATGTAACAATATCAAGCACATGAAAATTAAATTAATTTCTAATACCCAATACGCACATTGAGAGGATGTATACTTACTTGGCTGCGGAGGACCGAAACGTGGTGTAGAGGTTAAGCGGAAGGCGTAGGTTTTTTACTGTAAAAATCCATAACACAAATCTACTAACACATTCCTAGATTTATATCCCAACCGTTTGGGGTTCCTACATTATTAAATACGAAAGGTGAGAGGAAATGTCCACCGATCCATAAGCCGGCTTGCACGCGTGATCCGTTTCTCACAGAATCCTAAGACGGACGCTATATCCCCCACCACTCGTGGCTAGCAAAGCTACCAGCCAAGAATGACGAAAACAATAATGTATGTGATAATGACAATAGCAAACGACAATATGTCTGGTAATGATAATGAAATCCCCAAATTATTAATACGCCACAATATTATGGGGAAATACATACCATTACTCGTGTTTAGTTTGGTGGACGTTGTGATGGTCACTTTCGTTTCAATTTATGTTTTATTTAAATGGGCACCTACCATTTTTAAATCATTTTCTCTCTGCCAATAATAAACCAAACAACATTTGCATATAGCACTTTGCAATAGTTCTTACACCAACGTAAATGATAACGAAAATTCTGAATGATTGTGTATGAAGAGTGCAATGAATGATTGGACCATCCTGGCAGCTCATTTGAGGGTGAAGTTACGTTTCTTAACTGGGGACCAACATTTTTTATTCATTTCCTTATTCCTCATCACAAAATAAGCAGCTTTATATAAAAAATGTTCTAATGGGAAAACAATATACAAAATGCAGGTTCCCATTTAAAAAAATTAAATTCATCCTAAAATGACTATCATAACGTCCTCCAAACAAAACATGAATAATGGCATTTACTTTTCCCCCATAATATGAAGCAAATTTTATTCAACACATTTCTTTCTACAACGCTTAGTTTTGGAGATATTGTACCGTCTCAACTTAAATGGTCCACATTGTATACACTTTATTTGTCATGATAATATTTGGTGTATATTGTATTCTAATCATAATCGTTTAGGCCATTTTGAGAAAAACTAAAAAGTCGAAAAATCTTCCATGGAAAGAGTATTTTGGGATGGGAGAGTTTTCTTGAAAATCTTGTATCGTATCTTTGGAAGATAAATACCAAGTTTCGGATTTGTCGGGTATTTCGTTTTTGGGTTATGTTGCTGGCAGATACACACACAGGAACCTGGTTATAAAATGTTAGAATACAATATGACTAGTTAATGAACGGGTCAGCTATCACCTCGAGCCCCAATGGATCTTTTGTGCGTATACTCCAGGGAGAAAGGGATGAGGTGAGGGAGTCACAGGAGACGTATAGGTCTCTGAGCGAGGCCAGCGCAGTTCGACAGAGACAAAAGCTCCTGGGTTGACCTCCCGGCCACGGGAGAATCGCATGAAGACTTTCCTCATGAAAGGAATCTCGATCTAAAGTTTCTTCTTTGGCTTCGGTGGGCCTCAAAACATGTATTTCCGGGGAAATCTCGATAACGAAGTTTTGGTGAATGCAAAATCTACTCTACCTACTATGTACGTGGTAAAGATCGATTCAGAGATTTGTATAAGTTCTGAAAACATTTTAACCTGAAGCAAAGGACTAATCACGCTTAGGTGTATACCAGTTATGCTCGCCGTAAGGTAGTTAATTTTTTTTGTTTCTTTTCAATTCCAATTGCAATAAATCCTAAACCAAAAAAGGTACCATTAATCCTGCATTTGTCCTTAGAGCGCTTTTAGAAGAGGAAAAGTTCAACTGAAGGCAAATTGCTGGAGCAGGCAATTATTTATGAACATACAGCTTCCTCTTTTATGGCGATCGTAAAACAAAACTCCTACCGCAGTGCCGCCAACTAACCTACTCTGTACACAAAAGCAGCTTAATCTAGCTCGCTGCCTTTTCTTACGTTCTTGTGCGTTTTTACGCACGCCTTTAATAACACTGTAAAGTCAGGAATTGGCGTCAGTATTCATTATGTTGAAATAAAATAAGAAAAGGGAATTGAATAAACTCAAATTAAAATAACTAAAGCAGGAGGCAGACATTCAGAAAATAAGTGTTTTAGGTTGTGTTGAATTCAACAGAAGGTCTCGGTTCTAAATAATCATAAGAAAGGTGTTAAATATTCCAGAAATGAAGGAAAAGTATTGCTGAAAATTTGATAACGTTGAATTAAACTCCATTAGAAACCTGGAGTATTAGACTTCCTGTAAAAACTATTTTAACAAACGCGTATTCTCCATCTACTTCATGTTAATCAGATAAACATTTGCAGGAACAAATTTATTGCTAATTTTTATGTATGTGCAAGGAGAATATGGTAGACCTTAAATGATAGTCAAATCTTTTAAGAGCTGGATGCTATGTGGAGCATTTAATTTTCTTTGAAAAATAATAACGAACTGCCAATTAAGAAAAAGTATAAGTATTGGAAAATTCAAACAATTAGCAAGCAATATCTCGGAAATGGTTCACTCAAAAAAAAATAATGTGTAACACTCACATGCCTTTTTCTACTCTTGTACAAACTATTTTTACAAACGCTTATTCTCCACATGCTTCATCTTAATCGAGATATCGAGATGTTAATCTTATTGCTAATGCAATATGCAAGGAGAATTGATAGGTTTTAAGCGATAGTCAAATATTTTTAGAGCTGGTTGCTATGTGCAGTATTCCATTCTCTTTGCATTACCAGGACAAAAATTTCATAACGAATTCCCATTTGAGAAAAAGTATAAGTATTAGAAAATTTAAGGGAATAACAAGCAATATTTTGAAAATGGTTCATTCAACAAAAAAATGTAAATGACATAAATTGTGTATTTTAACGCTATCTATGTCTTTTGTATAGTAAAATTTTGTCTATCTCTTTTGCTTTACCAGGTATGCAAACCTCGTTCACAATGAAGAACAATTTTGGAGACATTCCCAGAAAATTAAAGATATACATTTTATTCGTCATGAAAATATGTTAAATATATGATATTTTAATCAAAATCGTTAGAGCCATTTTTGAGAAAATTAAAATTTTCTAAAAATGTTACCTGTAAAGGGTAATCTGGTGTAGGGGAATTTTCTTGAAAACCTTCGTGTCGCATCTCTGGAAGATACTGAACCTAAATACTAAGTTTGGTGTTTATCCGTATGTTCGTTTCTGGGTTATGCTGTTCACAGACACACACACACGGACATATTTCCAAAAATGCATTTTTTGGATTCAAGGGGCCTCAAAACATATATTTCTGGTGAAATATCGGTTCCGAAGTTTTGGGTGGAATACAACACTTCCCCTACTTACTCTACGTAGTAGAGCAAGTAAAAAAATATATATAACATAAATTGTGTGTTATAACGTGTTCTACATTTTTCGTGAAATAAACCTTCGTTTATCTCTTACGGTTTACCAGTTATTCGAAATTCATTCGAAAGTTATTCGATTGAAGAGGACTTTTGGGGATATTCTCAGAAAAATCAAGATATAAATTGCATTTGCTATGAAAATATCTTTATGATATTTTAATCAATATCGTTAACAGGCATTTTCGAGAAAATCAAAATGTTCGAAAAAGTTTCCAGGTAAAGGGTAGTGTGTGTGGGTGGGGGGGGGGAATTTTCTTGAAAATCTTCGTGTCGTATCCTTAGAAGATGCTAAACTCAAATAACAATTCTGGTATTTATGTGACTTTTCCGTTTTTGAGTTATGCTGTTCACAGACACACACCACACACATGTACATGTTTCAAAAAATTCTTTATTTGAATCCAGGGAACCTCAAAACATGTACTTCCGGTGAAATCTCGGTATGGAATATTTGGGTGGAACGCAATATTTCCCATACATACTATACGCAATAAAGAAAGTAAACTTCTTAAACTCCATTAAAATGAATTTTTTGACTCTCATGTTATGTAGAACATTCACATGACTTTCTTTATCCTCAATTGTGTATTGGTGGCTAAACAAGTATTCTAACGAAAGTTTATTTTGGTAGATACTTCATTTTAGTCGAGATAAACCGTTGTAGAAATATCTGCATTATACATTTCATTATACATACACAAGGAACGGTGACAGTCAAATGTTTAATAAATAGACCTATACACTAGCCTTAAAATTCCTTATTCTTTCCATGATAGCGCGAGAGACAATTGAAAATTAACAGGATGTAATGGCTAAATATTGAACAAATCCAACCTCAAAACGGATATCTCGGTAGTGGCTTCTGGCACACAAAAAGGTTATTTTAAATAAGTTACGTGTTTTAAAAAAATCTAGATTTTTGTGTAGTAGGCTTTAGTTTATCGCTTAACGTTTACCAGTTATGCAGTATTATATAGAATTCCTTCCTAATGAGACTTCAGGGCTATTCCCAGAAAATTTAAGATACAGATTCTATTTGCCATGTAAATATCTTTAATATATGCCATTTTAATAAAATCGTGAAAGCGATTTTTAGAAAATGAAAAATTTAGAGAACTGTTCCATGTAAAGGGTAGTTGGGGATAGCGGGGTTTTGTTGAAAATCTTCGTGTCGTATCTTTGGAAGATGCTGTAATAAAATACCAGGCTTGGCATTTATAGAACAATTATTGGCTTTTAAGTTCTACTATTTGCACACACTCAAGTACAAAAATATACTGTAGACTTGGGCAGCGATAAGGTCATATACCAGCACTAATCATTATATCTTTAAACACTGCTCTGCTATTCACAGAAACTTTCACATATAAATTTCATCTGTGGTGTTATTATTTTTGCAGATGGATTTTAATAAAAGTGGACTAATTTTTAAAAAGTAAATAAAAGTGTCCATGAAAAGGGTATTAATAAAATACACCTCTGTTCTCTTGAGATATTTGCCCGATTGGATATAAAAACGCTAGAAAACAATCAAACGATACAAATGGGAAATAACGTTAAGAAAAGAACGAAATAAATAGAATGGCGCGAAGGATCGTGATAATAAAAGGAGAATTATAGAAGGAGAATAATTATTAAACTCTATATGTACTAAGAAAATCAGATTTGAAGCGGGTGGTTACAGGGATGAGACCTAGAAGGCCAAATGTCCGCCTTTGTATGATAGCGGCGGTTGGACTGGACGGCACCCTAATACCATCTGCACGGCATGAAGCAGAGGTTACAGGGATGAGACCTACAAAGCTAACTGTCCGCATTTCTGTGTGAAGGCGGGGGTTGAATTGGACGGCAAGTTTATGCCATCTGCACGACATGAAGCAGGTGGTTACAGGGATGAGACCTAGAAGGTTAACTATCCACCTTTGTTTGAAAGCGGCGGTTGGATTGGACGGCACCCTAATGCCATCTGCACGGCATGAAGCAGGGGTTACAGGGATGAGAGCTAGAAGGCTAACCGTCCGCATTGCATGGGGACGGTGGTTGGACTGGAGGGCACACTAATGCCGTCTGCACGGCACGAGGCAAAACATTCGGTAGCTATGCGCTAGGGTCTCGGTGACACGTGACGGAGCGGGTGGTTATAGGGATGAGACCTAGAAGAATAACTGTCCACCTTTGTATGGGTACGGCGGTTAGACTGGACGGCACCCTATTGCCGTCTGCACGGCACGAGGCAGAACATTCGGTAGCTATGCGCTAGGGTCTCTGTGACACGTGACGGAGCGGGTGGTTATAGGGATGAGACCTAGAAGACTAACTGTCCACCTTTGTATGGGGATGGCGGTTAGACTGGACGGCACCCTAATGCCATCTGCACGGCATGAAGCAGGGGTTACAGGGATGAGACCTAGAAGGCTAACTATCCGCCTTTGTATGGGGGTGGCGGTTGGACTGGACGGCACCCTAATGCCGTGTGCACGGCACGAGGCAGAAGATCAGGTAGCTATGCGCTAGGGTCTCTGTGACACGTGACGGAGTGGGTGGTTATAGGGATGAGACCTAGAAGAATAACTGTCCACCTTTGTATGGGTACGGCGGTTAGACTGAACGGCACCCTATTGCCGTGTGCACGGCACGAGGCAGAAGAACAGGTAGCTATGCGCTAGGGTCTCTGTGACACGTGACACATCCGTATAACCACACACGGGTGGTTATAGGGATGAGACCTAGAAGGCTAACTGTCCACCTTTGTATGGGGACGGCGGTTAGACTGAACGGCTTCCTAATGCCGTCTGCACGGCACGAGGTAGAATATCCGGTAACTATGCGCTTGGGTCTCTGTGACACGTGACGGAGCGGGTGGTTAGGGATGAGACCTAGAAGGCTAACTGTCCATCACATATCGTTCTAAGAGTTATCCACCAACAGATCCGTTGCGATAAGACCAAGGGGTTAAAGCGACGTAAAATAAAACAGCGAGAGAGAGAGACAAAAAACCACATTATATAGCTAGAAGGAGAATTTTGACTAAGAACGGAGGTTTTGCAAATGCAAATAGCCCTCAGCGTAGAACAAAATGGTTCAGAACAAGAAATACTTGTATGTATAGAAGCCTAGACAATGCAAGAAGAAACCCAGTTACCTAAAATTAGTGAAGCGTACAGAAAATTAAATCTTGGAAAATGTTTTTATGATTGTAAATTATATGTGGTCGCTACTTTCTAAAATGTAAGGGGTAATAAAAAGTGAATTAGAATCACGTTAACCAATAAAAGCAATAAAACCACGTGACTAGGAAATGAATAAAAAACTACGTATAGTGCACGAGTTGAGTTTCTGACGGTGATTACGTCGTCTTATTTTGGTGATCGATGATTCAGGTGTTACTTGGAGAGAAAATGGGACTTCACCGTCAGTGGAGTCAGAAAACAGTCTGGGAAAACGATTAAAATAAGGGGAAAGAGACTGAGATAGCAATAAATATAAATAATTGGAGTAGGATTTATAAGTTTGATAATTAATTGTCTTCGTCGTTTCTAACCTTCTCCATGCGTCCTATGAGCTTTGGGGGAACGATTACTTCACCAAGCGACGATTGGACCGATTTCTAAGGTGAGGGCACCAAGCTAGCGGAATCCGTTGCCTCCGATGGCAGGCTGATAATGTTATAGGTGGAATGAGGAGATCTCCAGCTTTTACCGTAGACTCTGAACCACGTTGGGCCTTGGGGATACTTTACATGAGCAACTCGCCACACCAGAGCTGTACCTTCAGTACGAGAGCCAGAAGCGAAACGTCTGCGCTAGCCCGGCGCCCTGGCAATTAATCCTTCTCTCACACAAATCGTGTGAAGAACAAGTTTGGAAAGGTAGAATTAGAGTGAAAAATTCAATGCTATAGCCTGAATTTGAATCACGCATCTTCCGGTTTCCGAGCAGTTTCTTTAACCAACTCAGGTATTATGGGAACATTCGGGCGCCACACTTAATTCCCCAACTGACTTGCATTTTTCCCAGTAAACCATAAGGAGGTATAACAATTTTGAGATGGCGTATCCCAATGGTAACTTATACTGTCGTAAGTGCTTAAGTCCCGGGCTTTGAGATCTCCTTGTGGTTTACGGGGAATGATGAGAGTTAGTTTTGATTTAAAGTGTTAGCGACATTTTGCCATCGTAGCTCAGTTGGTGTGAACTACCAGAAGATCTGTGGTTCAATTCCCGGTTGTGGTATTTAATTTTTCAGTGTGATTCCACCTTTCCATTAATCATTTTCTTTGAGTGTGGGATTTGGCAAACGCGAAGTTTTATGTTGGGGAACCGAGCGGAATGGCTCAGGCCATGTCGTCTCCGGCCCTCATTCTGGAAGTCGTTGGTTCGATCATCGTGGCCAACATTCCTGACCCATGTTTTTATTCTGGGGTTTCTTCGGGTTTCTGGGATGGATCATTAAATCCCCCGAATTTCCTGTCCCTCCATTTCATATTTATTCTCATTTAACTTCGCGTTTCATCTGCTTGGTTTTTATCAGGCTTGCAGGCGTCGGCGGGTGGACTCGGCAGGAAAAAAAGGATGCACTGTAGAAACCTTCATCCCCCGGATTGGTCCCAGGTACCCCAGAGGATGTGTAAGCCTTGCAGGGGGGAGAAGACCTGCTACTGCAGTGCCCATCCGGGGAGTTTAAATCCGGAAATGGTAAGGACACTGATCTCTGCCTGCCGTACCTTCTGGTCCGACCATCCTCGGTTCCCTCTCACTCATCTTCCCCTTCGCTTAGAATCCGAATACTATGGTATTGGGCAAAGGGAATGCGAATAAACATAAAATGACAGTAAAGGAGCAAACCAACAGTGTTTGTTTACTTCCGATCCATACATACTGAGAATAGAGCCTTTATTTCCGAGAAATCCTCCTAAGGAACTGCCTGCACTACCGAGGCCAGCCAAAGACTTAACACCTTTTTCTTTTAAACTCCGTCCATAAAACCCAAGACCAAACATCCTATATCCTTAAGGATTCTCGTCCTCAAGTAGTTAACTTATTATTTATCTGACAAAGATTTTAAGTTATGCTGTTCAAAGACAAATATAGAATGCACAGAGACAGTCAGAGACGCACGCACGCACAGACACACATGCACATGTATGGGAACGATTTATAACCAGAGCTTTAATTTCCCTACCACGTACTTTCACCAGAAATATATGTATTGAGGCCACCTGAATACAGAATTATCTGATGTGTTGCATTTACATGATTTTCTCTACCCTTATACAAAATATTTTTACGAACGCTTATTCTTCATCTACTTCATGTTAATCGAGATATCGAGATGTTAATCTTATTGCTAATTTTCTTGTAGATGCAAGGGGAATATGGTAGGTTTTAAGCGATAGTGTAAGAGCTGGTTGCCATGTGGAGCACTCCATTCTCTTTGTATGTCCAGGACATAAGAAAACGAATAACGAATTTCCATTTGAGAGAAAGTATAAGTATTGGAAAATTCAAACAAATAACAAGGAAAATCTCGGAAATGGTTCACTGCACAAAAGATGTATGTGACATATATTGTGTGTTAAGATCTACATTTTTTCTATAGTAAACCTTTTTCCATCTCTTACGGTTTACCAGTTATGTAAAAGTCATTCAGCATGAAGAGAACTTGTGGAGACATTCCAGAAATGAAATTCAAGATATAAATTTAATTTGTAGTGAAAATATCTTAAACATATGATATGTTAATCAAAATCGTTAGAGGCGTTTTGAGAAAATCAAAATAAAGTACTAATTTTGGTATTTATCCGACTTTTCGTATTTGAGTTATGGTATTCTCAGACAGAAACACACACAAGGACGTTTCCAAAAATGCTATATTTGGCTTCAGGGCACCTCATATCAGATATTTCAGGTGAAATCTTAGTATAGAAAATTTGGGTGGAATGCAATACTTCCCCTATTTACTTTCGTAGTGGCACGAAAATTTTCTCGGAATTTTATTTCCTACAACTACCCTTTACATGGTTTAAAATTGGCTCTAAAAATCTTTATTAAAATTATATTTTGTTAATATATACCAACACAACCGAGCGGGATGGCTCAGGCGATAAGGGGTTTAATTTCTGCGACCCCCACACTGACCTATAGGTTTTTGGGGGTTTCTCGGGCCGCCAGGCGAATGCTGGAGTGGTTTCTTTTATCTCTCGAATTTCCTATATCTCCATTTGGTTCCATTAACAATTTCATTCATTATTCACCCGGTGTGGTCTATTTCAGGGTTGAAACTTCGGTAATGGTTTTCGGTGCAGCGTGACAGGGAAAAGTGATGCTCTCTATACACTTTCTTCGTCCCTGGACCTTCTGCTTGCGGTCGGCATAAGGACCACCATCGGGTTATTGAAACCCATGTGGGACATAGTCTACGGTATGTTTGTCCGATTTTCGGGTTCTCTATATACAGGATTGACCATTTAACTTGAGACTGTACAATATCTGCAAAACTAGGCTTCGTAGAAAGAAACGTCTTGAATAAAAGTTGAGGAAAGTAAATACCATTAGTTGTGTCTTATTTGGAGGACGTGATGATGGTCATTTTAGGGTGAATTTAGCTTTTTAAATGGAAACCTATATTTTGTGTGTTTTCTCATTACAAGATTGTTTATCAAAAAGCGGTTTAGTTTGTAATGGGGAATAATTGAACAAAATAAAAAAATTGTATGTTCCGAATTGCTAAACGTAACTTGACGCTGAAATAAGCACCCATGGATGGTTCAACCATTCATTGCGCTCTTCGTACACAACTATTCAGAATTGTTGTTGTTATTTGCATTGGTGTAAGAACAATTGCGAAGTGCTTGGCGTTTTGGGGGATGATAAAACAGCATAAAAAATAAATTGACCCTAAAATGACTATCTCATTGTCCTACAAACAAAACACGACTAATGACAGTTACGTTCCCACATAATATTAATCACTTTTTATTAAAGACATTTGTTTTTACAACGCTTAGTTTTAAAGATATTGCATAGTCTTAACTTAATTGGCCCATCCTATCTTCTGAAACTGTAGAGATCCTGTGAATGCTGTGCCGTCACAATGCTGGTTCCGGCCGCCCGGTGTCTCCCTTCACCATATCCCTCCCTCTTGGGGGCGTCCCCTTGTGGGACATCTGTAAAATATCTGGATACTCTCCATTGGTGCCGAATCCTCGCCGCTTCACAATCTAATACAATATACTAACACAACCTTTGACTGGAGCGCTTTTAGATTACGGTTTGCCCTTATTTTTATCCACTAGTCATTACCTTCTGAAAGTTGCAACTAAGCATTACAAGCAATGTCATGAAGCAACGCAAATTACACTGTTACACTGTTTAAAGCAACTGTTCAAATGTCGACCGCCATGATCACGACAAACTTCACAGCGACGCCTGATAGACTGTCGCACACCTCTAGCATTCCAGAAGATATGTGCACATGGTCAGTGGCTGCTGGAATCCTAGGGACCAGGACCATATTAGTTTGGACAGAAATTACGAATATTAGGTTCTTCATGTTAACCCCGAAGAAAAGTCCATGTTCGTCAGATCTGCTGACCGTTCTGGCCATGGAACAGGACACTACTTCTGCAGTGGAAAAATCTTTGAAAGATCTAGCTTGGCGAGATGGATTCCCACCAATTAAAAAACCACTGCCAAATCTGCATATCATTTTTGGAACCGCTGGTGGCAATTACTTCAAAATTCCAGCTATTTATATTTTCACTACATTCCATACTTCACAACTTCCTGCAATAATTGTTTCTATGTTGTCTACATTTAACTACTAATCCCAGTTTTCGAAACGCCTGATTTCTTGATCTCCCATCTTTCCAAGTGAAAAAGCGTATGTTCAACTGTATCCTCTTATTGGTAATAATTACATTTCTCTTCTGTTAGTCTTCCCAATCCTTTCTAGATAGTATTTGAATCTTCCATGACCAGTCAGTACCTTGGTCAGGCAATAATCTAATTGTCGGTATTTTAGAACTCGGCCACATATTTATGTCTCCGATAATTTTCTTTGTCCATTGCCCTCTTCTTTGCCATGTTTCCATTATAAGTTGCCTAATATCCCTCTTTCCCTCCGCGGAGTTAACACCTTCTTGCTCATGTATAAGTTTTCGGCCCTCCACTAACATATCTAAGGAAATAGCACCTGCAATAACCTTGCAAGGCTCTAGTGGAAAAGGTAGGATACCCACATACCACTGTAAGTAGCAATCTCCTTTGTACTTTTTCCATGTACTTCCTGTATACCGTTTTGTGTAGTACATCACACAATACTGGAGCAGCACTTACTAACACAGAATACATTGCACCACACAACATCTGCCTTTTCGTGGTGCTAGTGGTGGGTTTTTAGGGTGCTAATGCGCTAGTTCCCCACTGCGTGGTTTTAATTGGTGTTTCCCCATTGAGTTCTGCAACACTTTTATCTACACATACCAAATACGGTGCAGTCGGGCTATCTGGTATATCAAAGATATTTATTTCACAAATAAGACGTATATCTGAATTTTTTGGGAATGGCCTGTAAAGTTCTCTTCATTCCAAAAGGAGTTGTACGAGACGTATTCCAAAGCTAAGGTCCGGTGAACAATATTTAATGGACGGTAGGCCTGAATTACGTTTCACCTCAGTTGCACTGTCTACCGACTCCTGAGGAACCTACCGCAGTGTTGGTGTGACGCAGTAGGCGTTTTCCAGTAGGTGAGAGCAGATCGCATCCCGCCACGTGTGAAGTGCGCGGTGTAATTAGATTTATGCTGACAAATGGATCGCCAGCTAGGGAACATCCATCGTGAGTTATGCCTCGTGTATGGACCGGACATAATGAGGGACAAACAGGTTCCACACTGGTGTTGAGAATACTGAAATGACCGCACAATGAGCAGTGGAGTGGTAGGCCCAGCATTCGGACAGGAGACATCATTGAGCAAGTGAACCAAACACTTCGAAGTGATCGGCGTTTGACGATTGATCGATTTTGATGTACTGTTGGATTGATGAATTCGCTGGCTCGCTGGGTCATGAATTCCCAAATGTTGCTCGAACCTCACTTTACGGGATTGTCACTAAACATCTTGGATATTGGAAGCTTTGTGCGAGATTGGTGCCAAAACTGCTCATCGGTCAGCACAAAGAGCAACGAATGCGTAGTTGCACGAGTTTTTGGAGCGCTATAGACAAGATGGAGATGGCTTATTTTCCCACATTGTTATGGACTACGAGACAAGAATAGCGTAAACTAACGCGGAATCGAAGCAACAGTTAATGCAGCGGCGCCGTTCTGGTTCACTCAAATCAAAAAAGGCGTAAGCAATCGCCGTGTATGAATCGCAAAATCATGGCTACCGCGTTTTGGAACGAAAAGGACGTCCTTTCGAACATTTCATGGACCGTGGGTCAACAGTTACAACTGGCGTGTACTATGCAATGCTTAACAAACTGAGACTACGATCCAAAATCGACACCAAGGGAAACTGTCGTCGGGCATCCTCCTGCATGACAACGCACGCCTGCACACCGCTGCAAAAACCAAAGAGTTGGTTCAAGAGTTTCGCTTGGACACCCTCCGTACAATCCCGACCTGGCATCAAGCGATTAATTCCTCTTCTTGCATTTGGAACGGTGGCTGAGTGGACAAGGATTTCAAACCGACGATGAACTCAAGACGAGCGTTACCAACTGGTTCATGTCCCAGGCGGCAGACTTCTATGTCGAGGAGTTACAGCAGCGTTACAGCAAGTGTATAGATGTGGACGGTGATTATGTGGAAAAGTAAAGTATATATGTAGGCACATATTACTGTTAATAAAAATCTTGTCCCATAAGCGATGTTATTATTATGACCAAACAGACCTTAGTTTTGGAACACGCCTCGTATGGAATTCTCTAGAATGGTAATCGTTAAGCGATAGACAAAAACGTATGCATAAACAATGTAGATCTCCTTAAAACGCACAGTTTATTTCAAATAATATTTCTGTAGCATCAGCTATTTGAGAGGTATACGTTATTAGTGGTTAAAATTGTTCAGCTTAGCCATTCTTTTAAAGTGCTGTGGACATTCAGTGGTTTCGCGATTGTTTGGAAACAGTATGGAATTTAAGGCAAGCATATAGCGTCCAGTTTTTAAACATTTGACAATCGCCATTTCCTTTGTATCTATAGCTAAATGTGTCATGTAGCTATTTCTGGAAAGGTTCATTTGAATTAAAATGAAGTAGATAGTAAAGCAAGCTTTTGTAAGAGCATTTCTATATATCCAAATAAACAATAGAACACATCAAATGTTTTTTGTGTAATCGAATATGTGTGTGGAATGCTGTGCTCCCCTTACTAGTAGTTCATAAAGCAGAGGGAACATGTAACTTGAAATCCGTTTTAGGTTGTTTGCAAAGTGTGATACTTTGTAAATTCTTATTAGTAACAGAAAATGTGTTATTTACACTTCATTATCACCCTATGGCTTTAACATTATTCCGAGTATATGAAGCAGGTCAACCACCAAACAAATCCCTTTCACTGCCAGCGCAGAATTCTTTTGTCTATTATAATTTCAACAGCTAATTTATTTCTTCCTCTTTCTTGTTGCTGTGGTAGATTTAAATAAAAAGAAAACCCTCTTGAGAGGTATTCAGACTAGTAGCAATAACAACCATCTCTTTCAGTTCCCAGGATTAAATTTCAAAAGACAAGAAAAGAACAGCCCGGAAAACATGCACCAGCAGCTATCATTAAAACATAAAACTTTCTTATCAAACGATAGACTTATAACTACTTTTTCATAGACAAAACTTCTGCTAGAGCACCAAAACGGTCTCAGTTACTCGAGTTCTTTGTGAAGATTTGTATTCACGTCTAACGTAGTGCATATTTCTTAACACAGACGACGTAGGAATTTTTGAAGAGTGTTGTAAAGCCTGTGCCAGTTTCATTCAGTTTTTCTTCCGTTAAAGCCATTATTTTTCGCTTACGAATTCTATCGTTAAGAAAAGCAGTCTCACTAAATTCCAAAAGACACCTAACTATATCTCTAGAACTGCAACGGTAGGGAATTTCTATAACATTAGGTTGCAGAGCTCTGATATCCTCTGCTCTCTGCAGACATAGGTGTAGGTGTTTCAAAGGAGGGGGACACCTTGTGCGCTACTACCTGCATACATTTATTGCGGTTACCAACTCCCAGGAGGAAGGGATGAAGTGATGAAAGCTATAGGAGGCTACCTGCCGCATGTAGACAGGTCACAGAGACGCGCGGAAGTACCAAACATTTCTAATTTCGCAGACCCTTCCACTGCTGCAACCGTTAAGAGAGGGTGATGAACGACTCATCAACCAAGCAGCCCTCTAGACACCGGGAATACTCTTTCCATCCGTTGCATCTGTTTACCACCGCCATACGCTACGAAATCTAGAAGCACACCTGAAAGATCAAAGGGAAATGACGGAAAGGAAATCGTGGTAAAGAAGAAATCGCCCCAGCATTTGCCTGCCGATCCGGGGAAACCACGAAAAATCCATGGAATAGAGTGGGGGCGATCGCCGGAGATGAAACCGTGACCTCCCAAATGCGGACTTCTGACATGAGTGGAGTTTATGTGTCATGCAACAAAATTATTTTTTGCGATGTAAATTTTTTAAGCCAGTTTTTCTGTGGGAGAATTCGCATATACGCATAGACTAAAATTAGACTTAAATAAAACATCCTATAACATTCACGTGGCTTCCTCTAACCATAATCATTTTTATCTACCATACATAGTAGGTAGAGAACTTATTGCACTCCACCAAACATTCTATACCGCGATTTCACCGAAAATACGCGTTTTGCAAGCCTCCGAATCCCAAAGTGCACTTTTAGAAAAAGGTCTGTGGGTGCATGTGTGCATAACTAAAAACGAACAGACGGACAAATACCAAACTTAATATTTAACTTCAGTACCTTTCAAGGATGCGACAGAAAGATTTTCAAGAAAATCCCCACCCAGGTGGAATATTCTGATTTTTTTCTTATTTTCTAAAAAATGGCTCTAACGATTTTGAATAATATATCATTAAATTTAAAATATTTTCCACAAATAAAGTGTATATCTTGAATTTTCTGGGAATATCTCCAAAAGTTCTCTTGATTTTGAATGGCTTTTGCATAATTGGTAAACCCTAAGAGATGACAATTTATGTCATATGCATTTTATGTGGAGACAGACACACACACGGACATTTTCTAAAAACGCCTTATTTAGATTCAGACCACCCGAAAACATGTATTTCGATGAAATCTCTATGTATCGAATTTTTGGGTGAAATCCAATACTTCCCCTACTTACTATATGTATTAGAGAAAGTAATAAAAAGAAATAGATCTGGCAAAGGAACACAATCTGTCAAATAAACATTTTTATGGCATTAAAAATTCCAAGACGGCTTCGGGGTAACGCTGTGGATTCATTTCCAACTCTCTTTCTGAGGGTCTGGGTTCGATTCCCTGTTCCAGGGTGGCGATTTTAAGTCCGCTCTATCTACACCTTCACCTCTGACATGCTCACGTGAAGTATCCTCAAGACCCAAGGTGCTTCGAGGTCAACGGTAAGAGCTGTAGGTCCTCTCATTCCACCGCCATCCTCATCATCTCCCGATTATCGGTGATAAGGGACTACGCCTCCTGGGTGCCTCCACCTCATATGCCCCGAACCCCCGAATGTCATAGGTCATATGGGTAGCGTTAGGGGCGAGGAGTGTTTTCCAGATGTTCTTGATTGAATTTCAAATACTTTTTTTCAAGTTATAAGTCGCTATTTGTTTTTTCTCATGTCCATATAAATAAAATAGAATTTCAAGCACATTGCACACAAATACACTTTTTAGAAATTTCACTATCGCTTTAGTTACTGTATTCTTCTTATTCAAAACGCGTAAATCTGTAATGAAACGTTATATCGATTTACAAGACGAAGACCAAATATTAGTTTGTTCTATGCCTACCTTGTAGAAGAGTGTATAGAGAAAGTCATGTAAATGCAATACATAGTTTTTTTTCATTCATAAGGTGCGTTTGTTCTATAGACACTAACACATATATTGACGTATCCGTTGCTGTTTATAAATGAATGGAATTGTGGTGTGGAATACACGGGGTCTTCAGATGTATACGTCTGTTGCCGCCAGTCAGTTATCTGCGCATGATCTCTGTACTTGGAGCGAGTTTATATGGCAGAAACAAGCAAAACATGAGTGGAAGGTGTGGGCGCGGTACTTTTCCAATATTTACATTTGGAACTTCTTTCACTTGCGTCTCGTAAACTTGCAATCTCTGCATGTAGGTAACTCAAATAATTGGACGGTTTTGTAGCGCGTAGTGTATCGGCTTAGCGCTCAACCAAGCAATTCTGTGATCGGTGGCAACTTCCATCGCGCGAGTCAAAAACGCACAAAATTTTCTAGTGATAAGCAGTTCTGCACCACCGCAGTACATCAACCTGTTTATAAAGTCAGAAACGCATGCACTCTGAAGTTCAGTTCCGCACATTCCCTTTGAGACAAGGGTTCATTGGACTAATAATAACGTCATTTATTTAAACTGACTGGCGATAAAAGTCAAATAAACCTGAAGACCGGTTTTCTTTAAAGCAACCTTTCGGTTCGCGCTCATATCGTGCTCTTTTCGAAATACTCGATGTTGGAATATTCCATGCTGAGTTTATACGATTCCACAAAGCTAATGCCCTCTACAGCAATTTCAACACGCATTCTCTCAGAAATTACTTAAAATAACAGACTGAACGTTTTACAGGATATAAGTTAACTCATCTATGTTTATACAACGGTATGTTTTACTGGAAAGCTATGATTTATGCAATCAATTTTATTGGGTTGAAACCCCGAATGAGGGGTTATAAATATCAACATACAAAGATTTCTGTACGTTTGTACAATATACTCTTACAAACGCTTATTCTCCATCTACTTTGTTAATTCAGATAAACATTCACAGAAACGTATTAATAAATGAGATATTGGACAATAATGGAGATTGGAGCGATTATTAAAATAGTGTCTAGTAGATGAGTCATCTTTTAGAGTAAAAGGTATAATTTATTTTAGGTTTTCCTTTTATTGCCACTAAAAATATTTTTTCATGGAGAAATTTTGCAAAAAGTGTCCTGTTTAGCAGTATATTGTTACATGCAGGGGCAAAGGGCAAAAGGGTTACCAGAAAATGATCGATTTAGATCACCCCAACACGCACATTGGGGGGGGAACTCGTTAGCAGCTAGACGTTCGGGACCTTTGTGTGTAATTAAGTGGAAGGCGTGGGTTTTATATTACACAAAGCATTACATAACACACATTACCTGGGATTTATTCACAGAAAAGTTTGGCTTCTCTACATACTAGCAAAGGAAACAGAATGAAGAGAGATGCCACAGACGGGTCACATACCACTCGTTCCAACGACCACTTACTCTCGAGTGACACTAACTTTTCTCTCACCAAACGTGTCTGGCCAAGCCAGATATGGTTTACGTATATCAGGGAATTTCAAACAGATTCCTCCGCGCCAAAAGGAGAAACCGATAAGCCGAGATATAACTAAAGAGACCCAATAATGCTAGCAACAGTACAACACAACAGTGTGTCTGGTAATGACAATCAACGTACTGATCCGCCACATCATTTAGACGATTCCAATAATGTCTACTACAAAGGGTCACTCCAAAAGTTTTGATAATGGACGGATAAAATATTAAAAAGTTAGATCTGATCATTGCATCTTTTCAAGTGTTAAGCGCCATTCTTCTTTGGAGAGAGTGCAAATACATTCTTCGTAAGCAACTACTGCGGCTTCAGGTGAATCACATCTTTGACCTGGAATTCTTTATTTCATTTTGGGGAATAAACTCTAGGGAGGATGGGACAAATACCTGACTCCGGGAGAAATTGTGTTACCTCTTGTGCATGTGGGCTGAGGCATTGTCATGGTGCAACAAAATTCCATGCAGACCAGTCTTAGGACGCTGTTTTCTCAGTTCGTTGAACACTTGCGTCAGACATTTTGTGGTGTACCATCGGGCAGTAACAGTCTTTTGTCCCTCAAGCGGAATCGTCACAATGTGACCACTTGCTGAGAAGAAGGAACAGATCATCTTCTTGCCAACACTTCTCGTTCGCATCACTTTTGTTGGTGTATCTTCTCCTGGGAAGACCCAGACCGATTACTGCCGTTTAGTTTCTGGATCATACTTGCAAATCCAGTTTTCTTCTCCTGTTACAATATCAAATATGTTTCTGGATTTTCCTGCATTGCATTTTTCAATGAAATAATACTAATAGATTTGAACTAATTCTTTCTCATAAAATAAAAATAAATATGATTTCCTGGCACCATTTCACACGTGCTTGATTCTGCTAATTTGTGAGGTGGTGGGAAATCCAGCAACTCCAGAGTTTCTTGACCTCAAGTTTTTCTTTCGGGATCGTTTTCGCTGCTTTCAATCCAATATTTAGGACTTTTTGAATCTGGCCAAATGTGAAAACATGATATTCCCGCAACACGCACTCTGTTTTACCACATATTCATCCATTGTTGCTGTAGCCGGCCGTCCTGCTCGGTTTTCATCTTCGAGGGAATCCCTTCCTCTTCTAAACTCTGCATACCATCGATAAATGGTGATTGTGAAGGACAAAGATCCCCCAAATGCACGATGCAGTCTTTCTAGACATTATCTCTCCCCTAAACCGACTTTAAAGACATAGAAAGTCATAGCAGGGAAATGCTGTCGCTTGAGATCCATCCTAGCGTATGGCGTAGCAACACCTGCTATACATACACACGCCATGCTGACGAGGCACATTGTTGAAGCGCGCACAGACTTGCACAGTTTGCTATTTGAACTTCAATCTGAAGTTAGAAAGAGATGCTTTGGCTTTCCATTGCTCATTGTTGCTCATTCTCAAAACTTTCAGAGTGACCATCCTAAATGTGTCCTCTTTGAGAGTAAAAGGTAGTAATGGGAAGATAACACTATTTCTCAATACTGGGTACTTAATACTCACTTAATAAAAAAACTATAAAGCGGATAGATTGTTCAATGAATTACGTTCTTATTAGTAGTTTTCTGTGTATAACGCATTTAACCAATTTGTATTGTATACTAATTCCAGAATTGTTTATTGGTTGACATTCTCCAGTTGGCAGAAGGTTTTTATCTTGATAATGGCGCAGGTTAGTCTGGTCTAATAATAATAATACTAATACTGATAATTATAATAATGTAATGATAATTACTATAGTAATTCCTCTGCTTCTATTTCTATGTGGCTATATTTTCTACTGAAAACGTCATTTTAAAGGATATTCTATCTATATTACGAAACTTAGTGGTGCAGTATACCTGTAAGCTACGCTCGTGACCAGAGCTTGACTTACGTAAACACAAACTAACAGATGGAAGGAGAACAAATATTTCCATGCTCTGTATTATCTCTCGTCTTATGTTCTGATTTGTTTCTGCTGGATTCACAGATTTTGGTCACTAGAGCAGGCAAATGTAATGCTGAGAATGAATCACCAAGCCAGGCTAATGCAAAAATGTGATTCAGCTACATCAGCTTCATTCACAACTCAGTTAATGCTGTATGTTACACGAGTACCTCCACTCCTTACCCCATTGTTTTGCATGTTTCCATTTGGACATAAAGCTATGGAATGTTGAATACAACGCAGTAGAGGTCCATCAAGAACTATAGTTCACTAACTCTTTGAGGAGAGGGGCTAACGTCGTTCCTTACATAGCATAATTTTAAACGCAATGACTTCATATAATGAAAACTTAAAAAATTAAAAATATAGAAGATTTATTGCAATGTTTGATATCACCGAGTGTCGAGAGTATCAAGATATGAACGGTGTCCAGGTGCCATCTCTAGCAATAAGTATAGTATATTTCAATTTTATATTTTGTTGCCGTTAAAATCATTTTTTCATCGAGATATTGTGAAAAAATATGTTTTTACAGATGGTTGTGCGCAATCTATGGTAACAAACTTAAGACCCTCCTTACCTTATGAAAAACCACGCCTCCACCAGCAGTGATGTTCTGTCTGGGAGCCTTTAGCTTGAGCTATTAATCTGCAGCACAGCTTCCACTGGAGCATACTGCTACGAAATACAGGGATGCCCAGTTTATTCCACTCCTCCTGGCAGCTTTCCAGAGAACATCCAAAGTTCGCGGCTGTGTTTTTCCAAGGACTCTTTACAGTAACCCAAATCCATAAAACTCCATCAGTGATGCACCAATGACTTAACACCGATGTTCGCTGAACGTTTTGGAATATATTCCCATTTGTAGGTTAAAGGAGAAGTATGGCTTGTTGCCTTATCCTGTTGCAACTAGTCTTTATTTACATCTGCACCATAGAGAGCAGGGACTTCTGTAGGAAAATTGGTATCAGGACATTCCGATAATATCCCGAATTACTTTTCAAATATTTATGCACACGACGAAAGATTATTTGCCATGGTAACTGTACTTACTTTTACCTTGAAACCATTGGGAAAAGTTGCATTACTTTCCTTATACCAGCTTTAATTTTTTTTCTCCCCTTGGTCACAATATATAGCCAGGGTTTGTTTCAGTCCCTTACATAAACATATGTATCACCCAAAAAGGCACCAAACATCCGCTTTTCTGCAATGTGTATAGGCAACAGCTTATATCCCCGACTCTTATGAAACTTTACCAGATTCAAATCCTGGTGGATTATGCTGTTCACAGTAGTAACAGAGATCCCTAATTACAGCGCAATGGCCCTCTGAGTTGCAGGATTTGGTCCAGAGGCTCCGGGTTGTGAGTCTGGCCGGTCGTTGATTTCCCTGTTTTTTGCCCGTTAGAATATGTCCTGAAGTGCCTTACCTTTTTTGTTGAGTGCACATGAGATCACATTCTTGGATATGGCAAAACCACGCCTCTTGCACTGCTTAATAATTTTATAATACAAGTATTTTGCATCGAAAAGGGCAATAATGTACCCTTATCAGAATAGTTCTATTTTTGAGGCCATTTGATGCATCAAGAACAAGAGCACACAACTGAGCAAACACAGTGATACACTCATACTTTTGAACTTTCATTCGGTTTAACATGTTTCATTGCGGAGGTATTGTGCTCCTCTGATATTGTTACTGTAGATTGTGAACAATCCTCCATATTCAGTTTTTTATTATTTTAACATGTTTATTATAAGTGATGAAGAGTAAAGCTATTGCTCAAAGTTTATATGTATTTGAATGATTTAGAACTGTTCACGCAGAGCAGTACGCCACAGCATGCACGAAAGAGTGAGCAGATATACGCACCTTATTCATTCTATACGTAGTCACCTGTGAAGGCCATTAGAATGCCTCCCAAAGTTGCGGGACTGGCATAAATGGAAGCAGATGTACAATTATTAAACGGGGACTTAGGTTATGAAGATTAGGAAAAGGAAACCCATGCTGTTTACTTGACAACGAGCATTAAGCAGAAAGTGTTTAGTAAACGTTATTGTGTCGTAAGATGGAGGTTTTATTTAAAAATACCCCCTGTAGCGTTGCTGGCGTCCCTACTGAGAGGAAAGGTTTATTTTGTGTGCGTTTCCAACAAATATATTTGCTGTGGCTGCCGTGGAAACTGTCGTTTTGGAGTGCCCACATGAAATTTCATTAATGCATACATTCTTTACCGTGCGGTCCCGAAGTACTCTGTGAACTGTTTGTTTAACAATACGGAGGAAGCGACCACACATCGATCGCAACTTCCAAAGAAATGTTGACTCAAAGACTTTACATGACCAGAAAACTGCGGAGCAGCTTGTGTGTCTTACAGCCACCAGAAAAACTCTTGAATCTTTTTGTGTAACTGGCGTATTGCTCTGGTGGAGTTTTTCTTTCCCTCCTTCCTTCTTTCGTTTTCCCTTCCTTTGTGGAAAGATCTGAAAGAATGTTTTATTCATGTTAAATAAGCAACCATTCGTTCACATTTCTGCAATATATAGAATTGCACATTCCTCTAGACCAGAGTCCGACAACCTATTTATTTGTGACGTATTAATGTCCCTTTGACATAGTTATAAGTTATACAATGGAGGGGGACACCTCGCACATTGCAACCTACAGACATCTATTGTGGCTACCGTACCCATGTTGAAGTGAAGAAGCCACAGAAGACTACAGGCCGCAGGCAAACAGGTCACACGCGGAAGTCCCTAAGAGTTTCAGGCTCGAAGACCCGTCCCACGGTAGTAACTACCTAGAAAGGACGGTGAGGGACCGTCGACCAATTAGCTCTCTAATGTCTACAGGGAGTACTATTTCCTGTGCGCAAGCATCCGCGCTATCTGTCCGGCGCCATTATACGCCACAAAACTCAGAAGCATACCTGAAATGTGGGAAGGAAACGAAATAAAAGCGAATGAGATTGGTAGAAGAGAAACAACCCCCAACATCTGCCTACCGACCAAGGAAAACCACGAAACACCCAAAGTCAGAGAGGGCGGTCGATGAGAATCAAACCCGTGACCTCCCGAATACGGCCTCAAATGCTGTGGAGCCATCTCGCGCGGTCTTTGACCTTGATACGCTAGTAAATCTCTAATTGCCTTGTCTTGCCTATCTAACACTTCACAGTGAGCTCCTCTCTCTGTGCAGGGTGGTAGCAAATCCCATTATCTGATGTAACAGATTCTGCCTAATAATGCTCTAGTCTACTCAGCAGCTCGTAATTCCGTACAAAAAACGCTACTGATTTTATAAAAATCCGGAATCATCTTAACCCCTTAATGCCTGAATTAAGTTCTGTTTGAAAAAATGAACCAACTAAAATATGCATTATTATTAGAGCTTGGCATTTGATTACTTGCCTGCTTTGTTCCTTTGTTGAGAATCGTAAGCTCTCTCTCTCTCTTTCTACATATATATGTTTCATGCTTAATTGGAGTATTATATATGCCAAGCTTATAATACCTATAATTGCATATTTTCGTAGCGTATGCCTTCATATTATGGCTTTTCTCTTTAAATCAGAACTTTATCAAGGTTTTATCTATATTTTTTTTATTCGTGGTTACCACAGGGACACTCCAAAAGTTCTGACAATGGACGCAATAAATATTAAACGCATTGATCTAACCATTGCATCTTTTCAAAATATTCTCTCTTAAATTCTATGCAGTGTCTTATTCTTTCAAACCATTTTTCAAATGCTGAACCCATTCTTCTTTGGGGAGAGTGCAAATATATTCTTCATAAGCAGCTACTGCGGCTTCAGGTTACTCAGATTGTTGACCCGGAATTTTTTCCTTCATTTTGGAGAATATAAAAAGTCACATTGGGCCAGAACTGGACTGTAGGGAGGATGGGACAAATATCTCACTCCTGCATAATCGGATTGTTTCTTGTGCAGTGTGGACAGAGGCATTGTCATGGTGTAACAAAATTCCACGCAGACCAGTCTTACGACGCTTTTTTCTCAGTTCATTGAACACTTGTGGCAGACATTTTGTGGTCTACCATCTGGCAGTAACAGTCCTTTTTCTCTCTTCAGAATGTGGCCACTTGCTGAAAGGAAGGAACCGATCATCTTCTTGCCAACTTTCTCGTTTGTTTTACTTTTTTGGGGAGGATCGTCACCTCGGAAGACCCAGACCGATGACTGTCGCTTTGTTTCTGGATCATACCCGTAAATCCAGATTTCGTCACCTGTTACCATTTTAAATATGTTTTTGGATCTTCATCCATTGAATTTTTCAATCATTTCTTAACAACATTGCACACGTACTTGTTTCTACTCATTTGTTTTTGCTTCCTCTACTACGTATAGTAAGTAGGGGAAGTATTGTATTTCACCCAAAAATTCGACACCGAGATTTCACCGGAAATACATGTTTTGAGACCCCCTGAATCCAAAAGCATTTTTGGAAACATGTCCGTGTGTGTGTCTGTGAACAGCAGAACTCAGAAACGAACAGTCGGATAAACACCAAACTTGGGATATAGGTTTAGTATCTTCCAGAGATGCGACACGAAGGTTTTCAAGAAAATCCCCCCAGCACAGACTACCGTTTACGTGGAACATTTTTCGAAAATTTTAATTTTCTCAAAAACGGCTCTAACGATTTTGATTAAAATATCATATGTTTAAGATATTGTCATGACAAATGAAATGTATATCTCGAATTTTCTGGTAATGTATCCAAAAGTGTTCATTGTGAACGACTTTGCATAATTGGTAAACCATAAGAGATAGACAAAATTTTACTACACAAATAATGTAGATCGCGTTAAAATACACAACTTATGTCATATACATTCTTTTTGTTGAGTGAACCTTTTTCGAGATATTGCTTGTTTTTCCCTTAAATGTTCCAATACTTATACTTTTTCTCAAATTCGTTATTCATTTTTACTTTCTCTACTACGTATAGTAAGTAGGGGAAGTATTGCATTCCACCCAAAAATTCGATACCGAGATTTCACCGGAAATACATGTTTTGAGACCTCCTGAATCCAAAAAAAGCATTTTTGGAAACATGTCCGTGTGTGTGTCTGTGTGTCTGTGTGTGTGTGTGTGTCTGTGTGTGTGTCTGTGTGTGTGTGAACAGCATAACTCAAAAACGAACAGTCGGATAAACACCAAACTTGGTATTTAGGTTCAGTATCTTCCAGAGATGCGACACAAAGGTTTTCAAGAAAATCCCCCCACCCCAGACTACCCTTTATATGGAACATTTTTCGAAAATTTTAATTTTCTCAAAAATGGCTCTAACGATTTTGTTTAAAATATCATATGTTTAAGATAATGCCATGAGAAATGAAATGTATATCTCGAATTTTCTGGGAATGTCTCCAAAAGTATTCTTCATTGTGAACGACTTTTGCATAACTGGTAAACCATAAGAGATAGACAAAATTTTACTACACAAAAAATGTTGATCTCGTTAAAATACACAACTTATGTTATATACATTTCTTTTGTTGAGTGAACCGTTTTCGAGATATTGCTTGTTATTCCCTTAAATTTTCTTATACTTATACTTTTTCTCAAAATATTATTCATTTTTTTATGTCCTGGACTTGCAAAGAGAATGGAATTCGACACATAGCAACCAGCGTTAAAATATTTGACCATCGCTTAAAAGCTACCATATTCCCCTTGCATCTACAAGAAAATTAGCAATAAGATTGACATCTCGATATCTCGATTAACATAAAGCATATGGAGAATAGGCGTTTGTAAAAATAGATTGTACAAGAGTAGAGAAAGTCATGTGAGTGTAACACATCAGATTTTTTTTATGTACTGGACATGCAAAGAGAATGGAATGCCCCATATAGCAACCAGCGTTAAAATATTTGACTATCGCTTAAAACCTACCATATTCCTCTTGCATCTACAAGAAAATTACCAATAAGATTGCCATCTCGATATATCGATTAACATGAAGCATATGGAGAATAAGCGTTTGTAAAAATAGTTTGCACAAGAGTAGAGAAAGTCATGTGAGTGTAACACATTAGATATTTTTTGTTGTTTTATTTTTAGGGGCGGCCCCACACCCGCCGGCCCTGGGGACGATCATCCGCTGAGGCTACATGCACATGCACATGCTGCTAGTAACTAAAAGCATGCATGGGGTGTGCTCAGGTTAGTATAGGGTATTCATGCATTAGTTGGGACGGGTTCCGCTTGAGCACCCCGGTTTGTAGCGTTAGTAGTGATGCTGGCATGCAAGCATGCGAGCGTGTCAACGTGGTTGCTGGGCGCCACCCATGACACAACCTGAGTGGCGTCCAGTGATTACTTGCATGCAGATGAGATGTAGTGAGTTGGTTAGAGCTGTTAGTACGGATGTTTGCTAGTATACATGCTGTGTACGCGATAATGACGGTGATGACATGCAGTGATCGATGTGGGGCGGGGCTTACCGCAGCGTTACCGTTTAATCTCCTCCAGGTTCACTGCTGTGCGTACAGGTGTCAGATTGTCGTAGTTGCTTCAGGTATTCCTTGGTCGTGTCTGTTGTTTGTTGGCTGAGTGGTTCCTTGGTTTTGACTGAAACAAAGTAGCTGATAGATATTTGAAGCATCATGGTGGTATTAGTCGGGCTAGATGGTTTCTGGCATCTATGGCTGCGAGGTCAGGTTTTAGGTTGCGGTTAAACAGGGAAAGTGGGCGATTGTGTTTGTCGTGATCTGTTTCGTAGCAACCGAGATCGCGGACTAGCGGATCGCCGTTGCGGGGGAGGTGGGCGTACAAGTTGAAGCCGAGGTACTAAATGTATTCCTCTACCGTATTTACTCGGAGTTCTGCGTGTAGTATGTCAGAAGGGGCGATCTTGGGTTCTTTGGCTATGATGCGGAGGACCTTGTTCTGGAAACCTTGAAGTCTTTGGATGTGCGATGGTGCCGCGTACCCCCAGACGGGGGCAGCATATGTGAGTATTGGGCGTATTAATGTTTTGTACAAGGTAAGTCCGGTGTGTATACTTAGCGAGTTGCTGTAGTTTATAAGTGGGTACAATTTGCGTAGCTGTGCATTGACCTTTTTGTGTGTGATTTGGACGTGGTCTTTCCAAGTAAGCCCCTGATCTATGTGTAAGCCTAAGTATTTAACGCGGTCGGTCCATTGGATGGTGTTACCGAATCATGTCAGTGGAGGAAGTGCGTGTGCTGGATAGCGGTGTTTGAGGCGTTTGGTAATTATGATGGCGTGACATTTGGTGGTGTTCACCTTAATCCGCCAGTTTGTTAGCCAGTCTGTGAGAGAATCGAGGGCCCTTTGGAGGTACCTGTGTAGTAGCGCTGGTTGGGACGAGTGTGCAATTATGGCGGTGTCATCTGCATAGAGAAAGTATTCTGCTGGCTGAGTTTGCGGACGGTCATTAATGTAAAGATTGAATAACACCGGTCCGAGTATACTTCCTTGTGGGGCCCCGGCTGAAATTTGTCGTGGAGTTGAGCGGGAATTGTTAACTATGACTGTGAATTGTCCCTCGGACAGGTAGTTCGCTATGAGTTTGATAAGGGTATCTGAAAAATTGTAGTTTATTAGTTTTCGTAAGAGATCCTGGTGCCGGACCCTGTCGAACGCGCGTTCGATATCGAGGAACAGAGTACCAGTGGATCTGTTGGTATTGAAACCGCGTTATGAACTTTGTTGCTCGCAGCAGTTGGAGTGTGTTTGATAGGAGAGTTCTGAATCCAAATTGCTCGTGAATGAAGATGCTGCGGTTGGATATGTGCTTGTTAATGTGTTTTACGATTACTTTTTCGAGTAGCTTACTGAGGGTGTTCAATAGGCTGATCGGGCGGTAGTTTGTGGGATTAGTGCGGTGTTTATTGGCTTTCAGGAAACTGAGTATGTTGACAGTTTACCATTTGAGGGTAAAAGTGCCCGAGAACATACATAGTTAAATATGTTGGCAAGCATAGCGATTGCTGTTGGGGGCAGGTGTTTGAGGGCAGTGTTGGGGATTTTGTCAGGGCCCGGGGCTTCCGATTAGGCAAGTGTTTGATGAGCCAGTTAATTTCTGTCGTGTTGGTTTTACGTATACGGTTGTGGGCTATTCTAGTACCGAAGTCTCTGGTGCGATGAGTGACGGATTCAGTGACGCAGAGCTTCCTGGCTTCAAGTTTTTCTTTCAGGATTGTTTTCGCTGCGGATACAATATTTAGGGCTTTTTGAATCTGACCATATGCGCAACGATAGTCTTCGCGCAACATGCGCTCTGCTTTCACCACATTTTCACCCATTGTTGCTGTAGCCGGCCGTCCTGTTCTGTCTTTACATTCAAGGGAGTCCCTTCCTCTTCTAAATTCTGCACCCCGTCGATAAATGGTGTATTGCGAAGAGCAAAGATTCCCTAATGCACGATGCAGTCTCTCAAGGCATTCTCTCTCCCTTAAACTTGCTAGACTATTACCAGAAAATTCACGGTACCGATTTACAGTGAGATCTCAGTATCAAATTTTTGGGTACAATGTAATACTTCCCCTACTTACTAAACGTACTGGAGAAAGTAAAAATCTAATGTGTTGCACTCACATGACTTTCTCTACTCTTGTACAACTATTTTTACAAACGCTTATTCTCCATCTACTTTATGTTAATGGAGATAAGCATTTGCAGAAACGAACTTACTGCTAGTGTTTCTGTAAGTGCAAGGGGAATATAGCACGCTTTAAGCGATAGTCAAATCTTATAAAAGCTGGTTGCTATGTGGAGCATTCTATTCTCTTTTTATGTCCAGGACATATAAATAAAGAAAGAAAAACAAAACGATTAACGAATTTCCATTTGGGAAAATGTATTGAAATCTTCAAACAAATAAGGAATATCTCGGAAATCGTTCACTCGACAAAAAAGTGTAGATGATATAAATTGTGTGTTTTAATGAGATACACATCTGTTATGCAGTAAAGATTTGTCTATCTTATGATTTTCCAGTTACGCAAAAGTCATTCAGAATGAAGAGGACTCTATGGAACATTCCCAGAAAATTCAAGATATACGTTTCATTTTCCATGAAAATTTCTTAAACATATTTTAATCAAAATCATTACATCATTTGAAAAAAATGAAAATTTTCGAAACATTTTCATGTAAGGTGAAGTCGGGTGGGGGAAGTTTCTTGAAAATATTCGTATTGCATCTGTAGAAGGCACTGAATCAATATACCAAGTTTAGTATTATTCTAAATCTTCATTTTTGAGTAATGCTCTTCGCAGACAGACACATAAGCATACGTTTGCAAAAATGCTTCTTTTTTGTACTCAGGTGGCCTCAAAATTTGTATTTCCGGTGAAAATTCGGTATTGAATTTTTGGGTGGAATGCAATATTTACCCTACTTACTCTGCGTAGTAGAGAAAGTAAAAACTTAAAATAGGTTTTGGCAATCTAACTGAAAACATAACTGAAGGGTGCATATTTAAATAAATAACGTTTCGAGTTTACACTTCATTCAGACACAAGTGGAATTAAGTAAATTTAATACGGTGAGTATGGGATATGGATATTTGATATTTCTATACCTTTCTGTCTGTCACAATGTGATTTTAAGTTGTAAATGAATAAATGATGATGCCTACTACAGTGCTTATCATTACTGATAGTATCTATATTAGTGCCTATTTCGAACTTTTTGTAGTGCCTGATGCGACCATATGCGTATGTGCTAATGTATGAGGTTGGGTAGCAGAAAGGCTTAATCCACAAACTTAATATGTTTCCGAGTATTATATGGCTAATTACTTATTACTGGATGAAAAAATACATATGTTATATTGTTACATGTTGGGGTGAAGGCCGAAATGTTTACCAGAAAATGATTAACTTAGATTACCCCAACACGCACATGGGGGAGGGCCGCAACTCGCTGGCAGCAAAATGTCCAGGAGTTTGGTGTGCAAGTTCAAGGGGAAGACGTGGGTTTTTATATTACATTGAAAGATTAAATAACACACATGACCTGGGATTTATTTACAAAATGTTTGACTTCTCTATAGCTAACAAAGGATACAGGATGAAGGGAGATGCCCAGATCGTAGACCGGCCACACACGGCTGGTTCCAACGACCAATTAGTCTCGAGTCATGCTATTTTGCACTGTCTACCAAAGCCAGACAGGGCTGCGTCATACCAGACAATTTCAAACAGTCTCTCCATTTGGCGTGACCCGCACCGAAAAGAGAGACCGTTAAGTCGAAATATATCTAAGGAGACCCAATAATGCTACGTCTGATAGCAACAATAGAGTACAACAGTGCATAGGCTCGATCCCGTACCTCTCACAATATGGTAGTTGTAAATAGTAGTAGAATAGAGCAACACATATTGGTTTTAGTTGAGTTTTGCGTAAAATATAAATTAGTTTATATTTTCAAGATTGTTAAGTAAAAAATAATGATAGTATTTGTTTTTCTATGGGTATAAAATCCTTTATAAGAACGTTTTCAGCACAAAATATAGTTGCATAAAAAGGGAAGAAAAGAAACAATTATCATTATTATTATTATTAGCATAATCATCATCATCATTAGCCTTGGCTAATAATAAGGTATGTATACACCTGTGGTATTATCAAGGGGAAAACTACTAATAAGAACATAATTCAGTAAACAAGCTATCGCCTTTACAGTTTTTTATAAGGTGAGTATCGAATATCGAGGTTCAAAAACCAGTATAGATATCGAGTATCGAGAAATAGTGGTATTGTCCCATCACTATTTCAAATACTAAATAACACTTTATCAGAAATTACTGTTTACTTTTTGGAGGTATATTATTACTCCGTTTTCCCATTTTTATTCAAAACATAAAGGTTTGTAAACAAAAAGCATAATAAAGATGTCCAATATGTAATAAAAAAGGCTAACACTTTGGTATGGCAACTAATATTATTAGTGATGTTCCTTTATTTGCTGTTGTCAAGAATATTTATGAAAAAGAATTTCGTTAACTAATAATTATTTTCCATTACTCTAATAACCTTAGCTAATGCTATTTCTGTGTGTAATGAAACAGCCCTTGGGGGTTTGGATAGCGAACTCATGAAGTTAACTGCCTCGCGAACCACATGTAGCGAGTTGTTTACAACAACCGAAAGGGGAATGACAGTACAACACTCTGTCATATCTGTCATGCGTACAGCATTGACGTATAGTAGAAGAGGACAAGGAACCATAACTTTGTACCAGTCGACCTATGCTTTTAGAGGACTGCGCCAGTGTTTTTATTGACATGCCTAACGACATCATGGGATCAGAAGGGAATGAGTGGAAAGGCTGAATGGGAATGTACAGTTAAACAATAAAAACATTTTTCAGGCCTCAGGCCCTCTAGTAAATGTAACTCGGAACTGCGAATGTTTTCTTTACCTGACTGTCCTTTCGATGCCCCGCTTAGTTGTTCCGTGACCGTTTAGATCCTTCTCCCACCGCACGCACTCATATCGTGTGTAATCTAATCTTTTTCTGAAAAACCTCCAGGCTTATTATAAACAGCTTTTTAGATAATATATAGAACTTATAACAGCTCGATAGTGCGATAATCTTTAGTATGGCCAACTTTCACGTCCAATCACGCATCAATTACCCTTTGTACTTGCACATGTTTAATTTCTCCAGCCATTACACAACCAGGGGTTTGAAAAAAGTATATCAACATCCTGAAAAACCTATACATACAAAGTGTCGCCAAAGATAAAACGGAACAAGTAGGGCAAGCATTCCAGCTAAATCAATGTGTATGTACAAGGAGATCGTCTATCACACAAACTGTTCACCAGTGCTTAAGAAGACATATTATGGAAGGGATACAAAAATAAATTAAAAGATGCTCACACATAAGATTCGCTGTCTACATTGTATTGGTTGCCAACTCCTCCAAGGAGATCCTACAGATGTTTCTTGAGTTAAACAGGACTGGCAAAATGGTAGGACTCTCGATGAACTTCAGCAAAACTAAACTAATGTACTTTGGCCAACTCCTCATTTTATCCAATAAAATGAAAAAAAGAAGTCAACAGACGCATAGATCAAGCGTGGAAGGCCTTCTGGGCACTTAAATTTATACTCCTGAACAAATCACTAAACAGAAAGTTCGTTATCAAAAGCCTACACACGTGTGTTACTCTTGTACTATTCTATGCAAGCCAGACTGGATCCTTGACGAACAAACAGAAGAGCTTACTAGAAATCTATCAAAGAAAAATGGAAAGAATACGCGTGGGCATTTCACTACGGGACAGAGCTTCAAACAAAAGGCTCCAAGAAATTACACACTTTAAGGATGTAGCACAGCATGCTGTAATAATCAGATGGAAATAGGCGGGACACGCCGCAAGGCTCCATCACGATAGATGGGCTCAGTCGACCACCATGTGGGACCCATACACTGGAAGCAGAAAGAGAGGAAGACCAAGTACGGGTTGAGCAGTCACTTCAGAGAGCTAGTGGATCCACAGCGGTCCAGTGCTGCAAGGTGTAGAACTGTGTGGAAAGATTATGAACGGCAACTTATAAGAAATAAGTCATGGACCAAGAAAAGATATGATAAATTAATTGTTTTCGTTTTCAGTTTCCCTTACATGGAAAAGTTCTCAATACCTTCTTTCTCACAAATGGCAATATGATTTTGATTAAAATACCGCATCTTTAAAGATATTTACAGACAAAGAAGATAAACAAAATGCATATTTTGAATGCAGTAAATTAACTATTTTTCGTCTTTATTTTCAAGCCCGAACCCGACAAACGTTTCTCAATTTAAGCCCCAAACCGGCCTCCGGGCCGGGCCTAAGACCGAGGGGCTTAGCCCAAAGCCGAGCAGACGTATAGGATGTGTTTATTGGATCACCATTGTGATCTGTTGTGGCTAAACCTCCCGGGAGACAGGGATTAATTGTCATAAACCGATGCAGAATATCTATATTACACATTTCGTCGTAAATGCAAGGGAAAGAGCTTTACTCAAATGTTTAAGAACTGGACGCTATATACCGACCCTAAGATTCCGTACTTTTTCCATGCATTCGCGAAAATCAAATGAATGTTAACAGGACTTTATGATAATGACAAAGTATCGAACAATTCGAACCATTAATGACGGATATCTTGTAAATGGCTTACGTTACAAGAAAATTACTTGAAATAAATTCTATGTTCTAAAGAGAGCTACATTTTTGTATACTGTGTTTTCGTCTTGCTTAATGTTTACTAGTTATATGAACCATTTATAAAGGAAGAAGAACGGAAGCAATGAGTAGCGGTAACCCAAAGCAGCTTTTCCTAACTTGAGATTGAAGTTCAGATAGCAACATGTGCAAGCCTGGGCTCCAACAATGTGCATCGTCATGACCACGTGTGTATGTATAGCAGGTGTTGCTACGCCATACGCTAGGATGGTTCTCAAGCGAGAGCATTTCCCTGCTATGATTTTCTGTGATTTTAAAGTCGGTTTAGGTGAGAGAGAATGCCTTGAAAGGCTGCATCCCGCATTTGGAAATCTTTGCCCTTCACAGTCCACCATTTATCATGATATGCAGAGTTTAGAGGAAGCTGGGATTCCCTCGAAGTTGAAGACCGAGCAGGACGGCCGGCTACAGCAACAATGCATGAAATGTGGTGAAAGTAAAGCGCAGTTGCGGTAATATCATCGTTGCACATATGTTCAGATTCAAGGAGCCCTAAAGGTGGTATCGGAAGCAGTGATAACAATCCTGAAAGAAGAACTTGACGTCAGGAAGCTCTGTAGTTGCTGGATCCCCCATCACCTCACAAATAAGCAGAAACAAGCATGTGTGGAATGGTGCCAGGAAATGATTGAAAAATTCAATAGAGGAAGATCCAAAAACATATTTATCATTGTAACAGGTGACAAAACCTTGATTTACCAGTATGATCCAGAAACTAAACGACAGTCATCAGTCTGGGTCTTCCCAGAAGATCCCCATCAAAAGTGAAGCGAACGAGAAGTTTTGGCAAGAAGATGATCCGTTCCTTCTTCTCAGCAAGTGGCCACATTGTGACGATTCCGCTTGAGGGACAAAAGACTGTTACTGCCAGACGGCACACCACAAAATGTCTGCCACAAGTGTTCAATGAACTGAGAAGAAAGCGTCCTAAAACTGGTCTGGTGAAATTTTGTTGCACAATGACAATGCCTCTGCCCAAACTGCACAAGAAACAACCCAATTTATGCAGGAGCCAGCAGTCGGATATTTGTCGCATCCTCCTTACAGTCCAGATCTGGCTCCATGCAACTTTTTTCTATTCCTCAGAATGAAAGAATTCAGGTTAACGATTAGAGTGGCTGCTTATGAAGAATGCATCTGGACTCTCTCAAAAAAAAGAAAAAAAAAAGAATGGTCGTGCAGCATTTGAAATATGGTTTGAAAGGATGAGACGGGATATAGAATATATGGAGAATATTTTGAAAAGATGCAACGATCACATCTAAATTTTTAATATTTTATTGCGTCCATTCTCAACACTTTTGGGATGACCCTATTTACAAAATTATGCAAAATTCCTTCCGAATGAACACTTCGCAGACTATTCCCAGAAAATTAAATATGTATATTTTATTTGTCATGTAAATGCATTCAATATATTTATTTAATTAGCATCGTTAGAGACATTGTTTACAAAAAATTCGAAAGGGCAGCTTGTGCTGGCGAGATTTTCTTGAAAATTTTTGAGTAGAATCTTTGAAAGATACTTAACATAAATGCCGAGTTTAATCTTTATCCGAATTTCCTTTCTGAGTTTGTTAACAGACACACGGAACTTTCTCTAAAAATGCTATTTTTGGACTCGGGGTCTTAAAGGATGTATTTGCGGTGAAACTGCGATATCAAATTTTTAGTGGAATGCAGTACCTTCTTTGTCCACGAGGTACGTGGTACGGATAGTAAAAATAGGAACTACCAAATACTCGTATATTTCTAAAACCGCAAAGGAACTATGGTTGTTGCCCCGAGAAATTCCTGGTAATCATTTCGCTTAATAGGGCTTTTAATATTCCCTTAAGGACATATAAATTACAGCAGTTCTAGAAAACACCCCTTTCGCTGTGTAGACTTCATCCTTTGATTCGCCTTATCCTCGCCTAGGCATCTCTCAGGCAACCGTTGATCCTCCAGGCACTTTTAGCGCCACCTTTAGTTTCCTTTTGTACTAATTTACATTACAATAACTCACGTTTTATGTCTTACTAAAATTATTAAATAATTAATACACATTTATTCCCCAAATAATGTCCTTAAATTGATTAATACTCTTCTCACTTTTTTCAATTCTGTTAATACTATTCAAAGTAACAAATTTTTCATACTCGAATTATTCTCTATATTCTGTTTTTGATAAATGTATTCTTCCACATGTCTTGATATATCCAAAATTATAAGAGTACACCCACATTCGGGAGGTCCCGGATTCGATTCCCAGTGACCGCTCACTCTGACCATGGTGTTTTTCGTAGTTTTCCCCGGTCGTCAGGGGAATTCTGCACTGTTGTATTCTACTACCATTTCTCTTTTCACCCATTTATTCTCCATTTCACGTTTCAGGTATGCATTCAGATCCTTTAGGGCTGGCGGTGCCGGACAAATGGCACGGATGCATGCACGTTGAAAAAATGTTTCAAGATAATCTCCCCATCCCAAACTGCCGTTTACATAGAATTTTTTTTATTTTCTAAACAATATCTCTAACATGTTAATTAAAATACGATATTTTAAAGATAGGATATACATGACAAATAAAAAAATATATATGTATATTTAATTTTCTGGGAATAGGCTGTAAAGTCTTCTTTCGGAAGGAATTTTGTATAATCTTGTATAACAAGTAAACGTTAAGCGATAGACGAAAACACACTACACAAAAAGTAAGTATCTTTAAAACGGAAATATACTTCAAATAACCTTTTTGTAGCATAAACCATTTCCGAGATATCCGTCATTAATGGTTCGAATTGTTCAATACTCTGTAATTCCTGCTTGCAGTTTTATTTCTCGTGACTGTATGGAAAAAGTGTATAGGCCAGTTTATAGCATCCAGTTGTGAAATATTTTACTACAGCTATTCGGTTTGCATTTCTAATGAAATGTGCAATGTAGTTGTTTCTGCAACGGTTTATCTTGATTAAACTGAAGTAGACAGAAAAATAACCTTTCGGAAGACAACTTTTATATGTATTAATAAATAATACATGGTAGGGAAAGTAATGTGAATGTAACACATCGTATTTTTGTTAGCTCTTAGCTCTGCGCACATTTGAACACATTAATCTAACACTTCCTTCGTTAATTGTGTAGAATAGATGTATTATGGAATGTTAAACTTAAAGTAAAGAATCGTCGCACTTATTTGAGTTATATTAATGTTTAAAAAGCTGGTTTTATTTTCGCAAATATAGCTTATTTTATTTTCATTGATTTTTCCAGTACGGTAAAATAATAACGTATAAAAAAAAGTGTTGTTTTGTATAGCCCAGGTGTCACTTCCTGGTTATAAATTAACTGTGCTGTGCATTCGCGTCATTGACCGCAAATCAACACGTATTTTATAGCGATGTTACAGATGTTTATAACTGTGTGTTTGAACAGGTTAAATCTGTTAGGTCAGTAAGCATAAACCCAATACTGCATGTGTTCATAGGAGCATGACTGCAGTACGGCATATTTAATAACCATCTGTATGTATTCAGAACTGTAGGGTTACATTCCCTAAATTCAAATGAGGATAATTTTGCATCCAATGCTGCATTCCGCTGATACACACTCAAAGAGAGATGTAGGCAAATTTGTCAAAAAGTGATTTTTCTTACATTGTTGTTGATATATTAAACAATTGAGCACATGTACCATCATGTTCCAGGGGTATTTTGTTTGGGTTTCCACCTCTAAATTCACTTTAAAAATTTGAAAGTCTTAGCAGTACAACTGTGCAGCGCCCCGTTTTCAAACAGACACCAGTTTTATGTTTGTTAATTTCAGTTTATGTTGTAAATTAAAATTGTAAAATAATGTAAGTGGTTTATTACAAGTAACCACAAAATGCAATATTACTTAAAAAATCTGATGTGCTACACTCTAATGACTTTCTCTACTCTTGTACAAACTGTTTTTACAAACGTTTATTCTCCATATGTTTCATATTAATCGAGATATCCAGCTGTTAATCTTATTGCTAATTTTCTTGTAGATGCAAGGGGAATTGGTAGGCTTTAAGCGATAGTCAAATATCTTAAGAGGTGGTTGCTATGTGGAGTATTCCCATTTGAGAAAAGGTATAAAAATTGGAAAATTTAAAGGACTAACTAGCAATATCTCGAAAATGGTTCACCCAACAACAAAAATGTATAAGACAAAAGTTGTGTATTTTAACGCGGTCTACATTTTTTGTGTAGTACGACTTTGTCTATCTCTTATGGTTTACCAGTTATGCAAAAGTCGTTCAATGAAGAATTGAAGAAAATTCGAGATGTTTATTTTATTTGTCATGAAAGTATCTTATATATATGATATTTTAGTCAAAATCGTTAGAGCCATTTTTGAGAAAATTAAAATTTTCGAAAAATGTTCCATGTAAAGGGTAATCTGGGGTGGGGAGATTTTATTTAAAACCTTTGTGTCGCATCTCTGGAAGATACTGAATCTAAATACCAAGCTTGGTGTTTATCCGACTGTTCGTTTCTGAGTTATGCTGTTCACAGACAGACACGCACACACGCGCACACACACAGGCAGACACACAGACATGTTTCCAAAAATGTTTTATATGCATTCAGTGCACCTAAAAACATATATTTCCTGTGAAATCACGGTATCGATTTTTTGGGTGGAATGCAATACTTCCCCTACTTACTATACGTAGTAGAGAAACTAAAAACTGACCACAGTAATGTGTTTCGAAAATTTACAAAACAGGTATAAAATTGGGTCATTCTACCTGCCCCGTCATTCAACCGCCTGTGAAATAGAGGCTCTTAATGGCAGAGAGCAATTCCACTCGTACCAATTGACACCCAGCAATCGAGAGCAAGCCACCCAGGTTTACCAGGGCGTTATGAAAATCGCTACAGTACAGCTGGTGCACACCTTGTGTCACTAAGCCTACAGGTCACCAAGCAAGAAAAGCTACCGTCTTCCCAAGGTCGCCTTGGGGCTTCTGGCTAGACGCCCTGCCACTCCTGTCCTTCTTACACCTCCATCTTAAGCAGCATTTGGCTTGGTCACTGCTGTTAACTACATGGTTAACGTGGCATAATACTCTCTCTTATCCTGCTTCTTGCCAACCACCCTGTTTAAGTTGAGTCACGGAAGCGGCCGACGAAGTTAAGCAGCATTGGGCATGTTCGCACTTGGAGGATGACCGTTCAAGTGGTTACGATGCTAAACCTAGCCCATTGAACACTAACGTAAAGCTTGCGAAAATGTTTTCAACGAAATGACTTACACTATTCAGCAAGTGTGTGTGTGTGTGTGTGTGTGTGTGTGTGTGTGTGTGTGTGTGTGTGTGTGTGTGTGTGTGTGTGTGAGTGTGTGTACGAGTACATGGAGCGTATATATAGGAGGAATTTAATATTTTTAAATGGGAACCTACAATTAGGTTCAAAATTGATCCTAAAATGAACATCACAGCGTCCCCCAAATAAAACAGTACCAATGATACCCACTTTCTCCCATGATATCAAGCAACTTTTATTAAAGACATTTATTTCTACAACGCTTAGTTTTGGAGATATTGTACAGTCTCAACTTAAATGGTCCATCCTTATATATAAAGAGGAAAGAGGAAAGATAGTCCGTGAGAGTTGCTAGTTATAATCAAATTAAAAATATGCTCCTGCTTTAAAGAGTAAATAAACATGTATGTTAGGCTATGATAATGTAATTAAAATTTTTGTTATGAGAAAATCGGGTGTTAAACTTACATAACAAAAATACAGCTAAAGGCGTAACGGATGCTTTCACAAAGGAAAGAGTACACCAGAGGGCTGCTTGGTTGGTGGGTCGTTCGTCGTACTTCCTCGGCAGCTTCAGCAGTGGGAAGGGTTTTCAGACTTAGAAATGTTAGGGACTTTCGCGAGTATGTGTGGCCTGTAATCTCCTGTGGATCCTTCACTTTGCCTTCTTCCTGGGGGAGTGGTAGCCACAATAGATATATGCAGGTCGCAGCGCGCGAGGTGTTCCCCTCCGTTGAATCACCTATATCGTATATTACATTGCTTCTTTCTGTCTGATGTTATTTACAATTTCAGCCACGATGTCTGTCACAACCTAATGCCACATCATCCATGTCATGTTTCTTAAATACTTCTTTCCCAAAATATCCTATTGTTTGGGAAGATATTAACTGCAGAAGCAGGTCAGTACCTACTTATTTAGTTTGTCTTCATTTAGATTGCTACAATGAACTGAGAACAAAAGACGAATTGTTTGTAACATTAAATATTGTTACTTTCTCTACTGCGCATAGTAAGTAGGGGAAGTATTGTATTCCACCCAAAAATTCGATACCAAGATTTCACCGGAAATACATGTTTTGAGACCCCCTGAATCCAAAAAAAGCATTTTTGGAAACATGTCCGTGTATGTGTCTGTGTGTCTGTCTGTGAACAGCATAATTCAGAAACGAACAGTCGGATAAACACCAAAATTGGTATTTAGGTTCAGTATCTTCCAGAGATGTGACACGAAGGTTTTCAAGAAAATACCCCCACCAAGATTACCCTTTACATGGAATATTTTTCGAAAAGTTTAATTTTCTCAAAAATGGCTCTAACGATTTTGATTAAAATATCATATGTTTAAGATATTTTCATGACAAATGAAATGTATATCTCAAATTTTCTGGGAATGTCTCCAAAAGATTTCTTCATTGTAAACGACTTTTGCATTACTGGTAAACCATAAGAGGTAGACAAAATGTTACTGTACAAAAAATGTAGATCGCGTTAAAATACACAATTTGTGTCATATACAACTTTTTTTGTTGAGAGAACCATATTCGAGATATTGCTTGTTATTCCCTTAAATTTTTCAATACTTATTTTCTTAAATGGGAATTCGTTATTCATTTTTTGTCTTGTATATGCAGAGTATTAATCTGTGGCAAAGAGAATGGTGCTGCAACTAGCAACCAACTATTAAGAGATATTTCTATATTGCCCTTGTGAATATATATTCCCCTTACATCTACAAGAAACTTAGAAATAAGATAGAGTCTGCAAATGTTTATCTCGATTAACGTGAAGTAGATGGAGAATAGGCGTTTGTAAAAATAGTTTTTACAAGAGTGGAGGAAGTCATGTGAGTGTGACGCATCAGATTTTTGGAAATATGTCTCTCTGTGTGTCTGTGTGTCTGTGAGCAGCATAACTCAGAAACAAACAGTCGGATAAGCACCAAAATTGGTATTTAGGTTCAATATCTTCCAGAGATCCCACATGAAGGTTTTCAAGAAAATCCCTCCACACCAGATTACTCTTTTAATGGAACATTTTTCGAAAATTTTAATTTTCTCAAAAATGACTCTAACGACTTTGATTAAAATATCATATGTTTAAGATATTTTTATGACAAATGTAATGTATACCTCGAATTTTCTGGGAATATCTCCAAAAGTATTCTTCATTGTGAACGACTTTTGCATAACTGGTAAACCATAAGAGATAGACAAAGTTTTACTACACAAGAAATATAGATCGCGTTAAAATACACAGTTTATGTCATATACATCTTTTTTGTTGAGTGAACCATTTTCGAAAAATTGCTTGCAATTCCCTTCAATTTCCCAATACTTTTTCTCAAATGGGAATTCGTTATTCAGTTTATATGTCCTGGACATACAAAGAGAATGGAAAGTGCCACATAGCAATCAGCTCTTAAAAGATTTCACTGTCGCTTAAAACCTACAATATTCCCCTTTGCATCTACAAGAAAATTAGCAATAAGATAAACAACTCCATATCTCGATTAACACGAAGTAAATGGAGAATAATCGTTTGTAAAAATAGTTTGTACAAGAGTAGAGAAAGTCATGTGAGTGTAACACATCAGATTTTTTTGGTATAAATTCAAAATCTTTCTGATAATATTGATGTCAGGATTAACTCGTAACAAAGACAGGACAGCAGAAGTTAAGATAGAATTCAGCTAATGAATAATTCGTCATATTTGCTAACTTGGATAAAAGATAAATTTGGCCCCTATATTGGGCTTGCATATCTTTCAACGATAATTAAAAAAAATCTGATGTGCTACACTCACATGACTTTTTCTACTCTTGTACAAACTATTTTTACAAACATTTGTTCTCCATATGCTTCATGTTAATCGAGATATCGAGATGTCAATCTTATTGCTAATTTTCTTGTAGATGCAAGGGGAATATGGTAGGTTATAAGCGATAGTCAAATATTTTAAGCGTTGGTTGCTATGTGGCGCATTCCCATGTCTTTGCATGTCCAGGACATAAAAAAATGATTAACTAATTTGAGGAAAAGTATAAGTATTGGAAAATTTAATTGGTAGTTTGGGGTGGGGGGATTTTCTTGAAAACATTTGTGTCGCATCTATATAAGATACAGAACCTAAATACCAACGTTGGTTTTTATCCGACTGTTCGCTTCTGAGTTATACTGTTCACAGACAGACACACAGACAAACAGACAGGCACACACACGGACATGTTTCCAAAAGCGTGTATTTTCGGTGAAATTTCGATTTAGAATTTTTGGGTGGAATACAATACTTCCCCTACTTGCTATACGTAGTAGAGAAAGTAGTATATAGCATTACTTATAAAATTAGAATGAATTGTAAAAATTCTTATGTGTTCCATTCACGCTACTTTGTCACTCGTTAGTGGGTATATACATTATTCTTACGAAAGTTTACATTTCAACCTATTACATTTTAATCGAGATAAACCTTTCCAGAAATAACTGCATCAGATGTTTCGTTATAGACATAAAGGGAATAGCTACAGTCAAATATTTAAGATGATATACGCAGGGCTTAAAATTCCATTCTCTTTTCGTGACATCGCAAGAAACAACTGAAAATCTACAGGATAAAAAGTGCCTATAACTATGTAAACCATTAAAAACGGATATCTCGGAAATGGCTTGTGCCACAGAAAAGGTTATTTGAAATGAATTGTGTGCTTTAGAGATATATATTCATTTTTTGTGTGGTACCCTTTCGTCTATCGTTCAACGTTCATCAGCTTTACAAGATTATATAAAATTCCTTAAAAGTGAAGATGACTTCACAGGCTATACCCAGAAAATTCAACTTGTAGATTTCATTTTTATAGTAAATATCCTTGATATATGGTGTCGTAGCTCATTGGTAAAACGCAAGCTGTTTCAAGTGTCCCGAAAGTTCACGGTTCGAACCCCAGGATATGGTCATACACTTCCCAGAGTAATAAATGGACATGCTCACCCAGTTCAGTTTGGAGATAATACAAGTATTATAATTAAACAACATAACATCAGTCGCTCTCAGAGTTATCCAACGGTATTTTCAGTGTGCTAAATAATTGGTTCGATAGTACAAAATTCATATAAACTTTGAAAAATAACTAAGTATATCAATTTTCCCACAAAAAATTAAAGTATTGCAAACATATGAATTGAATATGCAGGCAGTGAAATTACTGAAACTTGTAGCATAAGATTTCTTGGTCTTATTATAGATCATAATATGAATTGGAAAGACCATATTGACTACATCCTACCAAAACTAAGCTCTGCATGTTTTGCAATTAGATCATTAATTCATTTTACAAATAAAAGCATATTATGCTTATTTTCATTCAATTATGACTTGTGAATACCTTTTTGGGGAAATTCAGTAGAAGCAAAAACAAATGTTTCTTTTGCAAAAAACGGTAATAAGAATAATGGCAGATGAAAAGAAATCAACTCATTGTAAACCACTATTCAAAACATTTGGAATTCTACCATTAGCCTGTGAGTATATTTTAGCTGTACTTTTAACCGTGGTTGACCACCCAGAAGTGTTCATAAAAAATTCAGACATAGACAGCAAACAAACCAGAAATGGGCAGGACTTACACAGGCCAAGCAATAACCTACAAGTAATCCAAAACGGGGCTTACTACAATGGTATATTATTATTTAATTCACTCCATCATATATTAAGGAAATGTAAACTAATAAAAATAAAAACAAGTTAGCATTAAAAAGATATCTCATCACTCACACCTTCTATGCAAAGGAGGATTTCTTTCATTCACAAAAATAACTGGCTATAAAATGTTACCAAATTTTATAAACACATTAAGTATAAATAATATTGTTTTAAAACTTTTTAGCTCTAACGTACTCTACATAAGAACTACAATTTATTTGCATACAGGTACACAATATAATTATGTATTTATGACTTCATCTACACCCTAGAGTAGACTAGCTTTCTTTAAGTTGATCTAGCTCGCTATAGGGTCTACAGATTGAGAATTTATGTTATATAAGAATTGTTAGAACCATGTTTTTGAAAATAAAAATGTTGGAAAATTTTTGCATGTAAAGGGCCCTTAGGGTGGAGGAACGTTCTTGAAAATCTTCGTGTGGCATCGTTGAAAGACGCTGAACTTAAATACCAGGATTTGGAATGTATCCGAATTTTAGTTCTTGAGTTATGCTGTTCATAGAAACACAGACGCACAGGCGGACGTTTTTACTAAAAGCTTTTTTTATATTATGGGGATTCAAAGCATGTATTTCTATGAAATTTTGGTATCGAATGCAATATCATCTCTGGCATTATCTACGTGGTAGAGAAAATAGAAATAAACATAGATCAGTATTTCCTGTATGACAGTCTTAAGTTCCGGCAGCATTGAAAGCACGTCAATTTTATATTTTATGTATAACATTCCTATTTCACTTATCTGTATTAAGTAGGGAGAAAATATTGCGTTCCATTAGAAAAATTCAATACCGAGATTTCACCGGAAATATTCGCTTTGAGCCTCCCTGAATAAGGAATAACGTTTTTGCTTTTGTATACTTAACTATAGTAATAGGGGAGGTATTGTATTCCATCCAAAAATCATATGCAGAGATTTCACAGAAAATATACATTATGACATCCCTGAATTAAAAAAAAACATATTTCGAAAAATGTCCGCCTGAGTATGTGTGTGTGTGTGTGTTTCTCAAAAATACCTCTGATTTTTATTAATACCATATGGTTAAAGCATTTTCATGATAAATGAAACATTTTCAGCTTTAGAACACGAGTTACACTGCACTGTATAGAAAAATCTATATTGCACTCACATGACTTTCTCAACCCTTGTACAGACTATTTTTATAAACGCTTATTCTCCATCTACTTCATGTTAATCGAGATAAACATTTGCAGAAACTATCGTATTACTAATTTTCCTGTAGGTGCAAGGGGACTATGGAAGGCTTTAAGTGATAGTCAGATCTTTTAAGGGCTGGTTGCTATGTGGAGCATTTAATTATCTTTGCAGGACATAAAAAAACGAATAACGAATTTCCATTTGAGAAAAAGTATAAGTATTTGAAAATTCAAACAAATAACTAGGAATATCTCGGAAATGGCTCACTCCACAAAATAAACTTATATGGCATAAATTTAACGAGGTCTACATTTTTAAGTAGTAAATCTTTGTCTATCTCTTGCGGTTTCCAAATATGCAAAATTCATTCAGAATAAAGAGGGGTTTTCGGGACATTTCCAGAAAAATCAGGATATACATTTCATTTTCCATGAAAATATATTAAATACATTATGTTTTAATCAGAATGGTTAGAGCCATGTTTAAGCAAATCAAATGTTTCGAAAAATATTCCATGTAAAGTGTAGACTGGTGTGGGAAGATTTTCTTGAAATTCGTCTTGTTGCATCGTTAAAATATACTAAACTCAAATATCAGGTTATATTTTTATCCAACTTATCGTTTTTGAGCTATGCTGTTCACAGACACACACATGGACATGTTTCCAAAAATGCTTTTTTTGGATTCGGGGGGGCCTCAAAACGTATATTTTCGGTGAAATCTCGGTATCGAATGTTTGGGTGGAATACAATACTTCCCCTACTTAGTATACGTAGTAGAGAGAGTAAAAAATCTTACTCTATAGCTGGAGCCGCGGTAATGTGCGAGACTTGCATTCGGGAGATCCCCAGTTCGATCCTCGGTGACCGTACACTCTAACCTTTTGGTTTTTCGCCGTTTAACCGGGGTCAACAGGCGAATGCGGGGGTGTTTCTTCTCTACCACGACTTCCTTACCATAATGTCATCTCATCTTTCAGGTATATGGTGGTTTTCAGGTTTAATGGCATATGGTGGTAACGGAAAGATGGTGCGGATGCTTGCTTAATGGACACCAGGGGCTGCTTGATAGGTGGGCCGTTCTTCGCCTTCTCTCGGCGGCTCCAGCAGTGCGACGGGTCTGTGAGCTTGGAGATATTAAGGACTCCAGCGCGTCTTTGTGGCCTATCTGCCTTCAGCCTGTAGCCTCCTGTGGTTAGTTCACCCTACCCCTTCCTGCTGTGGAGGTCACAGCGCGCGAGGTGTCCTCTTCCAGTTAATCACCTCTACCTCTGCCTCTACTACATGATCAATTTATGTCCTGTTAAAGCACACAATTTATGTTATGCAATTTTCTTTTGTGGGGTTAGCTATTTCAGAGATATTCCTGTTTTTTTTTCTCGTGGTCATGCAAGGAACGTGGAATTTAATAACCATCACGTACACGCTCTTAAAAAAATTCACGATCGCTTTGTGTTCCACAATGCAGTATTTACTGCGATCCCTCATAAACTCAAATGGAGAGTTAGGGCATGCTGGACGCTACTGGCAGTCAGGGAAGACATGGAGGGGATAGGTAAGTTTCTAAATAAGGCGAGACAGCTGAGATCTGAGATGGCTGATAGTAGGGAATTGGGGGTGTAAGAAGAGCTAGATGTTGTGTTAGTGTCTTATTTATTTTCTATGTATTCTTTTTTAATTGTTAGTGTGTTGTATTTATAGATTCTCTTATGTTCTTTATTTACTATAATAAAGCATTATAATGCTTCGAAAGTAGTGATGCGACGAGATATAACACGTAAAGTGTATAATACCAAATCAGTATTTTAAAGGAATAATATTTGGTAAGACTGGTACATATGGTAGGATTCGTGATTTCAGTAGAAGTAAAGGACACAAAATTATCTATTTCATATTACGGCGTTTTTCTGTCATGACGTACATTATGTCAAATTAAGTGGACAGAAAATAAAGGCGCAGTTTTTTTAATTACACATTTGAGTACTATACAAATATTCCGAAAGACTTCGAATAATTAACAAAATTTTTGTTGAAAATTTGAAATATTACAACATAAAGAAAACAAGAAAGAATAATACTTAATTACTTTTATATCACACTTGGCGCTTGATAAATAAAGCAATTCTAATCATATCTACATTAAATACTCTGGATACCTTCACTAGAAGGTTCGAGAGTGTAAGAAACAGCCATGAACTGTAAACAGCTTTCCAGAGGTGTATACAAAACGTGATGACTAAATGTTATGCACCTGGCATCGAATTATACCACTAATGGAATTAATTGTTCTTCCACACAAGCCGTGTGTTGGTAACGATAGGAAAGGCAGAATCAGACGACTGAAATATTCTTGCAGCAATGTAAGTCGCCATTGGTGTATGTTATCTAAATACAATTTGAGATCTCCTTGTGGTTTACCGGGAAAAATGCGAATCAGTTGGGGAATTTAATGCACGGCATGTTGCCATGGCAGCTCAGTGGTTAGAGCAACCGGACGGACACCGGGAGATCCGTGGTTCAAATCCCGGCTTTAGCATTGAATTTTTCAGTCGTCTGATTCTATCTTTCCTATACCATCAATGCCAATACTATGGGATAAAATGCAGTATTTTAGGACTCGTTTTCGTATTATACCTATTTTTACAACCCTAATCGGAATACTGTTTACAGTTGTTAACATTTTAGATGCTATATTTCAATATGGTTTACTTTTTTTGGTACAGTGGTGTTTTCTTGATGTGGTAATTTTCTCCCGTTTTCTTATATTTTGTCGTTTTTATTATTATTATTATTATTATTAATCACGATTATTATTTTGTGTATTCCAACACCACGTATGGTCTACGGACCCTTGCGATTGATAATAATCTACCGGTTCTACCAAAATTTAAGGGTATCCATTGATATTTTGAAACATTTTATTTAAGTGCACAACATTATACTAGTGTTAAAAATGTCCATATATTAGATGTTGTGGTATGGACTGAAACAGGAAAAAATGTGCAGTAAACTTGGGTTCTAAAATGCATAACTTAAGAGCTCTGAGCACTTGTTCATCTTCGCTACTGTGAAACATCTCCTCTACTGCAAGCTCTTTGCTATTGCCTAAGATCTACAGAGGGCAGTAAAAATGAGGACACATTACTCTGTCATTGTCCTTGGATGGATACAGCATGAAGTAAACATCTGTTAGTGTTGTTACGGTAAAAGTATTCATAGTTCTGGGTAAGTGCAACGCATAATCTTGTTTGTACTAATGGAATCAGTTTGTGTTTTGATAAGCTTGTGAAATGATTTCACATTGGAATTTTGTCTTTAAATATTTAGTGCATTCAACCCCCATTACTGATGTTCCAACACTACGGGAAGGCGTCGTCGATGTCTGCCAGAACATCCGTGACTAACGTGGAGTCTTTTAGAGAGTGCGTGGATCCCTAAAACCTTGGACAGAAGCATGCCTTACTACGAATGAACAAGTGCTTATAGCTCTTAAGGTATACAATTTAGAGCCGATGGTTACTGGACGTTTTTTTCTTGTTTTTGTCCATACTACCACCTCTCAACACATGGAATACTTTCTTTCAACACCCGGTATAACATTACACTACGATGACCTGTTGCTCCAAACGTACATTGCAGAGATTTTTAATAGTCCATTGTGTCACCTTTGGCTCTCACATTTTCAGACCACCCTGGACCGCAGGTGACAAATAGGCGGAAAGGAATCGCTCAATAGTTATTCCCCTTGCACGAACTCTTTGATGGGATAAAACTGGAATCAGGACTCCACTAAATAAAAGATTACTCCATCTTTCCATTCCCGAGTTCTTCTTACCTTTACACTAAATATTTCGGTTTCGACGGCTAATCGCGGTCTGGAGAGGTTAAAGGCCTTGCTCCCGATGTCTATGAGAATAAGTCATTGGTGACACTTTTCCCATTTCTTTCCTGATATTCCCTCTCAAGTTTGGGAACAGAAACCTTCCTATTTCGCTTGGATATAACTGCAATGGTTCTATCCTTCCGGTGTGATGGTACGCTTAGCCTACCATTTCGCTCCTGGTCTGAAACGTTGCCAGCTTTCTTGTATTTGTCTGCTGTCTGTGTTACATACGTTTTACGTACTCCTACTTGCGTGACAATATCTCTATAATACCTGCCGCGCTAATGCATACTAATTACTTGTCAATTTATATCCTCCTTTACACCATTTCTCCATTCTTACGTAGCAACCACTTGTCACGCCAGAACTATAACACAATTAAACGTTGTGGCACTGCAACAAGGCCATTCCATGGTGCTGTCTACAATGCGCTTGGTAAACTGTAAACAGACACGCTTTAACTTCGTGACTCGTTCGCCATGCGATATAATCCAAGGTCAAATAGTGGTAATTTAAGAATTTTTTTTTTCAAATTTGTTAACATGAAATAAACATTTTGTAAATTCTTTACAAAGCAGAATAGCATAGAAGTATTACAGTATAATTTGTGGCAGTATTTTTAACATTTAAATAATTTCAGTCTAATTATATAATATGTAAATTCAATAACAGCCCGCCTTGAAGCATTATGTGTATGTAATAATTTGTAAAATGTATGTAAGTCATTCCATATGCTTATATTATTGTATCCATGTTTAATAATGTTATGTGAATATATTAATAATGTAGGAGCTGTTAGAATAATAAATTAAAAGTTGCTAACAATGAGGTAACCTTGAGTCAATAATGAGTAAGGAAGTTTAACAGTACTAATTATGATTCCTGGAGTAACAATAATGTAATTTTAGTGACCGTTTATAAAATAGTCAATCAACAAACAGAAAAAGTTTTAGTTAAATGAAGGTATTTTATTCGAGTAGGATTAGCCAATCAAAAACTGAAATATAGCAACATTTACAAATCTAGAAGTCAGTTGCCTGCAGACAGAGTTACTAACCAGACGCAAAAAGTGTTCTCAAGAAATATAATATGTATTCGTGTTAGATGAAAAATAAGTTTACCTGTTAAAAAGTGCAAGTATTTAATAAAAACATCTCACATCTCTCTCTCTATTGGTGAAGAGTTATTTAAATCGTGTCAAGCATTAATAAAAGGAGTGAAGTAAAATAATAGTCTGTGTAAGCCTACATTCTTGTCGCACCACAACTCCGCTAAGAGAAACGTGTCCCTAACAATAATACTGACGCAGTCGAGGCAAACATAAATATAATATTTAAAGAAACAGTTTAATTACAAAGCTAATATATTTTTTTAAACTTGGGGCAAAGGGCACCTGAAAGTACATTTGGGTGAAGGCTACCGGAAACTGTTTAGTATACGTGCGGTTGCAACTACTACAAGTTCAGCTCCCCAACAGTTGAACTATAATACAACTCCTTCAATACATCAAAAATTCTCAAAATGCTCTCTATAAATGAGTGTTTCTCCTAAGAGAAATTTTTCCTGTATCTCGAATGTTTGCCAAAAATATTTTAAAAATGAGCATTTTTTCATGCATTCTAAAAGTGAAAAAATGTAATAACTTATGGGAAAATAATATATTTTACACAATTATTTTTAATGTAGCTTGTGAGGGTATGCGACAGGGAGGTGATGTGCGCCAATTTGGCGACACGGGATTTGTAGGAATGGTCCAGGTTCGCTGCCAGCTCAGGTTCTCGCATGGATCTTGGATCTAGGGTTGGTGGTTAACACGACTGGTTCGATTTCCGGCATGTTTATTTTCCGTCACCTTTTAAAAATCTGACTCCTGACAGCACCTTGCCACACACACACACACACACACACACACACACACACACACACACACACACACACACACAAACACGCATTTCTTTGGGCGCCGCGTTTACTGCTGTACTGCATACTATCGCGCCTACCCTCTGACACTTTTCTATAAATTTACTCTGAACCGCACTCACATTTGTTTTTAGAACAACCTCCAAGGTAATACCACGAGCAAGTGATTTTAAAAATGTCCTTATTCTTTATTTCAAATATTTCTATCCGCCATTTCAGCAGCACGTGATTTCTAGCTTCTTTGTTATTGGTTGTTTAATTTAGGTTTCTACATGAACTCGTATGCCTGCAGATATCAAAGAACTGAACTTCATTTTTACGCGCATGTTTTGCAGGCGACCTAACGGTACACGTCTTCCTCCCTTACTCGGCTACAGTGGGGAAAACTAACCCCGTTTCCTGCCTAATGCTTGCACTGTCTCTTCAACATATATTCATATTAACATGTAATATTAAATTCCCAGTTTTATTTAATAATATTTTCCCACTATTACTCATATCTACTTTCACGTTATTATGGCTATCATTTTATATTTCTAGCTGAGCAAAACGTACTATTTCAAGCTATTATTAAGCTATTTTATCACAACATATAGTACCGCTGGATAAAATAGTTTAAGGAAATAGTAATGTTGCTGAAATACACAGGCATCCTTAAACTTTTGGTAGGAGCTGTATGTATGTATATCCTTATTTCAATAAATATGCTCATTCATTCATACAACGAAACATGAAAATTCGAAATTTTGGATTATAAGAATTAATGAAAAGTAGATAGAATAATAGTTTTGTAACAATAGCTTGTAGAAGGGTAAGTTGAGAAAGTCATCTGAGTGTAACAATTCAGATTTGTA